>JADRCH010000088.1:8415116-8638797 GCA_019843965.1 Rhynchomys soricoides
GAGGCAGAGGCAGAGGCAGAGGCAGAGGCAGAGGCAGAGGCAGAGGCAGAGGCAGAGGCAGAGGCAGGTTGATCTCTCTGTGTTTGAAGCTAGCCTGGTCTACACAAAACGAGTTCTAGACCTAACAAGGCTACTACACAGTAAAACCTTGTCTAAGACCAAAAGAAAGTTAAGTAGGGTTAGGTGAGTTGCCTGTAACTATGCCACACTAGTCAAATATCCTGACTTTGTTTCCAGTGTCCTATTCACAGCATGTCTGCAAAAGCAGTGTTTTGTTAGTTTTGGTTTTTTTTTAAAGCATTTAATTGCATCTTCCACTTAGCAGTAGAAACAGATTTTACTGCACTTATTTTAGCTACTAATGGAAACAGAATGCTCAACAACATTGTTGGGTTACTCCTGAGAAGAAGCAAGACACTCAGTAGCAGGGCACATCACAATCAAGGTGGTAAGATGTCCTTAGTAGACACATTCTTATTAGCATATGGAGTTTTAAGTAAACACAAAGGCAAAGATTTGACAAAACAAGCGATACCCACCACGCTTTTATGGATGGTCATACACATAATCATGTCTTTGTGCCCTCCATAAACTTGCAGTCGATCATGGGACTTAAGCAGAGGAAAAAAAGTTAGAGAATTAAGTCAGCGGAGGACTTGATAAATTATACACTGTCACCAATGTCTTACAACCAAAGTCTCAAACCAGAAGTCATTGTAAAGAGGACTGGACAGGTTTTAAGAGGCTACAGATGCTCTCCAGAAAGCCTGTAAGTTTTGTCAATGATGACACTAAGCTCAGCACTTGGAAAGAGAAGGCAGTGGGTCAGGAGTTAAGAGATCCTTAGCTACAAAGGGCTATACACAACCCTGTCTCAATCCCTGTCCACCTACCCACCCCACCACCCATAAAAGAAAGGCAATACAAAAATATTAGTTTGACAACCAGGAGCCTGATCAAGTATTTCAGAATGGTTTCTGAGTGCAGTCCTTGGCCTGGCTGTGTCCTAATCATTTTAGAAGGCTTTTGAAAGTGTGGATTCACAGGTGCCAATCCAATCTCACACCAGCACAATCTCCTCAAAGCCGTTGTATGAAGTATATGGACCTAAATCCTACCTGTAATTCATAGACACGAACAAACTTGTCCAGGCAAGCAGTAACCATCACTTTCCCAAGAATATTCACCACAGTCACTGCGTGGTTATGGCCTTTATAGATGCGCACAAGCTCACCAGTCTGCATCAAAAAAGAGGAAACAGTCACTAGACTGGTTTTTAGGATTCCAGCTACATTTTCTGATTGTAAAGGTCTAAGGGAAAATTCTGAAGTAAACAATGCAGCTGTTCTAATGCTGCTGCTTTAGCTGTTTGAATGCGTTTACTCTCAAGGCACTGTCAGCTACAGAAACATCACACGTATCAGACTGGAACACTTACTGACAAGCCAGGTAGTGGCAAGGCCATGCCTTTGATCCTAGCACTGGGGAGGCAGAGGCAGGTGGATGAATCTGAGTTCCAGGACAGCCTGGGCTACAGATGGAATTTCCAGGACAGCTAGGGCTACACAGAGAAAACTGGCCCAAGAAAGAAAAGAAAAAAAAAGAAAAGAAAAGAAAAGGAGAACAGAACACATTTCTTGACTTTGTATATCTGTATAGGCACACATACCACAGCACACATACTGGAGATCAGAGGACAGCTTTGGAGAGTCAGTTCTCTCCTTCTACCATATGGGTTAAGGGGATCGAACATATCTCACCAGGTTTTGTAGTAAGCACCTTTACCTGCTGAGCCATTATCCAGCTCCCCTATTTTTTGAAGTATGACTATCCCTGATTCAAGTATCAGAAATGCTCCAAAATTTACAACTTTAGAGCACAGACATCAATCACAGGTGAAAGCGCTATGCCTCACCCATGTGTCAGGTCACAGTCAAAACTTAAGACACATTAAAAACAAAACTATCTTCAGGCGATGTGTATATGGAATAACTTTTGTATTTATACCCACGATATTTATTTTATATATGCAAATGCAATACACAAACAGGTAATCTGAAATAAGAAATAGCCAAGCTACACTCTCACTATTACCATTTCACTGGTTCCAAGTAGCATGTCATGATGGCTCAATGCCATCTGCAGACCAGGAACAGATGCTTCCTCTGAGATCTGAGGGCAGGCTCTCAACCATTTGTATCTGTTCTACTTTAAACATTTGCTAAGAGCCCCAAGTTCAAAAGATGCATCCAAATGAAACTTTCCATAAACACTGAGTCTTCCTCTGATGAATTCTTTTTGATGAGGTTAGGATTTCCAAGTTTGAAATACCCAAGAGCACATACATGCATATGGGGCTTTACTAGATAATGGGTAGGTTGTAATAACCAAGGAGGCCCAGGAAGCCTGCAAGCTTTAGAATCTCATCTAAAACTTCCTTCCACTGCAGCAACACAGCTTACATGAATGTTGTGAGCATGCACCGACTGGTCACTGGAGCCACTGAACACAAGGTCGTTCACCACCTTAAAGAGAAATAGCCGACAAATTAACTCCTGTGTGAAGTTGTTTCAAGGTCGTTCACCACCTTAAAGAGAAATAGCTGACAAATTAACTTCTGTGTGAAGTTGTTTCCTCTGTAACTTGAAAGCATACTGGTGAATGTGAATTTCCTTCCTATTTTGAGATGAACACAAACTGCATAAAATAATGTTTCTTAGACAAATTTTATAACTGAAACAGTATGCCTTATTAACAGGCACTGATGAACTTGCCAGGGCATAGCTGAGTTCATGACCCATGCAGGACACCTATGAACTATACCAGAAGGGCACAGAGTGTGGCCACAGTACAATCAAACACATTTGTTTCTTGCTAGTGTTATTAAAAAATGGTTGTTCACTTTGTGACCCAGGCACAAGGATTATAATATCTTCGACTGTGCTCTTTACAGGAAGCTATGTTCTAAACTACACTGCACAGAGCAGAAATGCCACTCATACCTACTCATGTGCTCACCTTCATGCAAAGAACAGTCTTACTGTGGCCCTCCAGGGTTCTGAGCAGCAGTCCGTTCCGTGCATCACGAACACTAATGGTGCAGTCGTAAGATCCAACAACCAGCAGTTTTCGGGCACCTTCCTGAGCTGTGGCCAGGCAGCTGACTGCCCGAGGGCCATGGCATTCAAAGATCTCTTGTCGCTTGTTGTTCTAAAAAACAACCCACCATTCCATAAAAGCAACTTAGCAAAAAAACCTTCAAGAACAGCTAACTAGCTGGGCAGTGGTGGCGCACGCCTTTAATCCCAGCACTTGGGAGGCAGAGGCAGGCGGATTTCTGAGTTCGAGACCAGCCTGGTCTACAGAGTGAGTTCCAGGACAGCCAGGGATACACAGAGAAACCCTGTCTTGAAAAACAAAAACAAACACAAACAAACAAACAAACAAAAAGAACAGCTAACTAAAGCCACTACAAACCCTCCCTTCTGCTGCCCACCCCAAATCCCAAATGTTCCAATACCTTGCATGTCAGCTCCAACCTTCCTTGCTGTCTATGACCTCCCTCCCCTCGTCTAGTAGGGCAAACTCACCAGCAAATTCTTTTTTCTTTTCTTTCTTTCTTTTCCTTTTTTTAAATGTAAAATGCAAGAGGAATTTATTGATCCAGCATGCTGGGGTCACACCAAGGTGAGAGAATGAACCCACGTAGCCGGTCAGGGACCTTTTATATGGTTTTTAGAGCAGCAGCCATTAGGCACAATGTGATTGGCAGAACAGTGTGACTTTTAAACTGATTGGTCTCTAGGGAATGAGGTAACAGGGGCTTAATCAGCCCCTCCCTTCCAGCCTGTGTGTTCTCTAACCTGTTTCTTTGGGGGGTGAGGGGGGGGCGTGGAATATCCTAAAGTTCCTGAGCTGACCTCTCATTCCCCCCTTTTTCTTGTGCTTGCTTCAATCCTGAAGCTATTGTTGATAGCTATGCAGCTCATACTCCTGGTCTTCTGTATCTAATTCTTTGTATTTCTGCTTTAAGATCATTAGCTGTACTGCACCTATGCGTTCCTTAACAGAAGCAGCCAAGAGGTTCAAAATATAGGGGCCAAAAGTCAACACTAGGAGAACAATTAAGGTCTTAACAAGGTCGATATGAGGGCTGTTGACTAAGAGGTTAAACCAAGACTTGAACCAGCCCTGACTTTGTTTCCCCTCTCTCTTCCACTTGGCTAACCCTACTCTCCCCTTGGCGACTGAATCTTTAACAACCCCAGAATGGTCTATAGAAAAGCAACATTTTCCAGCTAAGGCAGCACACAGCCCTCCTTGCTGGAGGAAAAGTTAAGTCTAATCTCCTCCTATTCTGTAGTACTACTTCTGATAACAGAGTCAGCAAATTCTTTTTCTACCCTTGACCTGAACTGTACTGACTCTAACAACCACTGACCCCTGCGTAGTCTCTGCCAGACTTCGGACTCTTCCACTGTTATTTTTCTTTTCTGAAACAGGGTCTGGCTTATTTATGTAGCCCAGCTGAGCCTTGAACTACGTAGCCAGGCCAAACTACTCTCAAACACAGAAATTCCCCTGCCTCATTCATCATATTGCTGGAATTACAGGCATAAACCACCATGCCTATGTTCTCATTGTGTCTTGTCCCCCCAAAAGATATGCTCTATATCTCATAACATTTCAAAACATCTCTGCTGAGGGGTACCTGTTTCCTTAAACAATTTTAGATTTATTTTTATTTATGTTTGTGTGTGTGCGTGAGTGGGGTACACCATATACTCAGGTCCCAGTGGAGGCCATGTGAGGGTACTGGCTCCCTCAGATCTGGAGTTACTAGTATTGTGAGCAGCATGATGTGAGGGCTGGGGACAGAAATCTGATCCTCTTAATCACATAGCCCTCTCTCCAAGGTAATGAAGATTCCAAACTCTCCGGGAAAGACTTGACTGACCTCTGTGGGCATGTGGTGCATAGACATATACAGGCAAAAAAAAAAAAAAAAAAAAACACTCTTACACATAAAACAAGAGAAATTAATCTAAAAAAAAGTAAACTTAAAATTTCCACATTTGTGTTACTTTGATCTGCCATACCCTCGCCTGCAGATGTCTGTCTTATGAGGTGTTTTAACAGAAAATAAGCAGTCTTCCTATCAGAATGGCATGTTTACACCATAAATTCTAAAACATAGTTCTACCTCACACTTCACGCATGTCTCCCTATCTCTTCTCCCCTGCTCCTAAATCTTGCTCCTAAAGCTTCACATTTCCCCAAACATTTTTTTTTTAAAGATACTTTGGGTACATACATGAAGTAAAACTTCCAGAAAGTAAGCAGCTGAGCAATGACTTCAAGCCATCTTGACATGCTTAGAACTGTCTGGAGTTACAGTGTCTAGTGATGGATAGAGCTCACAAGGTAAACAGTCTATCTTGAGTACTATATTCTGCATCCTAGAACATAGGCCAAAGAGAGCCAGCCCTGATGTGCAAAATTCATGCATGCAACCATTTTTAAAACTGCCCTCTACTTCTTAACTTTCAACCATCTAAAACCTTTTCTACCTGACATCAAACTCTTCCTTTGTAATGTTGATCTCTGAAAACAAAACCTGAGCAAGAGAAAAATATTTTATAACTATTAAGCTTTTGTCCTTATAAAAAGAATTTTAATTTGCCCCTTTGTCTTTATTCCTATTGCCTAATTCAATCTAATCAGGAGACTGGCACTTCAATTAAAAAATCTGTATTTATCACAAGTATCAATGGACCAAATCACTTGATTATAAACATACTAGTCTTCAAATTTCATTTGAAAAGCTTCCAAAAGGCTAAAACTAACTTGCATCGCGTTCCTTACACAGCCCCAGTCAGTGCTGCAGCAGAGGAGCCCTGCATTGAGGGTGTGGAGCTACAGCAGCCACTCTTACAAACCCTCCTCCGTGAGTGTTGTTCCCGTCTCTTCCTCATCTTCAGCCTGTCCTCTCATGTCAGCTGCCACAAAGCCTCCGACAAGGTTTCCCTGATTCTACTAGTAAGTCTTCTCCAAGCCTGCCAATGTGCACTTGCCTTCTAAAACAGAAACGAGAGCAAGTCTCTTGAGGCATAAGCTTACTACTTATCATACCAGGCCACCAACGGCTTCTTAACCCTACTCTGTATAATGGTATTAATTATCAACCAGACACAGCCTACGCTCATCAGGGAAGAAAGTCTCAATAGGTTTGTCAGGTTGGTTTGTGGGTAATGTGAAAGACTGTCCTGAATGCACTAAGTGGGGTGGGGAGGGGGGAAGGACACAGACCACTCAATGCGAGTGCACCACTCCCAGGGTTTGAATCTTGACTGTGTAAGTGCAGTGAGGGAGCCAAATACAAAAAAGCTTGCACAGACATATTCACTTCTTTGTGTTCTTGGCTGTGGATATGACTGGCTGCTTCAAGTTCTTTCCTTGACTTCTACTTAATGGTGTAACCCTGTTGTCAGCCAAATAAACTCTTTTGGAGTTGCTTTTGATTGGGTATTTTATCACAGCAACACAAAGTAGGAATAGGAGACGGTGAAGTCCGCTCACCAAATGGAAAAGATGTAGCACGGGTGTTAAAGGAAACCTCAAAGTGACTTCACCGTACAGAGCAGTCTCCAGCTACGGCGGTGTCATAGGCGGGGAATTCACATTCATTTTCCATGGTGTCACCCTTAAAGCAGATGGACTGGTTTAACATATGACTCATTTGGCCCAAATATCCAGGCTTGGATATTTAATTTAGTAGGGCTGCACTCTGAAGCGGACAGAATAGAGGACTGATCTCATTTGCACTAGAAGATAGTGGTTTTCGAATAAAGCTAGTTCTGTCGTTTCCTCAGAGAAAAAAAATGACTACTTGCTGTTTCCTACCAGAGACACCAGTTCTACTCACAAAGGGCAGAGAAATTCAGCTTGCTTCCCCAACCACCAACCTTTATGTTGAATGTGACCACAGTGCCATTTGCTAGTCCTGCATAGAGGGTTCGCCATCTGTTATGAAGGCAGAGGACCCGATCCTCCAGTTGTAACTGTTCCATACATTCTCGGGTCTGAAAAACCAAAACCAAAAAAAACCCAATCTCTTATTAACACAGGAGAGTGGCAATGAGATGTGTTAACAAGTCTTCCTCAAAACACTTTAAAATTATGCTGAAAAGCACATAGTAGACTGTCTTGGGTACGTTTCCTCTTAAAAGTGTAAAGCTGAGATCATAGGGTGTGGTACTATCAAAAAAAACCCAAAAAACTCTAATGATACTGGTATTTCTAATTAAAAACATGAATTCTTTAAAGGGCTGACTTGAGTCTTAGCTTTTTAAATGAAGACAGATCAGCTTTATCTAAAGCTGCACCTGGCAGGCTGGAGATGTAGCTCAGCTGGCTCAGTACTCGCCTAACAGGCATGGAGCCCTCGGTTCAGTCCCCAGCACATTACAAACAGGGTGTGAGGGCAAACGCCTGTTTCCCAGTATTTGGGATGTAGAGGCAGGAGAATTAGGAATTCTATGTCATCAACCTGACGCCAGCCTGGAACACATGAGTCACCGGTGTGGGAGGCCAGAGGACAACTTGCAGAAGCTGACTTCTTCCCTCCACCATGTGGATCGCATGGATCTAAACTTTGGTCAAGCTTGACAGCCAGAGCCTTCCTCTGCTGAGCCATCTTGTGGGCCCCATGTTCAGCTTTTTAAAAGGGGGTTGTGGGAATAGAAGGTATTCAAGGCAAGAACTTTGCCAACTGACTTATTTCTCTAGCCCTCATAAAATTTAACTTTGAAGAAATTAACAGGGGCCAATGAGATGGCTCAGCTGATAAAGTTACCTGTGACCAAGCCTGTGGTCCAAGTTTGATCCCCTGGACCATACGGTAGAAAGAGGAAAAAAAAAAACTCCCCTGACCTCTACACACATGTATACAGATACACACACACATACACAAAGTAACTAGATAAACGTAATTAAAAACATTGTAACTAGGATTAATTCTGGCGTATGATATGAAAGTAAGACCAAGGGGGGTATACTGTTACAGAACAAAATCAAGAGACATTAATGAAGAAACAGAAAGTTCGATTTATGCTAAATCTCCTATCTACTCAAGATGGTATCATCATGCTAAAATATGGCCCGAAACAAAAATGAGGAAGTCAAACAAATAGGAAGATGGTAAATACAGCTGATTTATGGGTCAATACACTCCATTTCTCTAGAGCCACTTACCTTAACATTATAGCAGCGGATGGTGTGGTCACTGGAACCCGTGTAGAGGACAGAATTCTTCCCAGAGGTGTGAGTGACAAGAAGGCAGTTCACTTTGGAAATGTGTCCCTCAAAGACACCAACACACTTCCGACTCTAAGGTCAAGCACAGGTCAGATTAGTACTCACAGGATAGAGAAGATATGGTGGTTTGCATTAGACATGTCCACCAAGGTCATGGGTATTTGCATTCTGTCACCAGATGGTGGCGCTGTTTGGAGAAGGATAGGTGGTGCAGACCAAGTATGTCAGCAGGGGCAGGCTTTGAGAGTTTAGGATTCACAGCATTTCCTGTTTACTCTCTGCTCTAATCCTGAGGCTCAAGATGGGAGCCACCACCATGCCTGTTGCCAACCACACAGTTCCCACCATTATGGACTACAACCCACAGAAAATGTCAGTCCAAATAAACACTTTGTTCTAGAAGATGCCCTGCTTGTGGTGTTTTGTCACAGCAACAGAAAAGTAACTGGGCTGGAGATGGCTCAGCAGTTAAGAGCACTGACTGCTCTTCCAGAGGTCCTGAGTTCAATTCCCAGCAACCACATGGTGGCTCACAACCATCTGTAAAGCGATCCAATGCACTCTTCTAATGTGTGTCTGAAGACAGCTGCAGTGTACACATATAAAAAAAATTTTTTTAAAGTATCTAATAGACAGAAATTATACAATACCTTTTATTAATAAAAAACAAAACAAACAAAAAACTAAAACTTCCAGTCCTTTGCTTTATTTACCCAAATATGCTACATGGTGTGCTTAGTAAATATTTGTTGTTCACTAACTGCCAGGCAAAGCCACATACAGTGAGATACCTACAACTATGTATTTATTAAGCCACACCCCAAAATACTATGAGGTAAGAGAGAATGTCACTTAATGCTAAGGTCAAGTTTCTCTAATATATGGGCCAAGAGACCTAGAAAATCTAAACGGCTGTTGATTGCCCATAGTAGTTATACATTTGATTATCAGCTTATGAGAATACTCACAATTTAAAATGTCAGGTGCTATCACTGGTCCTAGTGGCTTAGGAATGGATTCCTAAAAACTATTTTAAATGCTACATCTGTACACATACCAAATCTATTTACAATGTACAAATATACATCCATACATAGATCTCACAACTTTAAAATTAGACCTGATTTCCTAGATTTTTAATTTTTTTTGAGATATAGCCTCATGTAGCTTAAGCTCTTTTCTTTCTTTCTTTCTATTTTTGTTTTTTTATAGACAGGGTTTCTCTGTGTAGCCCTGGCTATCCTGGAACTCACTCTGTAGACCAAGCTGGCCTCGAACTCAGAAATCCACCTGCCTCTGCCTCTGCCTCCCAAGTGCAGCTTAAGCTCTTTTCAAGCCTTTGTACCAGAGTCTGGCTTTGATCCTCCTGCCTCTACCTCCAGCTCCCAAGTGATAGGATTAAAGGCATACGCCACCACACCCAGCTCTGCTCTTGTAGAGCATTAGCTCACACTTCCATATACCACTGCTTTCTTCCTGAGGTCATTTCCAATACTTCTCACTGCCCTAGACCACAAACCTGTTGACACAGGAACACCCTTTGGTTCATCACCTAGTTTTCAAGTCTTCACACCTTTACGGTGTTGGTTCAGGAGACATGCACGTATGCCTAAAGTGTCCTGATTATCATTGTGGAGGACAAAGTTAGTTTTAACATCAATTCAAATCTTGAAAGTGATGAGCATCACTTATACTGAGGGGGAGGCATGGGAAGGGGCTACTTTCTGTAAGAACCTGGATTCTATAATCACCAGAGGAAAAATTCTTTCTCAAACACGTTGAGAATGGCAATAACCATTTCCAGCTTCCTCTATTATGGAGCAGTTATATGACTGACCCCAACACTAACTTCAAGGCTGGGGCCTGACTGGTTCTCACCTACCGGATGTTGGTTCAGAGAATAAACTGCAGGACTTTTTCTAATGGAGAGAGGAAGAGACCCTACGGTTCCTCTCGGAACCACATTTTAGGAAAATGTGATGGAGAAGGCAGAGCTGAGAAAAAGGAGCCTACTGCCCCTGCTGACTGGAGGATCGGCTGCACCCAGGGTCAGCCTGAACCTCTAGGAAAGTCAGGACGTTCCCTTATGTATGTTAAAGACAACATTAGTGAGTTTTAAAGACCTGTCACCAAAGGCACTCAAAACGTTACACTTACCACCAGATTATAAACTCGGACAGTTGTGTCTGCTGAACAAGTATATAGCAAGTTCCCAAATATTTGAATTGCATTCACTGCAGCCTGGTGTCCTTCAAAGCTTCCTTCTGTAGGCTCATCATCATCTCCTGGCTCTGAAGATATTTCTGGAAAACAGGTTTCAGAGACATGTCTGCTGCAGTGTGAAAGGATGCTAAATCAAAACCATCACAACCATATAGAGAATCTGAATTAAATCACTAAACAGTCCTCTTAAATTCTAATTCCCAAACAGAAAGTCACACTTTTCAAAGTTCTCTATTGGGAAGATTCCACCAAAACAAAACAAAAACTTTAGAACTAATGAAGTCAGAGAAGGGAACCAGCTGAGCCAGATGGGAGTGTCAATGTGCAAACTCCAGGAGCTACATATGTGGTGCTGAGCCAGGTAGCACTCCTGGTGCAACTTCTCACTTTATCATCCGTTCCATAAACATATTTAAACTGACCTGACATCTCAATTCTAAAGCCCCCTTTCCCTGTGGGGATTGTAGAGCACAATTACCTGACGGGTTCTTGGATGCTTTGATGGAGGAGATCACTGTCTGAGTTTCCGCCACACTGAAAAACAACACCAAAATTTTCTTGGCATCTGGGAGTCTAGGACAGATGGCAAAACTAAAAATTTTCTAAATCAAAGAATCATTTTTTTCTACCTGAAATGTGTTTGAAATTTACAACACGATAAAAAGAAAAAGCAAACAAGCAAACCAAAACAGTAACAAAAGGAAATAGAAAACCAAGACAACTCCAATAGCCAAGATTTGATTTTTTTCCCTATTCATAACCTTCCACATATGTTTTAATTTATAAAGAAATTCTAAATTCTACTTAAAAGAATAAATGAGGGGCTGGAGAGAGGGCTCAGCAGTTAAGAGCAGTGACTGTTCTTCCAGAAGTCCTGAGTTCAATTCCCAGCAACCACATGGTGGCTCACAACCCTGTAATAGGATCTGATGCCCTCTTCTGGTGTGTCTGAAGACAGCTACAGTGCACTTGTCATATATATAAAAAAATAAAATCTTTAAAAAAAAAAAGTAAATGAAAGAAGAGTCGTAAGGCCACTGCCCAGACGTAATCAACCTCACCTTACAGGAATGCCATCCTTGTAGCGTGTGCCAAGCTCACTGGTAGAGCTAACCTCATCACAACCAGAACGAGAAGTTTCTACTGGGTTCTGTTCTGCAGTGATCCAGGTATCTTTCTTCGATGGGCTATCTGGTTTCTCTTCTCCCGATTCAGAAGTATCAATGGCAACTACTTCTAACTGAGGATTTGGGACTTCCAGGACTTCTAGGGAGGACTCACTGTCTGGCTCATCTCTGGCAGTTTCTTGCTCCCAACCAGTTTGGCTGTCTCCCCAGGTGGAGGTGGTCACTTTCCCTCCTTTAGCTGCCTTTCCAGTTTTGACCTTTCTTGAAGGCTTAGCAGTGAACACATCCTGTTCGGTGTCGCTGTTCTCGGGAACATGCGTGGCCCGAAGCGTCTTCTTCTTCCTAAGTTTCTTCTTCTTCTTGCTACCTCTAGTTTCAGCCGATGCCAGTGTGGATTCTGCCTGCTGCTCAGGCTGGTCAGCTGTAGACTGAGTTTCCTTCTCTGCAGGAGTTTCGGGAGTGAAAGACAATCTCAGAAAAGAACTGCTACAGGCTTCAGATCCACTGCTGCCTTTGGCTGACTCTTCACCTTTGTTTATGCCAGCAAGATCAGAAGACTGGCAAGAGGGAGAGTTTTCTCTGCTTCTGGAATTTCCTTGCTTAATAGAAAAATTCAGATCTTGGTTAACCTCCTGGCAATTTTCTGCCGACTCTGATGTTATCACTGCAGGGATAGCTGGATAAACTGGACAGCTGTCACCGACCACTCCTGAATCAGGAAATCAAGCAGAAAAATCAACTTCCGCAGGCAAGGGACTTTTGATTTCTCTTCTATTTTGAATGTTCACATATTTAAAGTGTGTGTGTGTTTGTGTGTGTGTGCACACAAGGAATAAGCTTGGGTGTCCATGTGCCAGGTAACTTATGTGGAAGTCAGAGGGACTTTTGGGAGTCATTCTTGCTCTCTGTCTTGTGTAGAGGCAGGGCATCTCTTACTGCCAATGCACTGTGAACTCCAGGCTAGCTGATGCATGGACTACCTGGTGACTCTACCTCAACTTTTCATTTTACTGTAGGGATGCTGGGTCCTCACTGTTTATGAGAGTAAGTGACCCACTGAGCCTACTCCCCAGGTCCCACAGATGCATCACTTTAGTGACACAGGAAAATGACTTATTTAGTAGAAAAAGGTCAAGTTATGGTAAGCTATGTCCTTTATATAGTCTTCATCTAAACAAACATATACTTATGGTTTAAAGACATTGAAATACAGCTCAGGATGTTTGTAGTCCAGTGGTAGTACTGGGCTTGCCTAACATGCAATCTCCAGCGACCTTCCCCCCTAAAAAAGATAGGAAATATGGAACAAAATAATATATCCACACTTTTAAGTTCTATTAAATAATCTCTTCTAGAGTTGGTATAATTATTATATAAATTTAAAGTTTTTAAAGCTACATTTTATTTATTATGTGTACATGGTCATTTGTGAAGGTCAGAAAACAGCTTGCAGAAGTCAATTTTCTCCAAAATATGGATCCTGAGAATCAAACTTAGGTTTTCAGGCTCGATGGTGCATGTATTCACTCCATCTGTCACCCCCTAAAGCATGATAGTTTTAAAAACCTAAATACTGACCCCATAAAATTAGTAACTTAAAGTTCAGTATGATAGATCACAGACATTAGATCTAGTATCTACATAATAAATACCGCAAAAGGGTGTGAGTGGCAAAAACTGAAGGGGTTTTTCTGTTTTAGCTTAAGGAATCATACACTGACTTATTTTTGTGTCTCTGTGTGAAGTACGCGTGTGTGTGTACATACCACGGTGCAAGTGTGGAGGTCAAAGGACAACTTTTGGTGTCGGTTCTTGCCTTCTGCTGTATTGAGGGAGGCTTGCTCTTGTTGGTTTCTGCCGCTGTGCTTCATACTTCAGGCTAGCTGGCCTGCAAGCTTCCAGACAATTCTCCTGCCTTGACCTCCCACCCCAAGGAGTGCTGGGATTGCAGATTTGTGCCATCGCACCCAGCAACATGAGGTGCCAGGATTACTTGGCTAGTTTTTTTTCTGCTGAGCTATTTAATTTGGACTGTCTGTTTGCTTTTTTGACTGAATTTTTAATATGACATTATTTATAGATATGGGAAGTTATCCTCAACTGTTAAAAAAAAAAAAAAAATCAGGCAAGTGTTAAGATCCCTGGCTACTTCTTGACCCAAACAAGTTCCTGTTAATAACAGTTATCACCAGAACCCTGTGGCCATGTTGGCCACTTGCTTCTCAGAGTTTTTATCAGTCTTGGCTTACATATGAGGTAATAAATGAAGTAAGCACTCAGAAATTCAGAGTACACGTCTTACTGAGTAAATAGGCTGACCAGCCCACACATCACAAAGACAAATGAAACATTTTAGAAGAGTCAAATGGATGTCAACTCATTAAGCTCCAAGAAAATCAGGGAACAATGAAACTTATATTAATTCTCTGAAATATTTTATTGGTTTTTTTTAAGACTTTACATTTATTTTACGTGTATGTCTTAGCACAGGTGTGCATATGGGGGTCCAGGTTCTCTTCCTTCTTGTGGATTCTAGAGATTTAAACTCAGGTCATCAGGCTTGCTGACAAACCTAGCCGATGCTCTCTTCAACCCCACATTCTCTGAAGTATTTGAAAACAACCTTCCTATATGAAGTATCTGCCAATGAAAAACTAACTATAATAACCAGTTATTTTATTTTTGTGACAAGGTCTCATTATAGAGCCACAGCTGGCCTGAACTTGCTATGCAGATCAAGCTGAGATCTGATCTCTAACTCAAGAGATCCACCTGCCTCTGTCTCCAAAGTGTTAGATTAAAGGCCTGAGCTGACACGTGTAGCTTTGTTTCAATAGGTTTTACACAGTGGTGGATAACTGCCTTCAGGGATGCCCTGAACTCACATAAAAGCTTACTTACTATTAGTTTGCAGTAATTCCTTGGACATGTTGGAAGCAGAGCCTAGTGGCACAGCATTCACACTCCCCTCTTGTTCAGGAGACATGGGCTCTTGTTTAATCTGAACCGACGAGTCAGGGGCAGAGCCCTGGGCTTGGAAAGTACAAGCGGTTATTTGGAGAGAGGCTCCAGAGGATGGTAGAGATGCATGGGGAGGGGGTGGGTCCAGAAACCCCGGGAAAAGGGGTGCAGGCAGCAGAGCTGACTCAACAGATGTCTGAGATGGGCTGTTTCTTTGTTCTCGTGCTATAAGGCTACAGGGAGCCTGGGCTGGGTGCTCAGAAGGTTCATATGTTTCTAGAACAGAAAACATAGGCACACAACAAATGCAAGAATGTTATTTGGAAAGTCATTTATTTCTTAGCCAATTTTTATTTGTTTTGTCTCGTCTCACTGTTTAGACCAGGCCGGCCTTGAACTCACAAAGCTCCATCTACTTCATTTCCCAGTGCTGGGATTAAAGGCATGTGCCATCATACCTGGCTTCCAATATGTAATTTTAAAGACTAGGAAATAATTTTAAGTTGGGCATAGTGGTACATGCCTGTAATCACAGCACTGGAAAAGTGGGGACCAGAGGATAAGGATTCTGAGCAGCATCCTCAGCTACCTGCTAAGTTGAGGCATGAGCCCTTGTCTCAAAAAAAAAAAAAAAAAAAAAAGATTAGCCAGACGTGGTGGCAGAGTCTTTACTCCCAGCACACAGGAGGCAGAGATAAACAGATCCAGATTCATGAGTTTGAGGCCAGCCTGGTATACAGAGGGAGTTCCAGAACAGCCAGGGCTACAGGGAAAGACCCTCCCTAACAAAACTACAACAAAAAATTAAGAACATACATAAATTAACTTAATAATGTGTTAGCATCCTCTCTCTCTCAACTTGTCGAAACAAAAATGTGTCTAACTGGTACAACTACCAAAGGGCACAGAGAACAGGCTGTAACATTTACATTTCTCAAAGTACAAGGTGGGTCACACCTGCAATCCAAACATTCAACAGTTTGAAAAAAGGTAGATTGCACTGAGTTCTAGGTCATCCTAGGCTATATAAGTCCTGGGACAGCCTGGGCTACTAAGTAAGGCCCTATCAAAAAATAAGAATAAAATTTTTAAAAAAGAAAAAAAAATCTAATTTTTAAATGGCTTATCCAAGTCACACAAGTACTAACAGAAGCCAAGATTTGAACTCAGTCCTTCTGACTGACTCCTCACCAAAAGCAATCTCTGCTATTCGTTCTCCTCCTTCCGTCACTGGAACCCCACACTGTAAACCAAACCTAAGGCAAGCACCCAACAATCAAGCTACATCACCTATTCCTTTTACTCTATCCTTCTGAGGTGCAGGCCTTGACGTCATCTCACAGCTCTCCCACATCAGCCTCCTGAGCAGCGGAGATCACAGGCCTGGCCCACTCAGCCCAGCTCTCTTACACATTTCTGTGACAGCCAAGTCTCTGGGTTTTTTACAGAATGAAACCATGGAGACATGCAGGAAAACGTATGACATTCTCTGACAGATAACAACAGTTCGTCAGACATGCTCTGCATACCTTGCAATCCTTGAAGAATCTGTATTCTGTGAGTCCTCAGCGCACTCATCTCCACAGTTATCTGGAAGTCAAACACTTTGCTGAGCATTCTAAAATCCACCCCTGGCTCGTCAGTGATCCCAGGACCCCTCCGCGGTTACCTGCTGCTTGAGCATGAGCAGCCTCTGAACTTCAACATAAGCTGTCTGCAGTGCTGCCCGAGCCTGCAGGAGCTTGTTGTCCATGCATTGCAGAGACTTGCTCAGTTCTTCCTCTCTTAAGGAAATACTCAACAGCTGGTCAACCTGAGAACGTTCTGTCAAAACAAAACAAGAGGCCCAGTTTAGTAACAGTTTCTTTAAAGACAGAAATACATGTGCATAGTACAAACCTGTCTTTCTCTCTCAACATGTGAATAAGACTCATGGATCTTACTGACATCAAAGCTCAAAAACAATCAAAATAAGACCCAGCAGGAATCTTATAGCTCCGTCCCTACCTCCACCCCCTTTAGGGACACTCTGTCCTAGCATGTAGACCACTTTGGTCCTGTTCCTGTCTCCAGCTGTCTATGTGCTCCTCACACAGGGCTTTGGCTGAGACTGAGCTTCAGGAAACAGTCCTTGCACTCTTCCTCTGAAGTCATGGTTTTCTAGTCTGTTATTTAAGTTTCAAATAGTTCTCAATAGTCAGACTCTTGCTTGTTTATACATTTATCTGTATTTCTTGCTTGGGAGACAGGGACTATAGGAGCCTGGTTGACCTGGAACTTTCAGAGATCAACTTGCCTCTGTCTTGAGTGCCGGATTAAGTGCATGTGTCACTATGACTGGCCTGTTCGTTTTGTTGTTTTAACTGAAACAGAGTCTCACTATATAGCCCAGTTTTACCTTGAACTTTTGAGGTATCTGATAATCTTGAACTATTTATTGATCCTTCTGCCTCCACCTCCCCAGTGTACCAGTACACTCTCCCCTGATGCTTCTCTTGATGTGTGATGTAGATGTATGATGTGTGATGTAATCCCAACAGTTGAGGCACCTCTCCGCTCTGCTACTGGTGTCACAGCTCTCTTTATTAAAGCTTGCCTGAGGAAAGTCTAGTTTTGATATTGAATAGAAATCGAATCAGACCCAAATCAGATCCTGTTCTTTCTACTACAAACTCAATTCACATTAGAAAGACAAACAAGGTACCTCAAAAATAAAAAGTGAAGCTAGGTGTTGTGGCTCACAAGCCTAATTCCAGCACTTGGGATGCAGAGGCAGAACTATCTAGAGTTCGAGGCTAGCATGGGTCACAGGTTAAAAAAGCGAGAGGGACAATATTTAATTAAATAACCTGTTCCTTCTCATTTCGACTGGAAAAACTCAGTGAGACTCCCTACCTATATTGTCTACAACATAACTTAGCCTTCAAGTCTATGTGGTAGCATGTATTTCTTAGCTGCAACTAGATGGAGCAAGCAGTCAAACTTTTTCTGCTTTTAAAAAAGACAACAGGGGCTAGGGAGATGGCCCAGTGGTTAAGAGCACTGACTACTATTCCAGAGATCTTGAGTTAAATACCCAGCAACACATGGGATCTGATGCCCTCTTCTGTCATGCAGGCATACAAGCAAATAAAACATTCATATACATAAAATACATAAATAAATATAAATATTTAAACAATACAACAACGTGAGAAAAACTATGTCTTAACCACGTATGGTGTCATAAGTTTGCAATCTTGCTTTGCAGAGGCTAAAGCAGAATTGCAGCCAAGGCCAGCCTGGCTTTATAGACAGATCCTGCCTCAGTGGCAAGGACTTTTCCACTTAGCCATCACCCAGCTCCTTTTCCAATTAAAACAAAACAAAAACACTTGCAAGTCGTGTGGTAAGAAGCCAGAAGCTTGTAAGCCCAACACTGGGGAGGCAGACGAAGATTACTGCAAATTTGAATACTTACATGTAATAAATAAATAAATCTTTTTAAAAAGAAAGCAAGCAAGCAAGCACGCACGCATGCACGCACCACACCAGATTATAAAAAGGCTGAAGTGCTATCAGGGCAACTTCTTGTGATCAGACATAGGTAGAGTACCTGCCTCGCATGTATGAAGCACTGGGCTTAACACTCAGCACTGCGCAAAAAAAAAAAAAAAAAAAAAAGCCAGTGCTGTTCTTGTAGCATTATACAGCCGCCTTACCTTTCCTTCCTTTAATTTTCCTTCTTTTGTTTTTTCTCTCGAGACTTGGTAGTTCAGGAGAAGATCCATCCTAAGAAAATTGCATACTGAATATATAAATGTCATTCTACAAGAGAGGGACAAAATGACAGTCATATATGACCTTCTGCTATTGCTACTATCTCTACAAGGACAACAAAGGCCTTATGCACAACTTAACCATTAGTTGACTTAATGTGTCTAATAAAGAAAGCCCAAGGCCACATGCTTTCTGGTACCTTAGATGTACTAATAAAGCCCACTGTGCCAAGCAATCCATCAGGTGAAGTGACACGTGGACAGGAGAGCCAGTGACATTTTACTGAGATCATCTTGGCATAGGTTGTACTCTAATTTTCTAAAGAAAACCTTTCCAACAAGACACTAAACCATCCACATGACAACCTCAAGGTAATAGCTTTTCAAATTAAACCCCAAGCTTCAAGTATGCTTAAAATCACCTAATAGTATCTCCTCTGGCTGAAGGAAACAGAATCAGACTTCAGCTTTAAAGGGAGAGGGGGTGCCAGGTCACAGATGGTTTGACCACCAGAAAGTTTCTGAACTTTCTTTTCAGAAAGGGACCTAGGGATAGGGATATCATCACCATCATCACATTATCAGGGAGCCAGAAGAGCATAAGTGGTTAAATGAGGGATCAGGAGGGCTTAACTAGGGCAATTACAGAGACTGGGAAAGTGTTGCCCAGTGTTCATGTATATGCATTCTAATGCCATTAAATCCTCCAGCAGTAAGCCTTCCAGCTTAACCAAGAACCCAACATCTGCACACACCCTACAAATGCAGCAGTACCGAGTGCATCTATGGAAACAAATTAAGTTACACCTGAAGATGTGACCTATCCTTAGTCAGGTGAATCACTGCTCGGAGACTAGTTTTAGAGATGACTTAATATTTTCCTGGTACTGTACATTTGTATCACATTACATCTAGCTCAGTAGAGCCACTCAGAGAAAAACCAGGAGGAGGAAATAAAGAGCATTAAGTTCTGCTCTGGAGCAAAAGAAACCACATCCCAGATACCCAAGAGAAATGAGTTAAACCTTTCTTATCAACAATCAAGTCTTCATGAGAGATACTTTGCAAAGGCTTGGGGAATCATACTCACCCCGGTGGCTCTTCGCTTCTTTCTAATACTGTGACCATCGTTTTGTTCAGCACCAGAGGTACAGCTGCTGTCAGTGGCTGCATCTGCTAAGCTGGAGATTGCATGACCCGAAGATGCATTTGAAGAGAGTGAGTTTCCTTCTCCAGTGCTCTCCTGGGTGTGGCGCTCTGATAGAGGGGTAGACCTCTCCGGGCTGTGCAGGTCTCTGGCTGAATGCACGAAAGGCATTATGTGATCAGATGGTAACTGTGCACTATGTCGCCGCTGGGTAGAAATGTTTCCAATCCTTTCACCTGTTCTGACAGAGGGAGTCACAGGTGCCACTTCTTGTTCAAGATACATGGCTGCCTTCTGACTTTGAGCAGCACTCAATGCAGTGCTAGGTGAAGGACTCTGCTGGCCTTCATTTTCTTTACCGGTACCCTCCCCAGTGAAGAAGCTATACACAGGAGCCCTGTCCATGACCACACTGCTTTCAGAAAGACTTCGCTTTCTTGCCAAGCCAGAGGATGAGGAAATGGAAACACCTTCCCACTGGAATCCTTCCAGACTGGACAGATCAGGATCCTCATCTAAATCCAAGACTTCCTGTTCATTTGGAACCAAAGGAACCATTTCTATGCCAAACCTTAAAAAAGAGAGAGAGAGAGAAAGAGAGAGAAAGGAACAAATCAGCTGTGGCTGGGGAGTGTTAAGTGTGCCAGGCTCCACACAGAGGGAGGTTACAGACGGTTCCTGCTGTCAAGGAGCACAACCTGACATGAATTCAGAGCGAAGTAAGGGAATACTGCAGTGTCACAGGCACTGAATCCAAATTGTGTGCAGCTACAAGAATGCAAGTGAATTAGTAACAACTGCTCCTCCTCCCAGAGATCGTTGTCTACAATAAATATTTTAAAAGCAAAGAAACCAGTTCACCAAGTACTCACAACCACTAAGGATGACTCTAAGCTTTCTGCTTTACCATACCATGCACTTTGCAAAAGGACTAAGAAAGGAAAACAAGGCAAATAAATCAACAAGAATAGTAGAGTCCCTGAGCCTAGAGGGTTACACTTATATTGTTGCAAAACTATGATTTTCCAAGTTGAACCTATGTTGAATTGAACACTTCTAGACCACTTAGAACAGCACCTCATATTCGTTCTGAGCATGAGAGAAAGCATTCTGCAATACTCATTGCAGTACCCAGAGTGCCTATAGGAGGATTCCACAAGCTCAGTGAAAGGTAGTAAGATCAGGTAGTTGAAAAATTTGACCACCAGCAGGGTGGTGGTGGCACATGCCTTTAATCTCAGGTAGAAGCAGGCCTTCTCTGAATTCAAGGCCAGCCTGTTCTATAGACCAAGTTCCAGAACAGTCAGGGCTATACAGAGAAACCCCGTCTTGAAAACCAAAAAGCAAACAAACAAACAAACAAATCAAAAATTTTTACCATTGATTCCAAACATTAAGATTCAGAGATAGATAACACATTCTAGTCCATCTAAAGTGACAGATTTCTGATGAGATAATCCTGGGTCCAATTAGTGTCTCAGGTGTGCCTCCATTTTAATGGCATTCTCTGTCAAGACAGACTATCACATGTGTCATACAGGAACAGCTAGTACTTAATACTGAATTAAAGCAGACATTTACAATGGGTATTTTTAGCAAAAGTTTAATGTAAGTAGAACAAGAACTCGCTTTTAACCAAGGCCAAAGGGTGGTAACCTTTAAAAGAAACCAAGGACAGGTATGAGAGAGGCACACACCTGGGTAAGCCTTTGCCTAGCTCTTGCTTTTTCTTGGTTACTTGTTGAATGACCTGTTCCCAGTTGACATTTCTCCTTGATGCATTTAGAATCTGTCGTAGGGTTGGCTTAAGCCCAGACTCTTTCTCTGTTTCATTCTTTCTATGGCCACTAATATTGCGAATTCGTCGAGCACTATTGAGGTTTGGCTCTGGGAGATGTGTTCCTGTTTTGGTCTTCAAACTAATGTGCCGGCTTAGATCTCTCTGCAGCGAGGCAGGAAAACCAAGTTTACTTAATTCGGGTAGGAGTGTGCCTGTGGTTTGATTATTGATATCAGTTTTTTGAAGGTCTGCATCCAAGCTAGTGCCCTCAAAGCTTTCTGTTTCAAAAGGTCCATCAGATTTAACAAGATTGTTATCCTGTTCATCTTCTAGAGAGGTCTTCAAGTCTAGCAGTAAGCCAGAGTGTAGACGGGCTGCTGCTGTCACTTGTAACTCAGCCTCTTTCTGGTGAACCGTGGAATTATGTGGGGAGGTGGAAAGGTTCTCAGATGTTCCTAGGATTTGGTTCCCTTGTTCCTTGTCCACAGTGTGAGTGCTGCAGGATACAACCTCTGTAGTTAGCAAAGCCACACCTCCACTTTTTATGCCAAGGTTTTCTGCATCAGATGTTTCGCTACTGTTTTCAGCTGAGCATGCCTGAAACTCAGTGTTCACAGAGTCTTTTGTAGACTCTTCTACACTACTTTCCTTTGCATGGTTCTCCATCCCTTTGGGTGTGCTAAGGAGTAGATTTTGCAGTGTTTTGGAACACGGTAGCACCTCTTGGGCTTTCTGTGATGTACTATTTAACTTCTCATCAGGTTCTTTTTGAGGGCTTGATACAGTTTTATTCCCCTTTAAAACACGAGGACATAAACCACTTGATTTGGATGTATAGGAAGAACCATGGCTACCTTCTAAAGTAGACTTGTTCAGGAGAAGTGAGTGATCTCCAGAAGGAAAAGATTTTGTCTCATTATTTTTTGAGCGGTTCTTTAAATTATGCTTTTGAGGACCCGATTTAGGGGTTGGAAGTGGAAGGAGTGGGGATTTCAGCAATGGAATCTTATTTGACTTCTGATGTGGTTCAGACTGCTCAGTAATGGGACAAGCTCTTGTCACCTCACAGAAAGCAGTGTCATCAGAAACAGCTTTGTGACTGGGAGATCCAGGATGTACTTCCTTTTGTGTTTTTAGCACTGAGGGATTACTTGTTTTATCAACTGGTTCTTGCAATCCTGCAGTTATTAAGCTAAAATTAAAAAGAGGCTTTTCTATTGTTTCTGACTTGCTGCCAATGACTTCTTTAAGGGCTGACTGTAAATCTAGAGTCTTCTGGGAAGGGTAAGGTGTCCAGCGGCGGAACTTTTCCCTTGCTATGGTGCCACTCTTTCCGTTAATTTTTGAGGCTGCCGTGTCTGTCTGTTTCGTGGTTTGACTTTCTCGATGCTCAAAATTGAACTTGATTAAGCTTTCTGAGGGAAATGCATCACTTGCGTATCCCTCGGGAGGACTCCTGTACTTGCCAGCTTTGTCCCTATCTTGCCGTTGCCACTTGCACCTCTCCTGACTGTACTTGCTTGGCTTATTAGATTTCTTGTTCCACATCTTGGTCATGTCTTCCATTTGATAGTTAGAATTTCTGTTTCTGCCTTGTTGAAATTTGTCTCCAGGGCCATTGTAATTCCAGCTATTTGTACCACGTACATTGGATATCCAGTTTCCGTTACTGTTGTTCATGTGCCAGCTGGGAAAGCCACCTGTTCCTTCAGAACACCAGCTGGAATTCCTTCCTGTACCATTATAATTCCAATCTACCATCCCACTGTTTGAATGCCAGCCTCCTCCAGAGTTACCATGATTATGGAACCAAGCTGAAGAGCCTCTTGTAGCACCTTTATGCCAGCCAGGACTTCCTCTTGGACCACCACTATTCCTCAAAGAATGCGGAAAGCTGTTTTTTCTAGTATTGTTAAAGCCATCCTTTTCCCATTTCCAATCCCTCTGTGGAGGCCCACGATGGTGCCTTGCTGGTTGATTATAGCTCTCTCTGTCTTGGTAAGCAATTCGGTCTTCTCGTCTCCACTGGGGTTTCCTGTCATCTGAGTTTACTTCTTGGCTGTTACTGGAAGGTTCATCTTGTCTGAAAGAAAAACAGTTTGTCATTATGGATTTTATGAAATTTTTACTTGTACTTCACTTAAAGGCATAACCCACCAAAACTCCTCTCTCCCCTTTCTTAGATTTACCGAATGGGGCCCATTTTTATTTCTAGCGTTTGTTTTTATATCTGGAATGTAATAGACTTCCTTCCCCTTCATCCTAGAAACATTAAAAATTGGACACATTTAAACTATCCTCCCAATTTGGGGGGAGGGGCAATGGGGGTTACAGTTCTAGAATTTTGTTCCTATTATCTTAGCATTTTTACATTATCCAGCTCTTTTCAAAATAAGGGTGGTTACATTTTGTGATTAGGATTATTGTTAATGTAACTCCATGTTCAGTCAGTGACCATACATGATTTCTCCAGATGCCGGTTCTTACTGAAAAAATCTATTTTCTAACCCACTTTAAGTAGTAAGATCACACTTTATCAAGTGGCCATCTGTAACTGTTAGTAGTATTTAAAAAAAAAATGACATACAGTTCCTGTTTGGAACAGGCTTAGAACTGAGCTAACACAGTAAGTTAGGTCCCACATGCAGCGAGACAGCACAGGCCAAATAAGGGATCCCATAAGAAGCTACAAAGAGCTTCTGAGCTACAGGCTCTTTACAGAGAAGCTACAGCTACTTAAGCTATTTATGTTATATAATGTGTCCAGAAAAGAGAGGAAACTTACTTATCACAGCAATTCGTGAAACCATTGTTCTTTACAAATTACTTATGGTGTGTCTAATCTAATATCCCAGCAAGTAATAGGTACTCAAAAACGCCAGGTAATAAAGTAACATAAAATTCGATTCATTTCTGCTAAAGACTTCATGTAGATTAATTCATTAATGCTTTAAAAAAAAAAAAAAAAAAGATTACCTCATTTCATTTTTATAATCCAGAGGCATATATTATTACTTTTTAAATGAAGAGGCTCAAGTTTAGAGAAGCTAAGTAACATGAATGGAGTCATATAACACAATGGGGTCGAGTAAAGGTCTGAACCTTATTTTATTTTATTTTATTTTATTTTATTTTATTTTTTTGGATTTTCCGAGACAGGGTTTCTCTGTGTAGCCCTGGCTGTCCTGGAACTCACTCTGTAGACCAGGCTGGCCTTGAACTCAGAGATCCGCCTGCCTCTGCCTCCCAAGTGCTGGGATTAAAGGCGTGTGCCACCACTGCCAGGCAGGTCTGAACCTTGACTGCAGATTTTATACTATCCACTCAGGCCCTGACGCAGTAAAAATGTCACAGCAACAGTTTCTGCAATTGACTTTCTTTCTCTAAACTTCACTTAGGGCTGGAGAGATGGCTCAGCAGTTAAGAGCACTGGTTCTTCCAGGGGACCTGGGGTTCAATCCCCAGCACCCACTCATCACCATCTGGAACTCCTGTCCCAGGGGACCTGACACCCTCTCTGGCCTCCATGGACAGCAGGCATGGGCATGGTGCATAGACACACATACACCTATATACATACAAGAATAACATCTTAGGCTGGGTGCAGTGGTAACACACTTCTTACAGCATTGAGAGGCAGAAGTGGGAGCATCTCAGAGTTTGAGGCCAGCCTGGTCGATGCTCTAAGCACCAGGACAGCCAAGGCTACATAGCAAGACCATGTTTCAACAAACAAAACACACCAACTACCATCTTAAAAACTGATCTTAATTGGCCTTTAAAAGAAAACTGATTGTGCATGCCATGGTGCATGTGTGCAATCAGAGTACAGAATAGAGCCAATAGTCTCCTCCTACCATGTGGTTTGGGGGACTGAATGTAGTTGTCAGGCTTGACCGCAGTTCCTCTACCCACAGAACCATCTTGATGGTTCTTAACTGGCCTTTAATGCCTGCAGTATTCTGGACATAAATTAGTTCCTTTTTCACAAGACAGAATTAAAAATTCATCTAGGCTGGCATGGTAGCACTTGCCTGTAATCTCAGCACTTAGGGCAAGGCTAAGAAGAAGTGAGTTGACTACATAAAGAGACCCTGCTTCAATCAATCAAAATAAAAGAAACTGGGTAATTTCATATAATTATGTCATTACTGGGGCAGATAAGACTCAAAGAACAATAAGTTATGATATCAGTGTTTAGTCAAAGCCTCTGATAATGGTTAATCATTTACATAGCTAAGCTATAATAGTTTTGTTGTGTAAGAGAGAAACAAAAATTAGTGGCCTACCCATTTAACTTCCTAAAACAGATTCCAGCCGCACTGTAGTCATAAGAACAGCATCAGAGGACTACACAGCCCACGGAGTCAACAATCATGTTGCTATGGGCATCTTAAGACTAAGAAAGTCTTTTTCAAGGAACTATTTTTAAAATGTTAATATTTAGGGTAAAACTACATATTTCTTACCTATATTTAAATCTCTAACAAAAAGCAGGTCAGAGTATGTATAAATTATATTCAAGAAGAATCTTTAGAATTTAGAGTTGGAAATTTTCTCATCACATAGTAGGACTTTAAAACTCATTTACTTCATTAATTGTTCTCTCCTATCTTCTGTTTCATTAAGTAAGTTCCTGAGGTCAAAACCAGTTGTGGTAGCACACACCCATAATCCCACCACCTCAGGAGATAGAGACAGAAGTTCAGAATCATCTTTGGCTGAGATTAAGCTGAAGACTCACTGGTGTATAAAATTAGGAAGTACAATTAAGGAACTCATATTGTTCAAATAATCTTGATATTGTCAAATTTAAAATATTAATATTTACAGAAACACCCAGAGTGAACCAGGCACTGTACAGTCATTAGGACTCCAAAGGTAAAATTCAAATTTAGCAAAAGCACCATGCTAATTCATAAGAGGTCATCCTTACCCCTAAGAGATATTTGGGCAATAAAAAATATAATAATACAAATGAATAATAGATGAAATGTCTATTCAATGATAACGGCTTTCTAGTAGAAAATTGGATACTAATAAAAACAGTTTAAGATAGAGTAACCAAGACCATAGTTTTCAGGTCTAAAGACAAGACTGAGTTTAAGGACAGATAATACAACAATTCAAGAAAGCACTTTATAGTCCTTAGTCCCCAGATAGCAAACTCAAACAAAACTTTATATGTAAAATAAGATTAAGCGTTAAGGCTCTTAAAGTTAGGCAGACTTATCTTGAATGTGAATGCAGCTTAGTTGGCAGAATGTACTCTTAGCTGCACAAAGCTCTAGAGGTTCATCCTCAGGACAGATAAGCTGTCTACCAGTGACTCTATCTCAAAAAGCAAAACCGAAAACAACTTACAGACTTTGTTCTTTTCTTTCTTGTATTAACTGAACGAGTTCCTTGTCAAAATAATCTTCCTCTTCCTCTTCCTCCCCATCCGCTTCTCTTTCCTGGGCATCAACATTATCCTTGTGCGACTGGCCAGAAATGTGCTTTGCATATGCAGAGAGACCCACTTCTGTGACCCGGCACACTCGGCACTCATGACTACTGTCCCTAGGGAAGAAGGGAGATGAAGGACATTCAATGCTCCCCACTGGCATGGCACACTCACCAGACTGCTAGTTTCCTTTGAAAGACTCTGTATGCAGACGGCACAGTGACAGGTTAGAGTTAATCAAGTCAATGCTCCTCTCATCACTTTTAGTACGTTTGTTTATAAATTACTTTGGAATAAATTTTAGATTCTTTCCCAGCAATCAAAAGGCAACACACTTCAGATCAATGGGCTTTAGTTGAAATCTTCTTGAATTACTGTACTTAAAATCTTGCCAGAGGAAACATGGTGAAAGGGGAGTCAGGGCAGGGGCTCAGAGCAAACACAAACTGCTCTGGGACACACCCATGGTGCCAGCTGCACTTAGAAAGCCTGATGACAGTGCATCCATTTAATCTCCAGCTCTAAAGTGTTCTTCCAGTGAAAGCTAGGGGTGGAGCAAAGAGGAGGGGGAACAGCCAATCTCAGTCTGGTAACTAAATTGATCAGCTGGCACTCTGCCTGGAATGTGAAGATTCCGGACCCTGGCAAATGACAGTAGTAGTCCTAGCAAATGTTCTTAGTCTGGATGATACATGTGACACATTCTGCTTCAGCAGGCTTATTTTAAAGGGAATTGAAACCATGTCAATTGTAGGAAGTTAACAGCTGTTAGGCAAATGTTTTCTCTCAAGTTTCAGAAAATGATGCAGTCCAGATACACACAAAATTGGCTTTTACCTAAACTGGGGACAACTGGCTTGCTTCTGTCTACTTTTTCTTTTACTTGACACAATAACAAATCTTGTTCGGCCAGTCTTAACAATCAAAATCTTAAATCCTCTTTAGATATGTAGCAGATCAAAAATTTAACTGTTTTTAAGTTCTTTCAATCCTCTGATTACATCATCTGTCCGTGCAGCACTAATGAGAAGCATGCAACTGTGCCTGTCCAATAATTCAAACTTAGTCCAGGAGCTTGTGTTGTGGGTTTATAGTAGTGATATTTCTGTGATTCCTACAATCTGGGTGCCTATATAAATCTCTAGACACATGCCATGAAATACACCCAGTTACCTACTCCCCGCCCCCTATTTTTTTTTAACAAAATCCAACTAAAATAAGCAGAATTGATATGAAACTGAGTCTTTGAAACTGAGCACTTCATTTACTAAAAGACAGTTTGTGTTACAAATCACTTGAATGTCCATTTAAAACAAAGCAAAACAAACACCTTACCAAACAATTACTAAATGCTAAGCACGAGTTACAAACTATAAAAACTCAAACAATGCCTGGTACATCTTAAATATAATCCCAGGGGCTCAGTAGTTAAGAACATTTTTTGTTTTCTCAAAGGACTTATGAGCTCCATAAGATGTGACACTCATTTCTGCCCTCTGTGGGCACTGGTTCTCAAATTTACTACATAAATATACATTTACACACAAATAAAAAGTAAATCACAGGGAACAAAATGCAATGCAGTTGGGCAGGAAATGTAACACAATGGTAGCTAGTGCAGGCATGAGGCACTGGGTGTGAGCTGCAGCACTGCACTAAGTAGAAGCAAGAGGAGACCAGCAGTGGCTACAGCCACTAACCCTAACCCTGCAGCACTTGAGAGGCAGAGGCCGTGGCCAACAGATCTCTGTAAATTCAAGGCTAGCCTGGTCCAAAGAACGAGTTCCAGGGCTACACGGAGAAACCCTGTCTCAATAAATAAATAAATAAATAAAACCAACACCTCCCCCTAATAAAGGAAATTAGAAACAGCATTATTAAGGGATTGTCAAGCAGATCTCTGTGAGTTCAAAGCCAGCCTAGTCTATACACCAAGTTGTAGACCAGCCAGGGCCACAAAGGGAGACCCTGTCTCAAAACTGAAAGGGGGGTGGGAGTGGGGAGAGCAGCAGAAGCAGAAGCAACTTTAGGCATACACCCACACCCAATACTGTTTCTTATTTTGGAAGAATCTTTGAAAATGGGAAAATGTAGAAATCTTACACTTTTCTCTTTCTTTTGTTTTACTCTGTAGCAAAAATGCTTTCATTTTAAATTTTTAAAATCAAGAGTTCTGACCAGGTTCCCTAAAAATATCAATGGGTTACCTTGAATTCAATATTCTAATTCCACATCATCCTATATTTTAATGCATTATTTTCTAACTGCATCTATATATTTGAAGATATGTTTAATGATTAAAGGTATGTGGAGGTAGAGGCAGATGGATCTTTGTAAATTTTAGGCCAGCCTGGTCTATTCAGTGAGTTCCAGTCAGCCAGGGCTACATAAGCGAGAGAGACCCTGTCACAAACAAACAGACAGCATATTAAGAATAAAGTTCTCTGAAACTACTAGATTGATGCTAGCTCATTTTAGGTGGGTGCTAACTTGTAATAGCAAACAAGTATCTCACAGCAACACACAAAGTTTACAACATAAACAGGAATCTATTCATGACAGGCAGCGCCAGAAGAATTTACAGACTATATACGACAAACACTGCACAAACACTGCAACTGAGATCCAACCCAACCTGTTTTGCTAGAAATCACTTTGTTTTCAATGTCTTCATCTACATTTCTACTTAACGTATAAGTCACAGTATTGGATGTAGCCACACCAGTATCTCATTCTATTGGGACTTTTGTACAATATCTAATTTTTTTCAAAATAGCTGATTATGACTTTATTATAAAATAAAACTTTCTTATGTTAAGCCATCAATACACCTCTTTTAAATTTTTCATGAATAAAGTGGCTTACCTACTTTGTATAAACATATAATTATGGATAAAATATACTGTCTTTGTGTCACAGCTAATAAAGGCAATAATTTTACTCAGGGTGTTTGAAGGGCCCAAATTAGCTCCATCCTGTCACCACACAATTTCCCCTCATGTACAAAGCCAGTCTTAAGAACTCTCTGCATAAGCCTTTCTTTATTAAGCCTGCTCTATAAACCCGAAACAGCTGCTTGATAATTAAAGGCTTGAGTCTCTGATAGTGTCCGACCATCTGGAGAAACTGCTCAGCCCATACATCTTCCCTATGCCCATAGCAGAAACCAAGGTAAACTTACCAATATGGTCAAGTTTGCCTTTAAAACTGAATATAAAAACTTAAGTAGCCAGGTATGGTGGTACGTACCTTTAATCCTAGGACTCAGGAGGCAGAGGCAGGTAGATCTCTGTGAGTTAAAGGCCAGTCTGGTCTACAGAGTGAATTCCAGGACAGCCAGGGCTACACAGAGAAATCATATCTCAAAAAAAGACAAAGGGCAAAACAAACAAAAAACACCCACAAAAAAATTAATGAAGTATTTTATAATTATTTATAAGATCATATCTCAAAAGTAAAGTTTAACTATAAGCATAGTAATTAAATATGAAATCTAGAAGAAATGATCATCTACTGAGGCTAAGAAAAAAGGGGTATAGATTGATTTGTCTCTAAGGCACAAACTAGTTATAACTATCCTTAAATTAAGGCTACATGTCAATGAAATATGCTTGAGACTTTATGGGGTTCTTCAAAAATTGTCTGATCAGGTTTTTAATGCAACTTATTTGTTAATTATTTAACAAATTATATAAAACTTGTTATGGCTGGACCTAACATGAAGAAACCTGTATCAATGTGTGCATCTCTAAATAAAATGAGTTGAGGTGGTCAAGAGGGTATTTACAGCAGAGAAAGAACCTATAGAGCAGCATATAGTGGGCATGAAGTGCAGTTATTCAAGATGGAACAAAGCATGTGTACACATCTAAAGATGTGAGTGCATAGAAAGCTTGAGTAGGCTAGACAACAGGATGGAAAGGGATTTTATTAAAGAGGAAAAAGGTCAACAGACTTTCTTTTATTCTCTCTCTCTTTGAGACAGGGTTTCTCTATGTAGCCAAGGCTGTCCTGGAACTCCCTATGTAGACCAGGCGGGCCTTGAACTCAGAGATCCTCCTGCATCTACTTCCAGGGTGCTGGGAGTAAAGGTGTGCGCCTCCATATCTGGCCCAACAGACTTACTTTCTATGATTCTATATTCATTATAACCTGAATCTTACATAAAATTTGTTATTTAAAAAAAAAGTTGTAGGGGAAGCTGGATAGAGAGCACAGCAGTAAGAGTGCTCACTATTCTTACAAAAAAACAATATCCACTTGAAGTTTCTCAAGCACTTGTAGCTCCAACTTCGGGGGGACTAAACATCTCTGGCCACTACAGAGGTGCATATACCGACATACAGACGGTACACACACTTGAAAATAATAAAAATAAATCTTTGAAAAAAAAAAGTTTTATGGGGCTAGAGATATGGCTCAATGGTTGAGAACACTGGCTGGGGCACTCCCTGAAACCTCTCTGCTCTTCCCTCCAATTCTAATCCCCAACTCTGGAACAGCCCTCCTGCCATGGCCTCTCTGCTTCCATTCCCAGGAGTCTACACAGATCCTGGCAGCACGCCCAGTTTTCCTCCCTCCTATGGACCCTCTGAGCAATAGCAACTCACCACCAGTCCATCCCCACCCACTTCGTAGTGTCAACTTCCAATAGAGGCTCTACTCAGGACCCCCAGTGGCCACAACTGCTAGATCTGAGAAGCATTCCCTACCAGGCAACCCACAGGCACCACAATCTAAGAACCTGAGAGGACCACAGAAACCAAGGAAGAGAATACCTACCCAATAAAGACAAGACCAGATATCAGCACTTAGAATTACAATTATCGCAAACGCAGATGCCTATACACCAGCATAAAAACACATCCACTAATAGCCAGGACAATATGTCTCCATCAGCAACCAGCAATCCTACTACAGCAGGCCCCAGTAATGCAATATAGTTGAAGCACAAGACAAAGACTTCAAAATAGCTATTATGAATATGTTCAAGGTCCTTAAAGATGGTATGAAGAAATCCATGGAAACAGAAACGGGAATGAAATGAAGAAAACAGCTAAAGACACAAGAATAGAAATAGAACCAATAAAGAAAACCCAAACTGAGGGGAAACTAGAAATGAAAAGTTTAGCAACTTGAAAACAAACCTCAGAGGCAAGCCTCAACAACAGAATACAAGAAATGGAAGAGAGAATCTCAGGCATTGAGTACAAGATAGAAGAGATGGGTAACTTGTAAAACTAACTTTTTAAAAAAAGATTTATTTTTATTTTTTATGAGTACACTGTAGCTGTCTTCAGACACACCAGAAGAGGGCATCAGATCTCATTACAGATGGTTGTGAGCTGCCATGTGGTTGCCGGGAATTGAACTCAGGATCCCTGGAAGAGCAGTTAGTGCTCTTAACTGATGAGCCTTCTCTTCAGCCTGTAAAACAACTTTTTTTTTTTTTGGTTTTTTGAGACAGGGTTTTTTTGTGTAGCCCTGGCTGTCCTGGAACTCACTCGGTAGACCAGGCTGGAGTAAAACAACTTTTACTGGCCTGATGTGACTGTCTTCTCCAAGGCTTACCGCCTCCATTGCTAACCTAGGCCTAGCCCTGGAAGTGTCTACCTTCCATATAATCCTATCTATGCTACAATGTTTTCAGCCTCTGAGACTTGATGCTGAATAAGCTCACCCTTTCTGGCTCTTTCTGAACTCTGACTGGCTGGTTCAACTGTTCTGACTGATTCAATATGGCTTTTCTCTCTTGGCTTCTCCTGAATTGTTCTGCTTAGCTTCATACTAACTTTGACAATGTGTTCTAATCATCTGACTCCTTCTTTCCCTGTGTTTAGCTTGTTCTCCCTCTGTAACCTGTCTTGTCTCTCTATAACTGTCCCAGTAAACTACCTCCATCTTCGTTTTTTCTCTACACTGCTCTCTTTAAGTGGCTTCCCTTTCCTCTCTTTTTGGAGAGCTGGGTGTATCCTATTCTGTCAAATCTTTCTTTGGTTCATCACTTTGTTTGCCATCCAATTACACATAACTTTTAAACATGGGTGCTTCCTTGGTCAAAGAAAATGCTAAATCTATTTAAAAAAATAAAAATTTTTTTTTCAGGCCGGGCAGTGGTGGTGCACACTTTTAACTCCAGCACTTGGGAGGCAGAGGCAGGCGGATTTCTGAGTTCGGGGTCAGCCTGGTCTACAGAATGAGTTCCAGGACAGCCAGGGCTACACAGAGAAACCCTGTCTCAAAAAAAAAAATTAGGCATAAAGCCTCCAGGAAATCTGGGATAGCATGAAAAGACCAGATCTACAAAAAATAAGAATATGGAAGTAGAAACCCATGTCAGAAGTATAGGAAATAGTTCCACAAAACAAACAGAAAATTTCTGCAACCTAAAGGAGGCGAAACTTGTCAAAGTGCAAGTACACAGAACACCAAATAAACTGAATCAAAAAAGAAATTCTCCACAATATATTATTATTAAAACACTAAATGCACAGAATGAAGAAAGAATATTAAAAGCTACAAGGGAAAAAGACCAAATAACATATGAAGGCAGAGTCAGAATTATTAAAATAACACCTGATTTCTCAATGCTAACTAAAAGCTAAGAGCCCTGACAGATGTTCTACAAACTCTAAGAGACCACAAATGCCAGCCCAAACTACTATACCCAGCAAAACTTTCAATCACAATAGAAGAAAGGCACTCAACTATAAAAGCAAATTTAAGCAGTATCTACCTCCACATCTGGCTCTACAGAAGGTGTTAGAAGAAGTTAACAAAGAAAGCGGAAGGACAATAATATCAGACTAGTAAATCAAAGGGTAGCAGGACACACCAGCACAACAATAGCCTCAATTCACCAATAAAAAGGCACAGACTAACAGACTGGATTAAAAAACAGGATCCATCCTGCTGCTGCTTCTAAGAAACACACTTAACATCAAGGACAGACATCACCTCAGGATGGAAAATGATATTACAAGCAAATGGATTGGGGAAGCAAGTTGGTGTGGCCATTCTAATATCTAACAAAGCTGACTTCAAACCAAAACTAATCAGAAAAGACAGAGAGGCTACATACTCAAAGGAAAAAGCCACCAAGAGGATATTGCAATTCTAAACATCTATGCATCAAACATTAGGCCACCCGAGTTCATAAAAGAAACACCACTACAGCTTAAACCCCAGTGATCCTCACACAATGATACTGGGTGACGTCACCACCCAACTCTTGCCAATAGACAGGTCATCTGGACAAACACCAGAGAAATGCTGGAGCTAAATGATATGATAAACCAAATGACCAAACAGATATTTACAGAGCATTCTACCCCAACACCAAAGAATATACTGTTTTTTCAGCACCTCATGGAAGTGCTGAAACTGACCATAGTATAGATCCCTTTATATATGTATATATTTTAGGAAGCTTCTACTGTGTTAGGCCTCTCTATATGACTGCTCAAATGGACCTTAGTTTTAGCTGTCCCTCTCTTATTCCCCGCCCTCATCGTCTTCTCCCCCTCCCTTCCCTATTACTCTCCCCCTCCGGTCCACCACAGCTATCTCTTCTATTTCCTCTTCTTAGGGAGATTCACCCCTTTCTCTATGCCTAACCTCTGTGGTTATATGGACTGCAGCTTGCTTATCAAAGACTGAACAGCTAAAAACAGATAAGTACATTGGTCTTTCAAAGTGAAGCCTTCTGTTTGTTCCCATGAAGCATAACCATTACACATTACAGGAACCAGGCAAGGAAGAAATCCATTATATGCTGAGCTGCAAAAGTCTAATAATAGCACATTAATTTACAGACAGAAGATAAACCTGTATGACTTACAATAAAGTTAACACATTAATATCAAACAACAGGATAGTAGCTTCACAGAAACTTTTAACTATTATTCATGCAATAAAATATAATTCTTATTTCTGAATTTACCAATGTTACCTTTAATCTCTACATTCCAAATCCACATTAGTTAACAAGACACTCAGAAAAAAGGACATGGAATACACACACATACCACATTCTTTTAAAGCCTCTGTTAAACATCTTAAGCTTTAAATCATTAGCAGAACATTTTCAAATACACCTAAGATCTCTTATTTGGTTTTGCAGACACAAACAAGCTTCAGCATAGCTTAGCAGGCTATTTCAGCAATTCTACCCTCCTGCAGGTTTCAGATACCATAGCTTATCTTTTTTAAATGCCCCAAATCTACTGCTATTAATTATGAACAATGATTCAATGCCATCAGACAACAGTCTTCACAATGAATTATTACAAAACAAGCTGACAGGCATCATCAGCACTTAACCCCATGCCAATAAGTTTAGGGAAGAGAGCTGTTGTCCTTACCTGCCCTTCAGGTTCTCAAGTTCCCTGTGATGCAACATGCTTCGCATGTGTTCATCCATCTCCTTCAAAACAAAACAAGGCAGATTAAATCAAAGGGATTGCTGGGGGTAGGGTGGGTCCGGCAGGGTGGTGGGTGGAGTTTCTCTGTAGATATTCAATTAACAATTTGGGTTATGAAGCTGGAGAAATGGCTCAGTGGTTAAGAGCACCTGCTGCTTTTCCAGAGGACAGGAGTTCAAGTCCCAGCCCCCATGTCAGGTGGCTGGCTCCCTTCTGCCTGTATCTAGGGGGAGGCCTGGGGTGGGGATCCCACGTCCCCTTCTGGCAAACACCCCACATATACATTGCATAAACTCATAAGACACATACACATGTCTGAGGAAAAAATAAAAAGTTAAAAAATTATTTTAAGACAATTTGAAGTTCCTAGGTCAAAGATTTTTGTGATTACTCTTTTCAATTTAAAGCCAACATTGGTTCCACATTAAATAATTCTCTCGCTATATTTCCCGCTAATTTTTTATTTTGTAGGGTAGGGTCTCAGACCTTGAATTCATTATGTAGTTGAGAATGACCTTGAGTTCCTAGCCCTCTCAATTCCATCTCTGGCTCTCATTTTTAAAAGAGGAATGTTTAGGTATTTTAAGTAGATTAGGTTGGCCTTCACTTGCATGCGCAAGGGTTACAGCATGAGCACATAGCATAATCTACACAAGGAATTCTAGTTCATCCAGGAACATACAGAAAAACCCAAGGGACCACAAGACAAGGGCTCAGCAGGTAAGGGCACTTTATGCTGAGCCTGATGACCTGGGTTTGATCCCTGGAGGCCACATGGTGAAAGGAGAGAATCTATCTTCACATGTGCACTCTGGTATATGGGTGCATAAGTATGCACATCCAGCTGTGTACGGTCAAGCACAACCATACAATGCTTTTTAAAGTCTTTCAAATCTCTTAGCTTTTAAAACTATTTGGCTACTTTATGTGTATGTGGCATATGTACACGCAATACTGGTGTGCACATGTGCATGAAGACACATATACATGAGTGTATGTGATTGTGGAGGTCAGAGACCAACATTGGACATCTTTCTCAATTGCTTTTTACCCCATTTTTAATTGTTTGAAGTGTGTGTGTGTGTGTGTGTGTGTGAGAGAGAGAGAGAGAGAGAGAATGCATGTGAATGCAGGTGACTGTGGGGGATCTCTGGAGCTAGAGTTAAGGTGGTTGTGAGCAGCCCAACATGGGAACCTAGAGCCAAACTTGAGTCCTCTGCAAGAATAGTATGTGCTCTTACCCACTAAGCCATCTCTCCAGCCCCTCCCACCTTTGGGATTATAGATGTACACTTTTGCTGCTGGATGTCTATGTGTTAGGGATCCAAACTCAGGTCCTCACTGTTTGCATGGGAAGCATTTTACTGACAGGGCCATCTCCTCAGTCCACGATTGTCTTGTTTATCCACAGTCTTCCCCAACTCAACTGAAAGTTTCTCAAGAATAAGCTACAACTCCTATTTTAAGCATTAACAGAGTCTGTCATATAAGTTGTTAATTAACACTTGTTGAATGAATATGGTTGGCTACATTATCATCTCTTAGGGACTGGAGCATAGATGGCTCAGTGGTTAAGAGTACTGACTGCTCTTCCAAAGGTCCTGAGTTCAATTCCCAGCAACCACATGGTGGCTCACAACCATCTGTAATGAGATCCGACGCCCTCTTCTGGTGTGTCTGAAGACAGCTACAGTGTACAGTTTGGTGGTGGCACAGACCTTTAATCGCAGAACTAAGGAGTTTGAGACAGGAGGACCTCTGTGAATTCAAGGGCAGCCTGGTTTACAGATGGAGTTCCAGGACAGCCAAGGGCTACAAAGAGAAACCGTATCTCAAAAAAACAAAAACAAAAACAAAAAAAAAAGAAAAAGTCTCTCTTGGGAGCTGGAGATATCAATAGCTCAGTGGTTTAAAAAACTGGCTTCTTTCTAGGACCTAGATTCAATTCCATGGCACCTCACAACCATCTGTGTGACTTCAGGTCCAGAGGATCTGATGTCATTTTCTAGTGTCCTTGGACACTTGTATGTACATGGTGCACAAACATATATCAAGGCAAAACACATATAAATAAAACCTCAAAAAAAAAATTAACAAGTAAACATCTTTATGGAGGTTTTTAAAAAAATACACACTTTAAGGAGCTAGATACAAACTCAGTAGCTAAGAGTACTCATTGCCCTTGCAGAGGAAGCAGGTATGTTTCTAGCACCCACAAGGGAGCTCACAATTCTCTACAACTTCAGTTCCAGGAAATCTGGCTCTACCTTCTGACCTCTGTGGGCACCAAGCATGCACTCAATGCACACACATACATTCAGGCCAACCACCTATACACATAAAATAACAATAACAATAACAATAACAAGCCGGGCAGTGGTGGCACACGCCTTTAATCCCAGTACTTGGGAAGCAGAGGCAGGCGGATTTCTGAGTTCAAGGCCAGCATGGTCTATGGAGTGAGTTCCAGGGCTACACAGAGAAACCTTGTCTCGAAAAACCAAAAAAACAAAACAAAACAAAAAACAACAACAAAAAAACAAACAATAACAACAACAAAACTCCACCACTGGGATGCAGCTGGGCACAATGAGGCACACCTGTGGTCCTAGCACTCAAGAGGCCAAGGGTGGATCTGGGGTTCAAACCAAAGCTTTGGTTACATACCAAGGCCAGGCTGGGACAAATGAGACCAAGACTTTGAACACAGCAATTCAATCACTGTTCTACTACTTTGACCACTTTTCAACTTCCCCAATAGAATATTAGAGAAATAAACAGCAATACCACACACACACACACCCTCAAAAGAGAAAAGGCACATACAAGTTAAAGAGCTGTAAATATCTAATTATAATTAGAGAACGGCTGCTTACACAGAGGAATAACTGATGATTTCTGTATACTATACCCTGTGCTGATTCAAACATTTTCCCACTTAAATCACAAAATATTACAAGTATTAACTTCATAAAGATTGAAGGATGTAGAGAAATTAACTCCATTCACCAGGTATCCCTCAAGTGCTTATTATACCCTATGTACAAAGCTAGGCACAGAAGAAGTAAATGTGAAAAGATGCCTCTCTGATAATCAAGTCGTCAAACTGGATCTCAAACCCAGGAAGATCTGACATAAAACGTCATGTTATGCTGTGAATCTAGTGCATTTCTCCATCACATATAGACACTTGTCAGAAACAGAATAACCACTCAAAAGCCCATTATTGCTCTGTCTTCTGTGCTGTGATGAAGGGGATAACTGCTTCAAAACACTTCCTGAATGGCAATTTAGTGACGACTGCTTCCTGTCTATCTCTACAGAAGCCTCATCTGGACAGCTGTGATTGTCTGCAACTACCACAACGCGCAGTGAAAACACAGACTTTTTAAAACTCCATCAATAACCAGTCACAGCGACTCCTGGAATCTCCGTACTCAGGAAAGAGAGGTAGGAGGATCCCTGCAAGTTTGAGGCCAGCCTGGTCTACAGGGCAAGTTGCAAGCCAGCCAGGCCAGCCTGGTCTACAGGGCAAGTTACAAGCCAGCCAGTTATGTAATGAGGTGCTCAAGAAAAAAAAAAAAATCCAAAACAAACAAATGAACAAAAACTTGAAACTAACAACTACTATTTTCAAAGCAAAAGAATAAAGGCTGAAAGTGAGAAATTGTAAACAATTTCCCTGAGGCACAAGTAAATTCTTTTAGTTTAAAAAACTTTGCTTTGGGGGCTGGAGAGATGACTCAGCAGTTAAGATCTCTGGATGCTCTTCCAGAAGACCCAGGTTCAGTTCCCAGCACCTACATGGCAGCTTACAACTACCTATAACTACAGTTCTAGAGGCCTTCTGACCTCTTTGAGTATCAGGCATGCACGTGGTGCAGTCAGTCAGTCAGACAAGCAAAAAACTCATATACATAAAATAAATCTAAAAATATGTTGTTTGTTAAAAGCTTGTTTTGGGGGAACTGGGGAGATGTCTCAATTAGATAAGAACCCGTATTACTCAAGTGTGAGGATCTGAGCTGAACCTCTGAGGCCCACAGACAAAAGCTCAGCGGGGCACATGAAACCACACCTACACTTGCACACATAATGCACAGTCCTCCTAGTCCTCCTCTTTCTCTTCCTCTTCCTCCTCCTCACACATTAGGTTCTTTTTTTCCTTTTTGCTACATGCTCCACCTGTGGACATTCAGGGCACTGTCAACACCACCTTTGCTACACTAACCTATGCAGATCATGCTGGCTCAGACTCAAGATCCTCCTGCCTCTGCTCCCAAGTGCTGTAACTGTAGATGTGCATTACTGCACCTGGCTGCATTGTACTTTTCTTGAGTCTGGACACACACAAAAAGCAAGTGAATGTAATAAACGCAGTAACTGTTAAACACCTGTGAATCAAAAATTGGGATACAAAAGGTCTAACTAAGAGGTGGAATGTTTCCCCAGTACACATGGAGGCCCTTCCCCAGTACACATGGAGGCCCTTCCCCAGTACACATGGAGGCCCTTCCCCAGTACACATGGAGGTCCTTCCCTAGTACACATGTAGGTCCTTCCCCAGTACACATGGAGGTCCTTCCCCAGTACACATGGAGGTCCTTCCCCAGTACACATGGAGGTCCTTCCCTAGTACACATGGAGGCCCTTCCCCAGTACACATGGAGGTCCTTCCCCAGTACACATGGAGGCCCCGAGTAGACACCACAGAGTGTAATTTCACAAACTCATGGAATCTCAATTAACCTAAATTCTAAGATATTTTCTCTTTAACTGGTTGCTAACTTAAGTTCTCTACGTCATGTACCCTCAAGTACCCTAAATTCTAGGTAGAGGTTAATAATATAGTTACTGGCTTTTGAGACTAATTAAAAAACACTCATGGATTGAGATTGATTTAGGGGGGAAAAAAGAGCACAAATAAGAGGCTTTCACCCAGGGCTGGGAATGGATTATAGCTTAGTTTTATAGCTTTAGTTAGCTTGATTAACATGCAGAGACCATGAATGTCTTCTCCAGTACTGCCAAGCAGTGTGACAACTAAAGCTGTAATTCTAGAGTTTGGGAGGCAGAGGCAGATGGAGCATCACAGTCTGTGGTCAGTGTACTAGAGACTGTTCTAGTATTGCACAGCAAAACAAACAACAAAATTTTAACAGTTTAAATTCCTAAATATCAAGTTTTAACTATCTTAGATGATCCAGGTGCTGTCTCTTGGTTGTTACCTTTTTTGAGCTGTACACGATGTGGCACAATATGCATTTTCGTTCTCGTACCATAGTGACCAGATCTGAAGCACTCAATGTCAACCTGCAGTGAGGAAATAACATTTAGTAACCTTTCCAGATGTTGCCTTTAATTCACTTTTCACTTTGCCCCTCCCTCAATACTTTCAATCTCAATAAATTCCAGCTTTTACCAAAGTTTAAAAACAAAACAAAAAAACCCAACTTCTGAGTGTCACCCCCAGCACTCGCATGGCAGCTCACAAGTGGCTGTAACTCCAGTTCCGGGGATCTGATGCTCTCTTCATGCCTCTGGGGATGCTAGACATGCATGTGGTGCACAGATATACATGAAGGCAGAATACCCATAACTTAAATGATTTTTCAAAAGCTTCCATCATTTGTATTTTACATGGAGATGGAGCACCTTTGGAGATATGGGAAGCAGCCTGCCATCTGGGTTGAAACAGGTGTCTTGACCTAACTGGGAGAACTGCCCTTTTCCACAACGCCCTCTGGTTACTCAGCTGATATGGATGAACAGAGAGCTTTGTCTTCTCTTCTACTTTATGAATGATGTTATTTGGATCATAAAAAATATTTTTTGATGCCAGGCAGTGGTGGCGCATGCCTTTAACCCCAGCACTTGGGAGGCAGAGGCAGGTGGATTTCTGAGTTCAAGGCCAGCCTGGTCTACAGAGTGAGTTCCAGATCAGCCAGGGCTACACAGAGAAACCCTGGGGGGGGAGGGGGAGGGAATTTGAGGTTATGCATATAACTTATATGAAGTGCTTGCTTGCCTACTAAGAATCAAATTTTTATTTTGATCCCTAACACTGCAAAAATAAAATGTGGGCCGAGGAAGTAAAGAGCTTGCCTAGTTAGTAGGCCTAAGGGTCTACCCTACACACCAAACAGATCTTTTACCAAGTTTCACAAATATCTCCCATGCCCCTTCCTCCTTCCTAGAAAGAAATGCCTGGTCTACAGAGTAAGTTCCAGGACAGCCAGGGCTAACCAGAGAAACCCTGTCTCAAAAAAAAAAAAAAAAAAAAAAAAGAGATTCATTTATGTGTATGAGTGCTCTATTTACATGCACGCCAACACAGCAAAAGATGGCATCAGATTTCCATTATAGATGGTTGTGAGCCACCATATGGGAGTTTCTGGGTATTGAACTCAGGACCTCTGAAAGAGCTCTTAACTGCTGAGCCATCTCTACAGCCCCCAAAGCAAAGTATTTAATTGGAAGCTAGTTTACAATTTCAGAGGCTTAGTCCACTATCATGGCAAGGAGCTCGACAACAGGCAGGTGTGGCGCTAGAGAAATAGCAAAGAGCTAAATCTTGATCTGTAAGCAGAGGAGGGAAGGGGAGAGGAAATGAGAAGGGGGAGGAGAGGGGGAAGAGAAGAGAGGGGAGAGGGCCTCACAAGGTCTTTTGAAACCTTAAAGCCTATCCCCAGTGACATACTTCCTCTAACAAGGCCACACCTCCTAGGGAGAGGGCCTCACATGGTCTTTTGAAACCTTAAAGCCCATCCACAGTGACATACTTCCTCTAACAAGGCCACACCTCCTAATCCTATCAAAAGTTCCACTCCCTGGTGACTAAGCATTCAAACATATGAGCCTAGGAGGCACATTCAACCACAACTTCCTATTTACACATTAAAAATGAAAACATAGCCATAACATAATGTGCTAATTAAAAAGAAAGCAGAGCCAGGCGAGTAGGCACACACCTTTGATTCCAGCACTTGGGGTACAGAGGCAGGTGGATGTCTGTGAGTTGGAGACCAGCCTGGTCTACCAAGAGAGTCCAGGAGAGCCAAGGATACTACAGAGAAACCCTGGGGGTGAGGGGGTGGGGGTGCGGATAACTCGAGGACAAACAACCCCTCAAAAAAAAAAAGACAACAACAAATAAAAAAGCAAAGGGGTGGAGAGAAAGCTCAGCAGTTAAGAGCAGTGACTGCTCTTCCAGAGGACCTGAGTTCAATTCCCAAAAAACACATGGGGTGTCTGAAGACAGTGACAGTGTACTTATATAAAATAAATAAATCTTTTAAAACAAAACACAAAGAAGATAAATGTGATTTACTATAAAATACGTACTTCAATATATAAATGCTTGGGCATGACTTTATTAGAAATCATAAAATTATGAATGTAGCAACTAGAAAAACAGACTGATATTAAGACTTTCACTTGCTGGGTGTGATGGCTCATGCTTTTAATTCCAGCATGGGGAGGCAGAAGCAGGCAGATCTCTTTGAAGCCGGCCTGGTCTACAAAGCAAGTACCAGGATGGCCAGGTCTGTTACAACAGAGAGAAACTTTGCCTTGAAAAAAACTAACCAAATATATAAATAAGTAAATAAAAAGTTTAAGGTGTTTGATCATCATAGAACAGGCATGATAGCACACACTAGTAATTCCAGCACCAGGGAGGTTGAGGGAAGAGGGTCACAGGTTTGAGCTAACTCAAAGCCAGACTGGTCTACCTACTGAGTTCAGGCTAGCTGTGGCTATATAGCTAAGAATTATTAAACAAATAAAAAACAGTGACCACCATTGGGGCTAAATTTACCATTAAATCTACTAGTCAATCTCAATATCATTAATAATGAGAAAACCACAGCAGGCAGTACAGCAGACACCATCACTAAAGTGTTTAGCACAAATCCAATAAGCATTGTACTCTAGCATCCAGTTTGTTGTAACAAGCTTAGTGATATGTATCAGAAGGCTGAATCATCAGCTTTATATACACAACTATCCAGGTCTCTTCAACAAATCAAGGTGAAAAAGCAAGAAATGAAACTGTTCTATGTTAAAAGAGACCTCAAGATGTGTACTAGCCAAATGCAACATGTAACCTGTGGAGATTGAATCAAATACTGTTTCCTAATGGCTCCTGCCCTCCTGTATTGCAGTATACCACAATACTTTCACACTGTATCATTCAATTAGTACAGAGAGGTGGCTTATTCTAAGAAAAGCACAGATTTAACAAGTTCTCTGATATACACCTGGTAGCTCATATTTCTTCATAGTCCCTTTCAGATTACAACAGCAACAGAGTGTAAGCTTCTCATGGGCAACTTTGCATCCTAGATGAGCAGTTAGAGGGATAATTGTCTGTTTAGGGCTCTTCATTAGTATACAAATACCCAACTTCCCTTTCCATAATCCATTCACAAAACACAAACTGTGTATAGATCTCATTGAGTTGTCCTGGGTTTAAGAACCAAAGGATCTCTCCCAAGCCATTCGATGTTCCTTGCTTTTCTCACACACCAGCCTTGAATTTGTTCTAATCTGGATGTACAATAACTACATGGTTTTTCTTTTTAAAATACCTTCCTTTGTGTCAAAGCAATTCGTTCTGAACTAGACTGATGAAATTCCTTCACACCTTTTCTCTTTCTTGGCTATTTTGAAGCTCTCTTCAAAATCTATCTTGACCCTTTCTCTAGTTAAAAACTAAGATGAGCATGTACCTGTAATTCCAGCACTGTGATTGAACTAGGGATTTCAAGTTTGAGGCCAGTCTGGGCTACATAAGCCTGATTCTCTCAAAACCAAGAATCAAAATAAACTCTACTATTTTCTGGACCCAACAGTTCAGTCCAATTTCAAAGGGGTGCTTAGAATGTCAAATTTGGCGTATCAGAAAAAGATGAGCGTAACTATCACCTTAGATAAGTTTACTAGCTCCACAGCAAGAAAACTTCAACAAATCACTATTAGTATCTCAGTACCTCATGTGAAAAATGCTGCCAAAAAACCAACTATTACAACAGCTCATTAATTCCCGAGACACACCTGAACGTACTTAGCACACGAAACGTGTATGAAAGAAACTCCTAAATGAATCTGATCGTCCATTTTTTCGGGTTGTTTTATTTTTGTTTTTTGCGTTACACTTTTAAGATTCCCCCCACGGTTAGAACAGGATTTGGCTCTTATTTCATCTGTAGCGGCTCAAATCACCTTAATATAAACCATGTTATGGTGGATGGAGCTCTAATCTGTTTCCAAGTTGTTTTTTTTTTTTAAACACACACACACACACAACACTGAAATCTGGAACTTTCCCAACAAGATGGCTTATTTTACTCTCAAAGATGACTATACCTAACAGACTTAAGAGGGAGGCGGTGCAAGAATCACCTCTCCACAATTACGTACCAAAATCGTACTAAATATTAAATACCGTTCCACTAGTTCCACTAGACGCATCCCAAAAGTAGAGTCCTCAAAAGTAGGAAAAAGAGGCGACACTGTTAGTCTCGGAAGGCTGAGAGACGGCCCTGGCCTGAAACCTACAGCCTTTAAACAGCAGACTAAGGCTGAGATTCCTCCTAGACCCCAGGCTGACAGAGGTCAGGGCCTGCCCCAAAGGTCAAAGACCTAGAGCCACACGTACAGTCTGAGGGGCTGAGAGCAGAATCGGATTGCCCTTGCCAGAATCTGTACCCAGAAGCAGAGACGCACCGCTCGCCCATAAACCCTAAACCCACACAGGTCAGAAGAGGCGTCGTAGCGTGGACGCGTGCAGGCGCAGCCCCACCACCTGCGCAAGGGGCAACCATCGGACCCTCCGGCTCCGATACACCCAACCAGGCCCGACCCTCCATATTCACACTCACAGCCCGTCCTTCCTACGCCATCCGGCCGCCGAGGGCCCGGCGAGGGAGCTCCCAGACGCCCCCTTAGCCTCCGGTCCGGCGGCGGCCTGGGACCCGCTCCCCGCCGGGTACTGACGCCGCCGCCGCCGCCACCGCCGCCACCACTACCACCATCGCGCAAGCGCGCAAGCGCACGCAGCTCAGCGCGCTCCTTCTCCCCCACCCCATCCGCCCTTTTCAACCATCTAGCTTTATTTGAACATAAGAAGTGAACAACGGACACCAGACAAGCAGCCTTCTCAAAACTCGTGAAGAACCGAAATAGGTCCTTTGCACAAACCAGTTAGCTGCACCTCCTTTTTGTTTTTTCTTCACTTTCCAAGCCCTTTCTGGACTTCCCCTACTTTCTAAGCGCTCCACCGTAAGCTGTGGCAGTGTCTTGACTAAATTTCAAAACTATTCCTTCCTTGTGAAACTTTTGAACAGATAAATCCCAAATTAGGCTTGGTAGCTCACCCCTGATTCTGAAGGTTGAGAGAGGAGGGCAACGGGAGTTCAAGGCTAGGCAGAACTGTTACATAGTTCCTGAGCTACAAAGTGAAACTGTTTCAACGAAGGACAAAACTAAATTTAAATCTTAGCCTAGCTAGTAATTATTTTTGTTTTGTTTTGTTTTTCGACACAAGGTTTCCCTGTGTAGCTCTGGCTGTCCTGGAACTCTGAAGACCTGGCAGGCCTCAAACTCAGAGCTCTGCCTCCCAAGTGCTGAACTTAAAGCATGTGCCACCAGTGCCAGACAGTAATTTTTTACTTTAGATAATGTTTTCCTAGAATGTTAGTTTTTAAAGTTAAAATTAGGATGTTTGATTTATTGATAAATTTGGAGCATTCCTGTTCTTTTTGGGATCGTGTTATAGTGACTTTAATTAACAGTCACATTGCAGTTGAGAATGTGTATAGCTACTTCTATATGACCGAGACCGAAATTACAGATCCATTTAAGAAAACTGTTAAAGCCTCAAATCAAAATAAATAGCTACCTTCATTTACAAGTAAATTCAGATTCCTTCTAAAGGTTTAGGGAATTCTTCCAATTGTGTATTTGTGACATCACAAGTCCTTAAAGCATTCAAGGTCTGTTCATTCTACTTCCCTTTAAAGGCAGGTTACAGAAGTGCTTTGCTCTAGGTTCAGAGCCTTAGTTCAAGGAAAGCCAATATAAGAGAGGACCAAAATAACCCTAGACCAAGATTTCACAACAGATAACTGTTATCAGTTGCTGTTTAGTGAATTCTAAGATAATGCTCCCCCAACTCTCCAGACCCTGCCCACTGTGCCCCTGGAGGGCAAAAGTATCCCTAGCTGAGAACTACATTATTAAATCCATAATTATCCCAACCCTAACTGTATTCAGCCATATATTTTCTTCCTCCCTGCCCTCAAGAAGTGATTTAAGAAACACTAACAAGCCAGTGGTGGCACACGCTTTTAATCCCAGCACTCAGGAGGCAGAGGCAGGCAGATTTCTGAGTTTGAGGTCAGCCTGGTCTACAGAGTGAGTTCCAGGACAGCCAGGGCTATACAGAGAAACCCTGTCTCTAAAAAACAAAATAAAATAAGAAAGACTAACAAAACAAACTTTTGAGTCCATTGCTATAGGCCTTAACAGTGCTTATCAGTCGGTCCTTTTCTCTGTCAGTTATCACATTTTACAACACCCCAAAGTGTTTCAATTTCCCTAAAGTTGCAGCCACTTTTCTAATCAGCAAAGGATCTGTCTCTGACTTCTCAGAAAAGTTAACTTCCTGTTTCTAAACATACAAGTTTACAAATAAATTTTGTCATCATTGAGATTATTCCTCCTTCCCCCAACTCTGTGCGGGTTGGTCTCTCTTCCATGAATGTTCCTTTTCAGTATCTTGAGATATATATGTATGTATGTATTTGTGTGTGTGTATGTCAACATGCTTCCCACCAGGTGCTCAGATAGAGAAGCCAGCTTTACCTGCTGAGTTTTCTTGGCAGCCTCCATCTTATGGGTTTTATTGTTTGAGGCAGGGTCTCAGGTTGCTAATGTTAACCTCAACACCACTATATAGTCAGTGATGACTTTGTATTTCTGATCTGCCTCTCCACCTCCTGATGCTGAGATTATATAGGCTTCAACCACTATCCTAGACCTCCTATCACTATTGATTTTTTTAAAAATTATATTTTATGTGTATGCAAGTTTAGCCTGCATGAATGTCTGTGCCTATAGAAACCAGAGGAAGGTTTGGATCTCCTGGAACTGGAATTACAGATAGTTGTGAGCTACCAGGTGGTTGGTTGTTGGAAACTGATTTCATGTCCTGCAGAAGAACAGCCATCTCTCCAGCCCATAGTTTTATTTTATTTATTTACTTTTGAGACAAAGAATTACTCTGTAGACCAGGCTGGCTTCAAACTCACAGAGATCCCTTTGCTTCCACCTCCTGAGTGCTGAGATTGAAGGTGTGCACCACCAACTCTCATCAGTGGTTTGACTGCTGCAGCTCTAACCCAATCATGATCTTTATCAACCCCACTCCTGAGTTTTTAAATTCAACTCTTTTTCTCAACTGGGTCTTTTCTCCCATACTAGAGTTCTCCTGTCTTCATCCTAACAAAGTAAAAACGAATAAAACACATCATTCCTTCTTTTTCTCTGACAAAGCCAAAGTTTCTAAAAGCATTTTATAATGTCCCCATTTCTCTCTCTTCTCCAAATTATTACAATGTCAACTATCACCAATCCCGTTATTAAATTCAAAAGATATTTCTCAGACTTCTTTTATCTCTTAGGAAGAGGCTATTTCTTTCAAATAGTTTTTATTTTCTAGATTGCCAGCATTTTGCTTTACTCTTAGAGGGGCTTGGAAGAATTCTTGGGGCAAGTGGTTTAAAACCCTTAGTAACTCGATGGCCATAAAACAATTCTAGGTTTATTATTCCAAAATTTATAAGCCTTTTAAAGATATAGTTTTCTCTCTAGCTTGATCCCCAGCCCTGGTGGCGATGGTCTCGGAGCTAAAAGGGTTCTTTCATTCTTCCCCAACCTACTGATAGCCTGTACTCACTAAATTGTCAATCTGGCTTTACATTCCAGAGGTCAAGTGATCCATTCTCCAGCCTCAGCCTCTGATAGCCTGAGGACTACACAGTGTGAACTACCATGCCTTCATTTTCTTTTATCTCAGAAAGTGCACTCTTAAACTTCTAACAAGAATGAACTTCAAGCCTGGCAGTGGTAGCACACGCCTTTAATCCCAGCACTCGGGAGGCAGAGGGGGACAGATTTCTGAGTTCGGAGGCCAGCCTGGTCTACACAGTGAAGTTCCAGGACAGTCAGGGCTATACAGAGAAACCCTGTCTCGAAAAACCAAAAAAAAAAAAAAGAAAAAAGAACTTCAAAAAACTTCCAGAAGGCCGCGTTGTTATTGTTATTCCCACAGCCTGGAAAACTCTTATCTCGTGGACTTCCGGAGGAACTCCTACTTATCCTTCGTGACTTTAAGAGTAACTTCCGGCGTCAACCCTATAGGCATTCCTCAAAACAAAAGTTTTGTTCATTGTTAGCCAAACAATTGCGCCTCGAATTCCTGTGACCGTTTCTGTTAGCTAAAATGTGTTTACGCATCTATTTCCCTGGTTTAAACGGGCCAAAACACCCTGTAGGCTTTGGCAGTCGTCTTTCCTAGGCGTTCAAACACTAAAGCGTCCCGCGCACAGCTGCTTTCAGGGATGAGGGTTGCATGAACTTCTCCCTCCTTCAAGAGCCCGAAGAATCTGTAGGGTTAACGGGTGAGTTCCCAGGATCTCCGCCTGCGTGGCAGGAGATTTAACCCCCTCTGTGCGGTGATTGGCTCCAGCGGTAGAGGTGTGTCTGCCCCGCGGCGCCCTGAGAGTGCGCAGGCGCACAGGTCCTCGGGGCGCATGCGCGCTCGAGCGCGCGCACCCTGTTCGATCTTGTGGAGTCCGAGAGCTGCGGGGGTTGGAGAGGAGTGACGGGAGCAGTGGTGTGAGACTTCTGGAAAGTAGCTGAGTGAGCTGGTCAGTGGTTCAGGTAGGATGATGTCCCAAGGAGAAAGAGGGTATGGTGGTGGTTCAACGCTCTTGGGGTCGGACTGAGGGGAGAAGGGAGCTCCGGCCAGTTCTCGGTGGATTGGGCCGAGAACAAGATCGCCAGGCGTTGGCGACCAGAGCGAGCCCTCGCAGGAAGGGAGGCGCTATGGTGGTGCCCTGGACTTGTGTGGTTCGGCCCCTCATCCTCACCTCCAGCCTCACGGTGTTTCTCGTTAGTATTAGCAGACTGGTGGCCCTAAAGAACACATAGTTCTGAAATAGTTGTTAAAAGAATGATCCCGAGGCTCCTAGCGTTGCAAACTTCACTGTCTAGGAAATTCCCTGCTTACCTTGAGGCTTCCCCGCGGCAAGCACCAAGAATATGGTCAGTCAAAAGATGATTTTTTTCCAATTCGGTTTGTGTGTGAGGAAAGTATCTTAAAGTACTGTTACACTTCTTTCCTTCGTCCTTAATCATTAGTCACTGCACTATTTGGAATAGCAAACTGGTGGTGAGGAAGCAAAACACATCCGAATTGAGGAAAGAGATCTTTCCCTTTTGCTGTTTGTCATCTGGGTAGGTTTGGGCTGGGGGCAGGGATGGTGATTGCAGGAGAGTTCAGAAACTGGCAGCTTTTTGAAAGAGTGTTCTCAGCCTTGTGGAAATAGTACAGTTTCTTACTTAAAGATATTTTAAGGATTGAAATAACTTCATTTGTCCTGCTGCCTTTTAAGAGGGTTTGAGATGTCCTGGTAAAATGCTAATAGTTCAGTCATAGCAAGGCAAACCAGATCCTTCTCACATTCTTTTTTTCTTGGAAAATACTATGCTTAAATTCTATGAGGCTCTGGGCAGTGGTGGTGCACACCTTTAGTCCCAGCACTTGGGAAGCAGAGGCTGGTGGATATCTGTGAGTTCGAGGCCAGCCTGGTCCAGTGAGGCATTACTTGTTAAAGCATTTTAAGAGGAAGAGGAGGACGAGGACGACGACGACATCGACGACGACATGATCTCACTATGTAGCTCAGGCTGGCCTGGAACTCAGAGATCTGCTTGCCTCAGTCTCAAGTGCTGAAACTAAAGGCATGCACACACACACACCCTCCCCCCTCAAGCTAGCTTAAGTACTTTGAAGTCCAAACTTAAAGCTATTTCATGGCAAAGTAAGAAACGTTAGTATTTCTGTCACTGGCAAAGTTGATGCCCAAGGTACCCACAGGAGCGCCTGTTAGTTGTTCGTTTGGTGAGAGATTGTGAGAAAGAATACATTCAAGTCGATAATAACAAATTGGAGAACACTTTTCTTACCATGCTTCTGGTAAAAAAAAAAAAAGTAAGTTAAATGATTAAGTTTAGCCTGTACCTTAATTATCATTCTTAGTAGGACTTCTTGTTTCATTTTGATTTTTAGGTGGCTTCTTTTTGTGGTGGGGTCCCCTTTCTACATTGTAGCAACCCATAAAAGCAAGTGAAACTGGGCCAGAATTGGGAGTGGGTGGCTGGAGTCCCAGGTGAGAGTCCAGTGACACCCCCTCTTTCCTCTGTCGGGAACATCAACAGGCCTGATCCTGAGAGTCTTTTGTGAGTAATTCTAGTTGTTCTGATTAAGATGGTAATGCTTATTTATACTCTGAGGACAGTGCTCCATAATAAAATATTTAATACTTCTGAGGTGGTTATATAGACCAGCCCCAGTGACCTCATGAAACCCCATCTCAAAACATCAATTAAACAATAGACATATATTAAATATATATTTCCCAGTTAGTTCTCTCAGCCTGGTGGTTGTTCATGATATGAGCTCTTAGCTGTTGTTCAAGCTCCCGTTCTGCCTGTTGCCATGCTTCTTGGCCATGATGGTCGAATAAATGGTTGCCTTGCTCATGGTCTTTTGTTCCAGCAGTAGTAAACATGAACTAAGACAGAAGCTGGTACTGTTTAGACCAGGATAAAATGAATATATATCTACATGTAAACTATATTGAACACTCTGTTCTAGGCACTTTTTTGTTTTGGCATTTGGTGCTTGGAGAAGCATGCAATATACAATTTCCTCTGAGAGCTGCTCTCCTAGGAATAGGCACTGTCATAAATATTTTGCATGAGTGAACCATGTAATACTGGATTTAAGCATGATTATTCTCATTCAATTAAGAAACTAAAATATAAAAGTTAAGTAAGCAATAGTCCAAATTTGAAAACATTATGTCAGCTTTTGCCTGTTATCCTAACATTTCGGAGCCAGAGGCAGGATTATTGCTGGGTTTTTGTTGTTTGTTTTATATCTTAATGATCATTTTTGTGTGGGGGGGGGGTATGCACACATATGGCTGTCCAGACAGCTTGCAAGAGTCCATTCTTCTCCGGGCAGTGGTGGCACACGCCTTTAATCCCAGCACTTGGGAGTTAGAGGCAGGCGGATTTCTGAGTTTGAGGCCAGCCTGGTCTACAGAGTGAGTTCCAGGACAGCCAGGGCTACACAGAGAAACCCTGTCTCCAAAAACAAAAAAACAACAAAAAAAGAGTCCATTCTTTCATTTCATCGTGTGTGTACCAGGGTTCAAAATCAGGTTATGAGGCTTGGCTTCAGGCACTTTTGCCCACTGAACCATTTTGAGGGCCCAGACTGGTTTAAGTTTGAAACTATCCTGGTCTAAATAGTACCAGCTTCTATCTTAGTTCATATTATTGCTGTGGCAAAAGATCGTGACCAAGGCAACTTAACTGCAGAAAGCACTTATTTGGCTTACAGTTTCACAGAGGGTTAAAGTCCAAGACCATCATGTGGAGAAACATGGCAGCAGGCAGAGAGGGAGCTTAAGCAATGGGTGGGAGCTCTTATCTTGAGACACCACCACTAGGCTGAGAGAACTAACTAGGAATAGCATGGGCATTTCAAACCCCAAAGCCTGTCCCCAGTGACAGTTCCTCCAACAAGGCCACACCCTCTAATTCTTCCTCCCCAAACCATTCTGTCTACTGGGGATTAAGTATTCAAATACTTGTCTGTTGGGGCCATTTTCATTCAAACCACCACAGCGGAATATCGTCCCTGTCAGTCTAGTCTGTCGGGGGACAACTTGTAAGAGTCTTCTCTTTTTCCACCTTATGAACTCCTGGAATGGGACTTGCAGTCTCACTGGCCCCAGGAACATCATTTGTTAATGTTCTTTGGAATTAATTTGCTTTAGAAACCTCAGTACTGATGTTCTCTGTATGTGTATATACCCATTGCTCTTTTTAGGCTCTCTTGGAAACTCTTGAACACATCTAATGTGATGCATTTTTGAATCCACTAACCTGAGAGGGCTGGAGGGAGTATTTCACATAAGGTCATTTATCCTCACCTAAAATTTGGTGTCTTACATACTTAATCTGCCAGGTTGTCGTCTTTCCTAGACAAGTGGCAGAGGAGCTTCTGGCATCGGCATGGGTATCTCTTTTATCAGGCTTGGGTATCTTTATGTTCATTCAGATAACCCTTACTTAATAATAATGATTTAATAATAGGCTTGATAGTGGTATTGCAATTCACATATGCCCACAGAGCTGTATTCATCTTAAAATGGAAAGACGAGTTTTTGTCATAGTTATGTACAGGCTAAAAGAGAAGGTATGGATTTGTACTCTGTAATTTGAAGCATCCACCTGGGAGTATTGAAGTGTATCCCTGGAAAGGAAAACTGTTGCCATTTTGTGCTTTCTTCCTTTCTTCTTTGGTAAGGAAGTTGTTACAAATTCTCTTTTCCAGCTACATTCCCTGTTTTCTTTATGAGATTCTTTAATCCCCTTACTCATTTTGTGTCAAAACATTATTAAGAACTTGTTCAGGTTTGAACCTGGTATTGCTGCCTCATGTGAAACAGTTCCCATCTAAGCCTCAGTACAGGTTTCTCTCTAAGCCCTGTTGGCAGTGCTCAAAACAAATCTTATTTCTGTTCTCTATGATTCAGAGTGGTCAATCATCTCCCAGTGGCTGGGATTGTTCCCAGTAATTTAGATTTACTATATGAGCCAACTGGAAGATTGGAATTGGTAGTATACTTTGGAACCTGGGTCTAGAATTTATTCCTTGACTTTGTTTTATCCATTCTTTTTTACTTTTGATTGATTGTTTGTTTTATTTTTTAAGACAGGGTTTCTCTGTGTAGTCCTGGAAATAACTGTGAAGACCAGACTGGCCTTGAACTCACAGCCTGCTTCTGCCTCCCAAGTGCTAGGATTAAAGGCATGCTCCGCTGCCACCTCCGCCACTATGTAGCCCTGACTGCCCTGGACTTTATCTGTGGACCAGATTGGCCTCAAACTCACAGAGTTTGCCCTCCCCCCCTTTTAAAATTACGTGCATACGTGTGCGTGCGTGTGTGCGTACACCTGAGTGTGGGTGCCTGTAGAGGCCAGAAGTCAGAAAAAAAGAAAAAGCCATTTAAGGGGACTCTTAAGTTTTTAGATTTGTAAAGAAATAATGCTATTTTGTCAACTACTTCAACCTTTGCAATAATATTGGGACCCATTTTGTTATTTAAAAATAACAAAAAAAATTTAACAATTTTTAAATGGTGCTTATTGATATAGGACTGAAATACTAGCACATAAGAGATAGAAAATAAGGTAGCTAAAGCCTAGACTGCATGAGATCCTGTCTCAGAAAGCATAGAAACAAGTGAGGTGGGGCATGAGTAACATTTATTGAATACCAGGCACATGCCAGTGAGTGTGCTAAGGACTCTTTCTTGTTTTTGTTTTTGAGACAGGGTCTCTATCCAGCCCTGGCTAACCTGGAACTCACTAATCATAGAGATCCACCTGCTTCTACCTGTTGAGTGCTGGAATTAAAATCATGTGCTGTCACCACACCTGGCTGTGCTAAGGATCACCCATGTATGTTTGTCTTGAGAATCTTACTTTGTAAGTGAGGCTGACCTTGAATTCCTGATCTTTCTGCTTGTGTGTACTGAGAATGTAGGCTTGTGCTGTCCCACCTGCCTGGATTTCTTTTTTAAGTGTTCACCAAAAATCAACAAAGTTTGTTATTGTCCCTATTTTACAATGAGGAAACTGAATCCTGTTTGCTTCCCCCCCCCAATATGTGTGTGTGTGTGTGTGTGTGTGTGTGTGTGTGTGTGTACACATGGAGGAGGTCAAAGACCAACACCCTTTTCTGGCATCTGACCTGCATGCATGCTGTGCACATAAATGCACACATACACATTAACAAAAGTAAACCTTTAAAAGAATCCGAAGTAGATACCTGCTTCCTGACGTCAGTGCTCTAAGAGTATGAGATCTTTGTTTCTTCCTGATTCTTATTCTTCTGCTTAGAGAAAGGGGAAGTTTTAAGCAGAACTTGAGTTCAGGAAAGGGTGTGTTTCCAAGTGACCTCATTGTCACCTGACTGGTCTACTTTCCAACTATATCTCTTGGTTTTTAGAAGGCAGGATTTTTAGTCCTCAGTTTTGAAACAAGTCAGCTATAGATTTAAGTGTTTCTTTGAACCCATTTGAGATTTTTGTTTTGTTTTGTTCTTACTAACAAGATAGAAAATGTTGACTTGTAGTTGGCAAGAATCACCAGTAGGAATAGAGTTCAAAATTCTGTGTTTGAGAGATCTGGCTTTCTTATCCCACAATGTTTCTGTATCATGGTGTCTGAAAACCTGATTGAAGTACTGTTTGCAGGGACTAATCATTTCATGTGTGTTATTTTTCTTGTCACTTGTCCCTCTGTTTGGCACTAAGAAGTTACTCATTGGAGCCATAGGTGACTCTCAAGAGTGCTGCCTAGAAAGTGTAGTCTTTGATGGGGCTCTAGGAAGTGACAGAGAAGCCAGAATCTATCTGAGCAGACAAGCAAAGACAAGACACTTTTGGAGGTGATAGTATTTGCATCTCTCTTCTCCTACACTGTCTCAGTACCGACTGTGCTGAGACATTGTGCTTCAAACTTCTGATATTCCTGTTTGAACCTCCTGAGTTCTTTCCTTTTATTTATTTATTTATTTTATTTTATTTTATTTTTCTTTGGTTTTTCGAGACAAGGTTTCTCTGTGTAGCCTTGGCTGTCCTGGAACTCACTCTGTAGACCAGGCTGGCCTCGAACTCAGAAATCTGTCCGTCTCTGCCTCTCAAGTGCTGGGATTAAAGGCATGCGCCACCACTGCCTGGCTGAACCTCCTGAGTTCTGGGACTGAGTGTATACCACCATATTTGGCCAAACAGATATGATAGCATGGGACATATTTTTAATAAAGCTAAAGGTTCCTAAACAATTAGGAAATTATTAATGCATATGATTTGATACTAGTATCTAATGAGTAAATAGTTGCTAATTCAAGGAAGGCATTTATATTTTCTTTCTAAAACTTAATTATTTTATGGGTTCAGGTGTTTTGCCTGCTTGTATGTCTGTCCACCATGTGTGTGGTGGAGGTCAGAAGAGGGCCTAACATCCTTTGGAACTGGAGTTCCAGTTCCAGTTGCAGATGGGTGAGAGTCACCATGTGATGCTGGGATCTGAACCCAGGTCCTCTGTGAGAGCAGCCAGTACTCTTAACCACTAAGCCATCTGTCCAACACCAGTATATCTTGCTTATATATCTTAGTATGTTAATATTTTGTCTGAACCACAGATATGAAAAACCTAAGTTTCATTTGGAACTTCTGATGCTTGTAAAAATTATTTTACGTACATCTGTGCATGCGTACATGCATATATATTTGACATAGCACATATGCGGAAGCTCAGAAGGCAACTTGGAGGAGTTACTTTCTCCTACAATGTAGGTATAAGGGTGGGATTCATGTCCTTAGATGAACAACACCTTTACCTACTGAGCCATCTCATCAACCTCAAATGTACTATTTAAATGTACTTTTAAGGCTCAAAAATCTTAATTACATGTAGCACATTTATCTACATACACTATCACACACATAACTTAAAGGGCTCATTTGCCTAGCATGTATAAGGCCTGGATTCAATCCCCAACACACACACACACACACACACACACACACACACACACACACAGGAAAAGGGTCTGATTATTCTATTACAGGGGATTGAGCCCAGGGCCTTGTGTATGTGAAGTACACCCTCAGCCCCAGCTGAAGAAATTTGCCCATGACCAACTGGCTGCTTTATTCCATATGACACACTTGCAGTGGTGGATAATGGAGTGTGGTCTAGTGATTGTTTGGCTTTTGCTACTACCATGTGCAGCTCTGTTGGAAAGAGCTGCATTCCTTTGAGAGTGTACCCTGTTTCTCTACATACTTGTTCATTCATTAGGTACTTCCCAAGTACGTACTATCAGAGCCTTTTAGGTGTTGACATAGATGAGAAAACCTGTCCCCTTCAAGAGTGTAATCTAGTAACGTATTCCTAGTTAATTTAATTCTCTGTTTGTCAGTATAATTCAGAGCAGAGTACCTGACCTCAACACATTTGTGCCTGATCATTCTTTGTTGATCAGCTTTCAGAGTTAGTGCTAGGAGTTTTAGTAGCTTCCCTGATCTTCTGCCCACTGATGTCCCTATCTCCATGTTACTATAGTCACAAGTTTCCAAAGGCTGAATATAGTGGCCCACACCTCTAATCCCAGTACTTGGGAGGTAGAGGCAGGAGGAGAAGATGTTCAAAGTATCTCTCAGTTACATAGCAGGTTTGAAACTAGCTTGAGCTATGTGAGACCCTTCTCAAAAACAATGAAAATGTTGCAAGACAGCAAATTGAAAATTTGAGCTAGGTATTATTTGTATGGTAGACAAAGAGCTTTGATATTGGTTTTTAGAAATGTAATGTAAGGCTGTAAGGTGGTTTAATGGGTCAAGTGATAGTCATGCAATCATGAGAACATGAGTTCAAATGCACAGAGCCACTGTAAAGTCAGATGTGATAGTATAATACTAGCACCATGGCTAAATGGGAGGTGAAGACAGGAGAATCCCAGGACCAAGCAGCTTGATGTATGCACCAGTGAAAAAAAGAGACTATTTCTTTTGTGAAAGTGGAGGACTGATACCTAAAACTACCTTCTGACACACGGGCAGTAGTGTGGTATCTGCCGTGATGTACTTGTGCTCAGACTCGGGTCTGATACTCGGGTACACATTACAAACAATGCACACAAGGAAACCTGTGTCAGTTCCATAATGCTTATTGAGACACTTGATTTCTTGCATTAGTGACACTGAATAGCACCTGTATTAAGGGAAAAATTATTTTGGCTCATGACCTTTGGCTCAGTCCATGATTGCTTGTCTCCATGCTCTTGGGTGGAGCATCATGGCTGCAGGAGTATGTGCATGCAGAGGAGCATTAGACAGCAATGCAGCAGAGAACTTAGGACCAGGTCTGGCCTTCAAAGGCACTTCTTTCCCTGCAGACCTACTTTTTCCAACTATGTTTCACCTCTTCAAAGTTTCCAGAACCAGCCAAAGTAGTGCTACCAGTTAGGAACCATACATTCAACACATGAGCCTGTGAGGAATATCACACCATAACACTTGTTTTATTTCCTTAAATGTTTACAAGATCTTTTACTATGTACTAGAAAATTGTTGCTTAGTTTCAGAGAGTCTTCACTGAAATAACAGACCATATAAATAGAGGAGTAGTCTATCCATAATGAATAGTGATCTTTTTGTTTGTTTTCGAGACAGGGTTTCTCTGTATAGCCCTGGCTGTCCTGGAACTCACTCTGTAGACCAGGCTGGCCTTGAACTCAGAAATCCACCTGCCTTTGCCGGTGCTGGGATTAAAGGCGTGCGCCACCACTGCCCGGCCTTCTTCTTTTTTTTTTTTAAAGCTCTTTGTATCTTATCTTTTATCTTTTTAGTGTGTGTGTATGTGTGTGTAAGAGAAGGGGGATGCCAGCCTGGTCTACAGAGTGAGTTCCAGGACAGCCAAGGGCTACACAGAGAAACCCTGTCTCGAAAAACAAAACCAAAAAAAAAAAAAGAGAGAGAGAGAGAGAGAGAAGGGGGATGGGGGTTAGTATCTCTGGAGCTGGAGTTACCTGCGGTTTGTGAGCTGCTGGACATGAATGCTGGGACTTGAAAAGTGATGCCTATATGTTCTTTATTCACATGACACATGACTTAAGTTACCATCATTTTTGTGGTGGTTTGAAAGAAAACAACCCCCATTGGCAGTGGCACTTTTAGGAGATGTGGCTTTGTTGGAAGAGGTATGTCACTAGGGGTTCTTTGAGGTCTCCAAAGCTCAAGCCTGTCTCTTTTCTGCTGCCTGTGGATCAAGATTTAGAGCTGCTTTTTTAGCACCATGTCTGCCTGCATGCCCCCATGCTTCCTGTCTGATGATAATGGACTAAACCTCTGAATTGTAAGATAGCCCCAATTAAATGTCTTCCTTTATAAGTGTTGTTATGATCATGGTATCTCTACACAGCAATAAAACCCAAGCTAAGACCATTTATTTACCTGAATGTCTTTTCTTTGCTGCTTTGCCATATTCAGATAAGATTTAAAGAACATTGTTACAGGGAATAAGGGTGTGGTGCAATTGATACAGTGCTTGCCTAGCACTCACAAAGCCCTGGGTTCAATCTCCAGCACTACATAAACCAGACATAATGGCACACACCATGGAGAGAACAAGATGAGAAATTCAGTCATCCTTGACTGCGTATCTCAGAAACATGAGACCCTGTCTAAACAACAATAATAAAGAACATTGCACAACCAAAAATTTGTTTTATGCTTTTTTAAAAAATGTATTTAGCCAGGTATGGTGATGTATGCCTTTAATGCTAGCACTGAGGATGCAGAGACAGGAGGATCAAACAGGAGTTTGAGGCCAGCTTAGTCTACATATTGAGTTCCAGACCATCTTGGGCTACATAGTAAGATGCTATCTCCAAAAAAAGTTTTTTAAAAAGAAATAAATTTATTACTGTGTATATGCAGCTAGGATGAGTGTTCCTAGAAGTGTAGGTGCATGCCGTAGCATGCATGTGGAGGGCAGAGGACAAGTTTAAAAAACTTTTATTGGTGTTTGAGGGATGGTCATGGAGGTCAGAAGATAGTGTGGTAGACTCAGTTCTCTTTTTCCACCTTACAAGGGTTCCAGGGTCAAACTCCTGGCAAGCACTTTTATCTGTTAAGCCATTTCTGTGCCCATAGGTTGTCAGACTTGCATAGCAAGTGCTTTAACCCTTTGAGCCATCTTACAGGCTCATTGATTTCTTGCTTTTTAAGGCCAAGGACCTTTCCCATTGGAAAGAGTACTTCACCTGGGCCTGGGGATGTAAAGTAGTTGGTTCAGTGCTTGCCCTAGCATTCATGAAACCCTGGATTCAGGTTCCAGCAGCACATAAACCAGATGTGTCTGTATTCCAGCACAGGATGTGCAGGCTGAAAGATCAGAAGCTCAAGGTCATCTTTAGCACATAACAAGTTCAAGACTACTTAGGATATATGGCTGCTTGTCTTAGAAAGATGTGTTTTAAGTTTACTTCTTGTACTATTAGCATTAAATCTCCATGTTTTCTCCTAGCCTGAGTTCCTGTCACTGTAGTGTAAGTGGGCAGGTAGTGGGGTCAGCCCTTTTATCCTTCTTGCCTGGTAAGTACCTAAACCTATCAATCTATGCTTTTTGCTCAAACTTTTGTGTATTCTTATTCTTCTAGAGTATCCATATTTCCATTTCTGTGTCCAGTAGTTTTGATTTATCATGGATAATCTGTCACCAGAAGAAATTCAGCTTCGGGCTCACCAAGTTACTGATGAGGTGAATGATATTTTTCATTTTAATTTTTTATTATATTTTAATTCGTTTTTGTGTGGGTGTGGTGTGTTTGAGCATTGAGTGTCACATACATGTGAAAGTCAACTTGCAGGAGTCAGAATTCTCTCCTACCATCTTTCGGGTTCCTGTGATTGAACTCAAGTGGTCATCTTGGTGGGAAGTACCTTTACCTCCTGAGCCATTTTACAGGCCACTATATCCATTTTCACAGTAGAAAAGTGAGGGTCTCTTTTTATAGATCACTTTGGCTCTTCTTGGTACCTTAAGGTGGCTAGTATTTAACAGTTACCTGCAATTCTGGAAGGAATTCTGAACTGTAATGATTCCTTACTATCTGTGTAATAGGCATATTTCTGCCTACCTTCATGAACTTCCTTGGCTCCACCATCTGGGATCTGTCTTAAGAAGTGCCTGGTAGGAAGAAATGAAAGTGGAACTGCTTTCTTTGCTTCTTGTAAGGAGTTGGAACAATAAAGTAACATCATAAATATAGCCAGCCTGTGATTGATTTGTTTATTTGTACTTCTTTGAAATGCTATAACTCTGTATTTCTTCCTAGTCTCTGGAAAGCACAAGGAGAATCCTGGGTTTAGCCATTGAGGTAAGAAATATTCAATATTTGAGTATAGAAATGTATGGGTGGGATACTAGCACTAGCTGCAGTTGGTGTGATTCGAAACCAGCAGTTGCTGAAGACTGCCCAGTGATGCACTAATAAGCTAGTTCTGTTTGTTCTTTGAAAATATTGGGATATTTACAGGGAAGATGGATTACCATAGGCTTGAGACTTACTTTAGGGATTAATATGTGTGAGACACCTAGTTCTGTCTATAACACTGATTCCTAAGAACTTGGTTTTTGATGTGATTCTTATCATTTGTCAGTCTTTGCAAGGTTTGTAGGTATTTTGGGTTGCTTTCTTGTACTTTCGTCTCTCTTTTCCCCATTTTAGTCTCAGGATGCAGGAATCAAGACCATCACTATGCTGGATGAGCAGGGGGGTGAGTTGAAGTCATTGAAAGAAACTTTAAATTTGACTTATAGTGCCAAAAATCCCTATAAAATTCAGCCTTCTCTCTGTAAGATCCTTTTCTCTGATTCATACTGTAGTATAATATCATGGACATTGCCGGACCGGGACGAGAGGCAGCAGTGCCCAGCTGGCTACAAGTCTGTTAGACAAGTGCAGTCTATTGTATGCATTTGTCACATGAACTTTAAACAGGATATTCTCAGATCATTTCCCAGATAGCAAGGTCTAAAACAGGTCTAAATTCTGATGCATTTAGAGCATCCAATTTTTTTGGCCTGAGTTAATTCCATTAAAGCTTTCCTTAGTTTAGTGCCTAAATGTTAGAAATACTAGTAATCTGGCTGAAGGGATTTTTTTTTTTTTTAAGCCACCCTCACATGCTGCTGGAGAACAAATCTTTCTACAGTGAGGCTCCAGGAACCTTAGGATCAGTGTTGTTTTCTTTGTACTAATACTTGCTGGCAGGTGATAGACAGTGTGGAGGTTGCAGCTGCTCTGTAGCATTAGCATTCTCACATCTGTGGCGTCTGTGAACGTAACACCACCACTTATTCTTAGAACAACTAAGTCGCATAGAAGAAGGCATGGACCAAATAAATAAGGACATGAGAGAGGCAGAGAAGACTCTAACAGAACTCAACAAGTGTTGTGGCCTCTGCGTCTGCCCTTGTAATAGGTAAGTTCATAAATCAAGACCTTTTAAAAATAAGTCAGTACATGAGAATATCCCTGCTTATCCCCTACCCGGAAATAAAGTCAGAAGTGTAACTGGATAACTAGGCCCAAATTAGCAACTTTGTTTAAAAAACAAACTGAAGATCAAGATTTCATGTAAGCAGGAAGGTTCATAGAAAATTGTGCCTAGATTGACCAACTCTTGTACCAAACATCAATCTCAATCTGGATACAAAAGATTGGGGAATGTACATCTGGGTAATAATGTACAACAGAATGGCATTTGTGTCTAGACATTCAAGGAGAAAAGAATGGACTTCTTTAAAAGACAGTGTGTTAGAACTAGTGTTAGGTGGTATGACGTCCACTGAGGCTAAGGGTTCAGGTTAGCTGATACCCTTACAGAAGAGGTAGGGCATGAGTTGAGCTTATCTCTGAAAGGATTTGGATGAATGAGAAGGACGGGGCCTGGGGGGTGAGGCTAAGTGGGAGCTCATAGCACCAGAAAACAATCAACAAAAATAAAATACGGAAAGAAAGGTAGTTTAACTGAACTATGTGATTCAGGTGAGAAACAGCCAGAGATGTCAGTAGCTGGTAGAGGAACTTGGATGCCAGAGTTAGGGAGGAGATAGACTGGATTGACATTCGTGACTGTACACCAGGAGGCTAGTTAAACATTCATTATCTGGGTCTTTGAGGTTAGACTTAATCACTAAGATTGAAGATAAAATTATAAATCAATAGGATTCACTTTAAGTCAGTTGGTTGCATTTGAAGTATGAAAGAGCAGACTCGAAGAAGACTGATAATGGAGGGTATGTCCTAGATTCTTTATGTGATAAAACAGCTGAACAAAAGAACTTAGGGAAAGAAAGTTTATTTGGATTACAATTTCAGGTTGTCGTATGTCACTGAAGGGAGGTCAAGGCAGGAACTTGAAACAGCTAGTTACACCTCATCCAAGAACAGAGAGGAATGAGCTGCGTGCTGTGTGCTTGTTCTCACCTTGTCTTAGTTAGGGTTTTACTGCTGAGAACAGGCACCATGACCAAGGCAAGTCATAAAGGACAATATTTAATTGGGGCTGGCTTACAGGTTCAGAGGTCCATTATCATTAAGGTGGGAGCATGGCAGCATCCAGGCAGGCATGGTGCAGGAAGAGCTGAGAGTTCTACATCTTCATCTGAAGGCTGCTAGTGGAAGACTGACTTCCAGGCAGCTAGGATGAGGGTCTTATAGCCCGCACCCGCAGTGACAGACCTACTCCCAACTAGGCCACATCTTCTAATAGTGCCACTCTCTGGGCCGAGCATACACAGACCATCACACACCTCATCTTCTCCCGTCTTCTCCTACCATCTTACATTGTTTAGGCTTCCCTACTGCCCACAGACATGGTCACAGGCAAACCAGATCTAGATAGGTCCTTAGTTGATGTTCTCGGGTGATTCTAAGATGAGACAAGCTGACATGTAGAACATCATAAGGCATCTTGTAACGGACAGAGAAAATTTTATAGTATACTGTATGAGATTGTGCTTGAGACAAAGGACTTTACCCATTTCCTTTTGCTTCTTTGTTTCCTTGAGACTGGATCTCACTATATAGTCCTGGCTGCTCTGGAACTCTTATATAGATTAGACAGGCCTTAAACTCAGAGATCTGCCTGCTTCTGCTTCCCGAGTGTTGGCATTGGAGATGTGTATTAAAGTGTATCACCATGCCCAGTCACTCATTTTATTCCATTGTGGAAATTTCTATTTTCTTCTTACTCTTGGATAAAGTAAACTTTATGATTTTTTATTAATAATATATGTTCAGATAAGGTAAAGTTTGGACAAAGGCAGTTAATCATTAATCTTCTGTTAGGAGCTCTTTGAACTTTACTTGGTCAAGATGAGTGTCTCTAGATTAAGTTAAGGAGCTTCATCAACAGTTCGTCCAGGTAGTTGTCTCGGGTGCATAAATCCCAGTGAGTTAAGTCTTTTACACTTACATATTTTCAGGGGAGTATACTTTTGTTATTTGCTTTGCCTTGTTTCTAATGTGAGTTCCAGGGATTTGCACTCAGATCCTCATTTTGTGCAGCAAACACCCTTTTTAACTGCTGAGCCATTTCCCCAGGTCTCAGATAAGTGCTTTTATGTTATAATATCATATGATAATTTTAATTAAAAAATTATGCATATGGGTGTTTTGCCTGCTTGATGTATGTGCACCATGTGCGTGTCTGGTATCCACAGAGGCCAGAAAAGGGCATCAGATCCCCTGGAATTGGAGTTAGAGAAGATAGTGAGCTGCCATATTGGAGTTGGGAGTTGCCCAGATCTTCTGGAAGAGCAGCCAGAGCTCTTAACCCCTGGGCCCTCTGTCTCTCCAGTTCCTTCTGTGCTATTTTCACTAAATAAAAGGATTATATTGCTTTTTGGTCAACTTCTGTTTTTTGTTTTTTGTTTTTTTGTCATGAGGAGTTAAAGATTTGACTGTTCTCAGCTTTAATACAAGCCCATTGGCCTGTTTATACTTTGGTTGACTTCTAAAAGTTTATAGTTAAATAGCTGTGACTGGAGCTGGGGATGTAGCTCATTTGGTACAGTGTTTGCCTAGCATGAATAAAGTCCTGGGTTCGAGTTCCACCCCAGCATAAAATTGGGAGTGATAGTTCAAGCCTATAATCCTAGCTCTTAGGGTCCCCCTCTTCCTCAGCTACATATTGAGTTCAAGTCAGCCTGGGCCAAATGAAACCCTCTCTCCAAAACAATAGCAACAAAAACTACAATGTGTCAACCAGGTTTAGCAGATTGATTTTAGCAGACATGTTCTAAGTGCCTACATAATATGATTCAAACTCTTAGATATGTTTTACAAACTTCTGTTCCTGTCTCTTAGGTTTCATGCACCATCTTAGAGGAAGATAAAGTAGGTGAATTTCCTTGAACAAAAACTCCTCTTCAGTCTAGAAGATTGTTTCTAAGTTGTAGGTCAATAAAAAGAATAACAATGAATTCTAAAAGGGTCAAAGATGAGAGAACACAGAGGGTAGAACAATGGGCATATTGAAGTTTTTCTCTGTGTGTCCTGCCATGTGTGGTGCAGCTTTTCTTGAACATGAGAGAAGGTAGAACATGGCCCTGCCATAGGCTTTCACCTCCAGCATTGGCAGACCTCTTTCTCAGTGGGTGGAGTCCAGGACTGCCATGACAGAACAGCTGTTCATGAAGAGAGAGCAGAACCCACTTGAAAGATTCTAGGGGAGCTTCTCTTCCAGCGTCTTTATACCACTGAGACCTGGGCCGCTGTTAAGTCACTTGTCCCCAGTATTTCCTTTTGCTCCACTGAAACCTTACCTGTTTCAGTCAGGATCAACACCTAGCCAACTGTAGCATGGGCTCCTCACACACACAGCATCCTAGTCCTCCGTGTTCTGTGGGTGTCAAGATCTAGCTTTACTACTAGACTAGAAGTTACTTGCTTGGATTCATATATTCTTTCCTTCCACAGTCTCTCTTTTTCCCTTCCCTCCCTCCTTCCCGCTCCCCTACCCCTCTGATCCACAATGTGGTTATCTAACCGTTTAGAAATCTATAATACTCTGGAAGACAAGAGTTACTTTTTGTTCACTTTGGTTCATAAAATGGTGGGAATCACTTGTGCTTTAAGTTGTAGGTGCACTGAAGCTTTTCCATTAGTATGTTCTTGTGATCACAGTCAGGGCCTGGCACAGGACAAGCAGGCACTCTACCACTAAGGAGGACGGAGGGACTTCAGTGCTGCCAGCCAGTACTTCCTGCTCGGCATAAACTTTATCATTTTAGTAAGGAGTATTATCCCTTGGACATGCTCAGGAAAAATGAAGTATGCCATCATTTAAACTGTTTTCTTGTTTTTCTTTTTATCTAGATTCTCAGTTGGTGGCTGTTTCTTTGAGACCAGGCAGGCATTTGAGTGCATTGAGTGTTTAAAACTCTAAGTCTGCTCCTTTTGTTTGACTGACACGCACTGTCTGCTTATTCTCCCACTTAATCTCTTCCTTTCTTGCTTACTAAAAATGAAGATCTAACATCAAAAGCCGGGCTCAGTAGCTGATCAAAGGGATCTTTAAGATGCAGTCTTGAGGTGCAGGCTGAGCTGCTAACCTGCTGTCCAAGGTGATGTTTCAAATGGCTTTTCTGTGCATGTGCATGGATTTTGTGAGTGATGGAAGTGGGCTTAAAGCTTTGTTATGTGTAATGTGAAGTGAATTTGTTCGTGATGGGTGCTAGCAAACAAAAGATGGACTTAATAAAAGGATCTTCATTTGTTATAACTCCCTTAGACTAATGCACCAAAAGCTGTTTTTATTTACTAAGTTAATATTAGCAAAATAAAAGCATCCCTGAAATCCAACAAGCTTTAAATTGTTGATCTTAGCAGTCAGCAGCTACATACAGTTGAGCTCTCTTAAAGGCTGTTGGACGGCATCTCTCTCTTCCTCTCCATTAGATGTCCTCACACCCTCTGGTTCCTGTAGAGTGAGTGAGTGCTTCTATTAAAGTATTGCTTCTCTGCATTTTAATTTCTCTGGATTTAGGCCACTATCAAGTCAAGAAATTGTCAGTCTAGTCATCATAAATCCTATTTAGAATAAAGTGGGATATCAGTTTTAAATGTGCCAGGCATGGTTATCCACGCCTTTAATCCCAGCACTGGGGAGGCAGAGGTAGGTGGGTCTCTGAGTTCAAGGGCAGCCTGGCTTACATATCAAGTTCCCAGACACCCAGAGCTATTTAAAAACAATATAAAAGAACAATACAAATAAATAAGTACAAAGAAAAGAAAAAGAAAATTTAATATACCATTTTTTTAAAGGTAAAATCTCTTGGTTTTATTTTTGTCTTTGAGACCGGATTACACTTTATTAGCCCAGATTGGCCTTACTCAGTCTCCAGAGTCCTAGGTTTGCTGGCATGCCACTATGCCTGGATTTTTCTAATAATCGCTTTGAATGTGTCACTCTCTCCCACCTGCTCTACAACTTAGCATCCTAATAGAAGCCCTATTTATATTACCCCAATTAACATTCTTGGCTACTGTGCTGAGGGTTGTAGCCCAGTGGTTGGGTGCTAGGACTTGTGAGGCCCTGGGGTTATTCCCCACCACCACAAATGGACAAAAGCCCAGAAGCCACCCAGTCTTTAAAATATATTAAGAAATATTGGTTATTTTGCATATTATTATTCTGCTTTAGATTTTTGCCTGGAACCTATATGTTAACAAAGTATGCATGATGATTGGTTCACTAATTTAACAGGTAATTATATGAAATTATTAATTTAAAAATTAGATATCTCACCTTGTTCCAGGAAAGATTTGACGTGGCTGATTAGTTGACTGATTGACAGAAATAGTATTATACATATAAGAATAATTGTGAGAACTTCGAATGGGAGCAAGAGAAGGGCTTTGAGAACAAGCCTTTTGGTATTCATAAATTTCTCTTTTAAGAGCCTTTAAGGGCCTACAAGACAGTTCAGTAGGCAAAAGTGCTTGCCACCCAAGTCCCACATCCCAATTTCTATCCCTGGAAGCAAATGAAAGTTCAGTATACTGGTGTGTATCTGCGATTGTCAGCCAGCAGTAGCAGCAGAAACAAAATTCTGCTTTAACAATCTTGAAGGCCATTTGTCCTCTGACCTGTACATGCATGCTGTGGTGTGTGTGTATCCCCCCAATCAATCAAATCAATCTGGAGTACCCTTTGTAAATAAATTAGTGTACACACACCCCTTCACACTTGTGAAGTCAGAAAACAACTTGTAGGAATTATTCTTTTCATCCTTCCTCCATGTGGATTCTGGGAACTAAACTCGGTTGTTACGTTTGTCAGCAAGCACCTCTACTTACTGAACTGCCTTAACAAACTTTTTTCGTTTTTGAGGCAGGTTCTCAGAACATAAGTCAGGCTGGCCTCAAACAAATGATTTGCTGCCTCAGCTGCTTGAGTGCTGGGATTGTAGGCATGTGCCACCTGCTAAGAGTGCCTTTCTTACAAGTAACCAAAAAAGTCCAGTTCTAGTTCAGCCAGAATTTAATCTTCATATTCTTATGAAAGAAGAAATCACTTCTTTTCCATAGAATTTATTCTCTGCTTTTGTAATTTTTGCAATTACAAGACTGCCTCGCTGGGCAGTGGTCGTGAACGCCTTCAATCCCAGCCCTTGGGAGGCAGAGGCAGGCGGATTTCTGAGTTCGAGGCCAGCCTGGTCTACAGAGTGAGTTCCAGGACAGCCAGGGCTACACAGAGAAACCCTGTCTCGAAAAAACAGAGAGAGAGAGAGAGAGAGAGAGAGAGAGAGAGAGAGAGAGAGAAATTTTTGTTAATACAAAAATAAAACTAAAATTAAGTAAAATATTGCTTGAAACAAAAGTAATCAGTAAAGACAGTTTTGAAATAGCTATTTAAAAGTCACATGACAAAGTGGGGTAGCATAAGCCTGTAATCCCAGCGCTTAGGAAGTAGAAGCGAGCCAGGTCAGAAGTTGGCCAGCCTAGACTATATAGTTAGGTCCTGTCTCTAAAATAGAAGAGAAAGGCACTTTTCTTGGCTTTTTTTTTTTTTTTCTTTCTGTTCCTTTCCTTTTTATAGTTTTTAAAGGCAGGGTTTCTCTATGCAACAGCCCTGGCTACCCAGAACTTGATTTGTAGACCAGGCTGTTCTCGAACTCACAGAGATCTGACTACCTCTGCCTCCTGAGTGCTGGGATTAAAGGTGTATGTGACTATGCCTGGATCTGGGCTTCTTTTGCTTGCTGTTGTAGCAGTTGAGAAGTATATTCTGTGTTAAAATTCTGATTCTATTAGCTATACCTAAATCTTTTAGGTGAGTTCTAGTTTTGCTTTGAGTTTTATTTTGTTGTAAGACCTCACTGTGTAGACCAGGCTGGCATCAGACTCACAGAGATCCACCTGTCCAGCACACCTATCTCTACCTCTCTAGATAGAGAAGCACTGGGATTACAGGTGCTCATCACCACGCCAGGCTTTCATTGGGATTGCAGATGCTCACCATCAGCCAGGCTTTCACTGGGTTCCAGAGATTGAAATCAGTTTTGGGGCTGTTCAGCAAGCTCTTCTTTAGTTTTAAAAGACCTAGTCTTGGGATTTGGGGGATAGGGGTGTTTGAGACAGGGTTTCTCTGTGTAGCCAGGCTGTTCTGGAACTCACTCTGTAGACCAGCTGGCCTGGAACTCAGAAATCCACCTGCCTCTGCCTCCTGAGTGCTAGGATTATATTAGTTGGTTGTCTAATTTAGACAATCCATGTCTAATCCATGTTTTTCCTTCATGATATTTTGTTTTTTCTTTAAAAAATTAAAAAATAAATGTAATGCAAACTTCTACCATTAAAACAGGGGTCTGGGGCCTTTTTGTTCCGTTGGTAGAATGCTTGCCTAGCATTTGAAAGGCTCTGGGTTGGATCCCCAGAATCACATAAACCAGGAGTTCACACCTACAATCCCAGCACTAGGGAGGCAGAGGCAGGAGGAGTTCGAGACCATTTTTGGATGTGAATTTGAGGGCAGCTTGAGGTTTATGAAACACTCTCTCTCTCTCTCTCTCTCTCTCTCTCTCACACACACACACACACACACACACACACACACACAGACACACACACACATAAACCCCACAGATCAAAGCTGGGTTTAGTGGTGCGTGCTTTTAATCCCAGCAATCTGGAGGCAGAGGGAGGCTACTCTCTTAAATTTGAGGCTATACTGTTCTGCAGAACAAGTTTTAGAACAGCCAAGGCTACACAGAAAAATTCTGTCTCAAAAATAAAAGCAAAACACATACCAAAACTACAAAGCCTCATCCGGAACTACTCTAGTTCAAACAGGGAACAAGATGGGGCCAATGTTTCCTTCTTGAGTTTTTTTCAGCCCATACATTAAGCTCTGTGTTTCCTCCATGAAACATCTTTGTACATCCCAGATCACCTTTCCCAAGGACTCCCCCTACCCCCAGTATCCATTGACTTTTTTTTTTTTTCTTTTAAAAGTTATAAGCTGAAAGACTTGAAATATCTAGTTTCAGTCTACCACTTGCTAATGGCTCAGCAAAGATTGATAATAATATTTGGACCTTTTAAAAATGCTTAAATGGTAGTGGTGCATGCCTCTAATCCCAGCACTCCAGAGGCAGAGGCAGGCCTCTGTGAGTTGCAGGACAGCCAGAGCTACATAGTGAGATCTTGTCTCCAAAACAGACAAACAAAATGTTGAAATGTTGGTAGAGGTTTATCTGATTCATCCCTTTCTTCTTTTGACATTGGCCATAGTGCAGATAACCTAGTCGTAGCAAAAAATGGTGCAGTCATATTCAAGGTAATAAGTACTAATAATTTTACCCCCTTTCCTGCTTTCCGGTTTGTCTGTACCCCTGACATTAATACAGGACAAAGAACTTTGAGTCTGGAAAGAACTATAAGGCGACGTGGGGAGATGGTGGCGACAGCTCACCTAGCAGTGTAGTATCTAAGCAACCACGCCGGATGACAAATGGTCAGCCCCAGCAAACTACAGGAGCAGCCAGCGGTGGATACATTAAACGGTGTGCCAGCTCCTCCTGGTATTTCTACGTCTCCTAACAGCATGGCTCATTTTAGAAATTGGATGTAGCTAGCCATGAACCCCAATTCAACAAATAACCTGTCAGTCTCTTTCCCTTCCTTCTTTCCTTTCAAAGAGACCGTTTATTTTGGCTTCCCATTCCAATGGGCTCAGTTTATGGTTTCTTGGAAAGACAGTCATGGCAGCAGGAATACGGTGGTGGTTATTTTTCACTTGTGGCAGACAGTAAGGTGAGAAGGGAGTACAGGAAAGGCAGAGCAAGGCAGCTCCTCCATAGAGCTGCTGTCACGCTCCACTTCCTACCTCCCACTGACTCCTGATATGCCTTCTGGCCATAGTTCTCTGATTGACTTTAAAATAGTAGTCTTGAGATTTGAGTGTGCATAGACCGATAGGAAGGTTTATTAAACCCAGATTAGGGGCTGGTCAGATGTCTCAACAGCTAAAGCTTGCTGCCAGTCCTGCTGTCCTGAGTTATATTCCCAGTTCTCATAAATGAGAGAGACTCACCTAAATTATCCTCTGATCTCCAACACATGTGTTGTGACATGTGCACATGCATGTACACACATACTACAAGTAAATAATGTAAAAGTTAAAAACGACAGGCAATGGTGGTGCAAACCTGTAATCCCAGTACTTAAGAAGGTAGAGGCAGTCAGATCTCTGTGAATTTGTGGCCAGCCTGATCTACAGAGGGAGTTCCAGGACAGCCGGGGCTACCCACAGAGAAACCCTGTCTTGGAAGAAAACAAAACATAAAGATTCAACTGGGCTTGAAGGCTGACGATGGAGGATTGCTTTAACTCGGGAGCTATAGGGAAGCCAAGGGAGCATCATAAGGCTCCATTTGGGGTGAAGAAAAAGAACAAAACAAGCTGTTTTCCTGGTAATCCTAGCAATCCTAGAAGGATGACGTGGGAAGGTTGGCAAATTCAAGGGCAGTCTGAGAAAACTATTCTAAATAGTTTTCTATACTATTAGTATATTTCTAAATAGTCTAGAAAACAATTCTAGGCCATCCAGGACTATATACTTCCCTGACTGGGAAGATTTGGAGTGAAGTGTTAGAATTAATGTATTACCATAAACAAGTACCTCAGTGGTGCTGGAAGAGACACTGTGTCTCAGGGTTGTATGTCAGTTGTCTTCTCTATGACTCTCATAGTCTCCTTGATTGGCCTTTGCTGCTGCTGCTGTTGTTTGAGAGCAAGGTCTGTGTAGCCCAAGCTGACCTCCAATTTATGTTTCTCTTCCTGCCTGAGCCTGCTGAGTGCTAGGATTACAGGTAGGTGCTTCCATGCTTGGCTTTTAAGAATTTATTATTATTATATATGTATATATGTGAACATGAGTACACATGATTTCCATAACATGTATGAGGAGGTCAGAGGGCAATATTGTGGTGTTGGTTCTCTCATGCTACCTTTACATGGGTTCAGTGAATTCGTGTCCTCTAGTTTGCAGCAAGCACTTTCTTTGACCTGCCTAGCCATCTTGCTAGTCTGCCCACTACCTACTTGGCTCTACTCTGCTCTTTGTAGTCTACATTTCATTTACATGTTGAGCATCATTTTGATTGTTTTTATAATAATAATTCCAGATTTAGTCCATTTTTAACTTAACAAAAAGTTCTGATTAACTCTTTTTTTCTGATAGTATAACTAATGATGCCAGAGAAGATGAGATGGAAGAGAACCTGACTCAAGTGGGCAGCATCCTAGGCAACCTAAAGAACATGGCTCTGGATATGGGCAATGAAATTGATGCTCAAAACCAGCAAATACAGAAGATCACAGAAAAGGTAAAAAAATAAATAAAATAAAAAAATAAGCCCACAGGAAAATGAGACAGTCAATCAGTGGTATTTAGTAACGACATTTGTGCGAGGTACTTTTGAGACAAATAAGTGCAGTCTACCAGGACAGTGTTGGTGAGGTGGCAGCTCCAACATTTTAAAAGCAATCTTGCTATTTTTCTCTTGTCAGTGGATCATTGTAAATGCACAGCTTGGAATGAAGTTTAACTTAAAAGTTTCCACATGAAGCTAAGAATTGATTGTGTGGAGCTTGTGAGGTGGCTCAGGAAGTAAAGACATTTACCACCAGGCCTGACAACCTGATCCCTGGGATATAACCATTTCTTATAAATTGTCCTTTGACTTCTACACATATGCACATGCAGATAATAAATAAATGTAATTTTAAAAGAAATTTAAGAATGTACTGAGTAACCTGGGTGTAGTGGCAGACACTAATAATCCCATCATTGGGGAGGCAGAGGCAGGTGGATCTCTGTGAGCTCAAGGCCAGCCTGGTCTACATAGAGGGCTTCATAAAATCTCCTGATCTCAAAACCAACCAACCGGCAAACAAATCATGTACCAAGTAGATTTCTCCTAACTTTTGCGTGTGCGTTGTGTACATTTCCTTCCTGAATGCATGTTAGCTTTTATTTTTGTTTTATTCACAGATAGCCTAGTAGTAAGATCCTACAGCTTCATTTCAGGAGTCAGTGGCAAAACTCAATTCTGTAGGCTTGTTCTTGTATGGTATACATTTAAAATAGGGTCATATGTGGCTGGAAAGATGGTTCAGTGATTAAGAGCACTTACTGCTCTGTTTATTTATAGGATCTGTTTATTTATAGGATGTTTGTTTATAGGATCTGTTTATTTATAGGATGTTTGTTTATAGGATCTGGTTTATTCCCAGTAACCATGTCAGGTGGCTCACAACTGCCTATACCTCCAACTTTAAGGAGTATGAAACCCTCTGACCTCTTTTGGCTCTTGGACTGGAGCCACTTGGTTCCTAAGATGCTTGCAATGCTGAACCCTGGGTTTAGGGTATAGATTACACATCATTTTAATTTAGATGCTTCTGTGGGTGGCAGTACATCTGTTCCAAAGATCTTTGGCAAAGTTATTTCAGTCTTTTTGGTCAGAGCTACAGCAGCTCCAAATGAGACTCCTGCTCAGAGGCCATTCTTGCCATACTGTATTGCATCAAAAATTGCTGGACATGGTGGTGTTGCCTGTAATTCCAGCCACTCCAGAGGAGTGGGAAGATCACTTGAACTCTCATAAGCTCAAGGCCAGCCCAGGCAATAAGATCTAGTCTCAAAAAATAACTAAGTAGACGACCTTGGGAGGTGGCTCAGTTGGAAAGTACTTGCCATGCAAGCATGAGAACTTGCATTTGATCCTAAGTACTCATATACAAGCTAGGCATGGTGGTCTGTGTCTGCAATCCTGGGATGCCAGGTGGCAGGGCAGCACTGATTGTTTTTCAAGAGGACTGAGAAACAATGCTCAGCATCCACATGGTGGCTTATTCCAGTTCCAGGGGATCTAGCACCTTCTTTGTGGGTTCCATAGGCAGATGGTACACAGACATACATGCAGGCAAAACACCCATACACATTAATTAATTAAACTTTGCTGATGGCTGGTGGCATGTGCCTTTAATCCCAGCACTCTGAGAAGCAGAGGCAGGTGGATCTCTGAGTTTGAGGCCAGCCTGGTCTCTACAGAGTGAATTCCAGGACAGCCAGGGTTACACAGAGATACCATGTCTCAAAAAAATAAAATAAAATTTTACTATGTTTTTTGTTGTATTGGTGATTGAACATAGGCCCTCATGTGTGGTAGGCAAGTAATCTACCACTGAACTATCCTTACCCTCTTTTATTGTTGTTATTTTGAGACAGTTTGACTATAACCCTGGCTGGTGTTGAACTCAATGATATTCTTGCCATAGCCTTTTGAGTGCTGAGATTACAGGCATATACCCATATCTAGGTCCCAAATATATAAAACTTTCTGTGTTTGTGAGTGTGTGTGTGCGCATGTTTGGGAGTGAATATATGTCCATAGAATTGCAAATCCTATAGTCTGCCCCTGAGCTATAGCCTCAGTTAAAATTAAACTTGTTGATTTTTGAAACAGAATTTCACGTAGCCTAGGCTGGCCTCAGATTCACTGTGTAGTTGAGGAAGACTCTGCATTTATGGTTCTCTTGCCTCCCCTCTCCAAGTGCTAGGATTACAGGCACAGGCTGTGATGCCACTTTTTATGCCGTGCTGTGAAATTGAACCCAGTGCCCAGTGCATGCTAGGTAGACACTACCAACTGAGCTACACCTGCATCCCCTAGTTTAACTTGTGTTTAAAATGGGCTATTTTGTGAACAGATGCTGATATTTCTCTCTCTCTCTCTCTCTCTCTCTCTTTCTCTCTTTTTTTTCAGGCTGACACCAACAAGAATCGTATTGACATTGCCAATACAAGAGCAAAGAAACTCATTGATAGCTAAAGCCCTGCTGTACTTCTTTACCTGTCGACTCAGTTCTCTAGCTCCTGCTGAGTCATTTCTTATTCAGAGTTTGAAAGACTGTGAGAGAAGCACAGGAGGAGGAGTGCCTCCCTACTTTCTTACTTTCTGTCTTTTTGGGGTAGGTGCTTGCTCAGGCTTCCTCTTTCTCAGTTTGTTCATAGGCTGCTTTCCATACATCACAGTCACTTCATCTCTTCACTGAGCTTCTTCTTGCATTCAAGATTTGAAAGAATTGCCAAAGAGCCATGAAAGAGGCAACTGCAGAAGTAGCTTTTGTCATTATTGGTTGGTTGGTTTGATTTTGGTTTGTTTGGTTTTGGTTTTGTGGTAAAGAGCAAGAGGAAGGAACAAGAAATGAAGTTGACTCATTAAAGAAACTACAGGTCACAAAAAACAGGTTAGTGCTTGGGGGGGGGGGGGGTAGGGGCTTGCACACACGTGTTTTGTTTTACATCACTGATTTTCAGCTTCTGCTCCAAAGGAGACTGCTGTGAGTTTTCTAGAAGTGAGCTCCACTTCTGACCCCATAATGATTTGTGTATATACGCAGGCTCTTGGATCCCGTTTCATATTGCACATGCAGGAACACTATATAAATGAGTGCCTTTTATTTTCATACAGTGAGTCATAGCATGGTCTCATTGTAGGCCTGTTAACTTCATGAAGTTGTCAGTAACCTTTAAAAGATGTACATATATATATGAAATAGACTTCCTCACTAAAAGCAGGGCTTCAAATTTTGGGAGAAACTTTTACAGTGTATCATGTGAATTCAGATTTACCTCAATACTAAGAATTATGTTTGATATGAAAAAAACTTGTTTTGATCTCAGGTAGAAAAATAGATTGCTTTGATTTTTGTGTAGTTTTAGACATTTAAGAAGTTATAATTTGTTACTAAAAGTTGTTTGGAAAATTACGCCTTTGGATTAATTATTGATGACCGCACTGCCATTCTCTCTGCCTTACTCACAGAATCAAGTTTATGTAGATCCTGAAGTGTTAGCAAAGCTGAACTGGTATTTGTCACCTTTGTTTAAAAATTAGCATCTGTATACTTTAGAGCTACCAAAGTTGATTGGTTTGACCGATAACCATTGCTTGATTCTTACAATTAAATTTTATAATTAATGATATTGTTCTTTCAAATAGGTAATGTTTCTATGACTTATTTGTGGGGGCAATCATTTTATCAGCTTTTGTTAACATTAAATAAAGCTGTCCATACATCAAGCACTCCAATAGAAAGCTGCATTAGCTCTTTTCTTATTTTTACAGGAGTTTCTATGGTTTGCTGTGAGTCCATTCTAGACATTACTTAGTCATTTGAACTTAAATACACTACTGAGTATTTCTGAGTGAGAATTACAAGTCACTTATTGAAGAAGATACATCTAACATAGCAACATTTAAAGGGTGAAGTGGACAGTGTTTAAAACAAAAGAGAAATGCACCATGTCAGAGTGGATAGTTTATCAGACCTGACAAAGTATAAAACACTGGGTTGGGCTGTACCTAAAAGGGCTTTCCTTAAAAGCATTTAAAAACAGCATGCTGATTTGTCTAAAGGAATGGTACCAAAAGGTGGTATCCCAGGTATATTTGGTTAGAATATGCACTAAAGCAATCTTTTGCTATTGCTGGCTGGTGTGAATGTATGCCTATTTCTTTGCCTTGGTTTCCATACCTGTAAATGGGAATTAATAAATCCTATTTTATAAACTAATTCACAGACCAGTAATGCCCAGAAATTTCTTAGAATATGCCAGACTCAAAGGCCACACTGGTAATCCCAATGTTTGGGAACCTGAGGCGCAATCAATCTACCCAGTGAATTATGGGTCAGCCTAAACTAAATTGTGTCAAAAAACAGCCCCCTCCCCCCAAAAAAATCAATCAATAAAACTCTTAGAATAGTGCCTATTAGACGTAACTGTCATAAATTATAGCTATTTTCTCTAGAATGGAGGGAGCTCTTTTTGGTCAAAGATCTGTCTGTGAATTTGATGAAAGACAACAACCCCCCCCCAACCCCCAGAGGAAAAAAGCAAAGAAGGAGTACCAAGTACCTTTGCCTGTTGAGCCATCATGCCCACCATTTCCATTATTTTTGAGATAATGGTAGCAAGTAGTTAGCACAAGCTGTAGTCATCTGGGTTCTATTTTTGGTCTGTTTTCTAGAATAGTGATCTTGAATACAAGTGACTACAGATAAGAGCTAGTATCTTGTACCAAACTTTTTATAGGTTGGTTTTTCTTGACACAGGGTTTCTCTGTGGTAGCCTTGGCTATACTGGAACTCACTCTGTAGACCAGGCTGGTCTTGAACTCACAGAGATCAGCCTGCCGCTGCCTCTCAAATGCTGGGATTAAAGGTATGTGCCACCACCACCCGGCAACTTTTTAGTTTTTTAAACTGGGGCTCACCAGGTAAAGCTGGCTGGCCTCAGACCCTGAGATCTACCAGTCACTGCTCCACAGATACTGAAATTAAGTGTGCCACTACACCCAACTTCAAATTTTTTAAGTTTTTTAAAAATATTAAAGCTCAAATTTCATCATAGTCTTAACTTACACAGCTGTACCTATTTCATCCCTTCTTCAGTTTTAATGTATTTTTCAGTCTTCAACTCTTAATCTTTCCTTATCAAATATAGATTATGACTCTTCTTTTAACTTACACATCTACACTCTAGACATCCAATAATGAGCATTTAAAATTAGTTTTTAAGATTGGGGATGTAGAACTGCTCAGTTCATGAGGTGCTTGCCTAGTATACAAGAACCTAGTATCCTAGGTTCAGTTCTATACTACCATGCAAGCCAGATGTGGTGGCATGCCCCTCCAAACTGAGCATTAGGTAGGAGAATGCAGGAGGATCAGGAGCTAAAGGTCATCCTCAGGTAGTTTCAGGACAACCTGGGATGTGTGAAACATCACTCAAACCAAAATCGGCCAGTAATATAGCTTAGCAGGTAAGGGTACTTGCTGCCAAGCCTGACAACCCAAGTTTGAACTCGGGGACCTAAATGGTAGAAGAAAGCCAACTCCTAAATGTTTTGCTCTGACTTCCACATGTGCTGCAGTGTATGCAAGCTTGTGTACACATACACATAAAAATGTAATGAAAATAAAAAGCAAAAGTTATTTGAATGCTGTTTTCCTGGGTGCTCTCATTAAAATTCCAAGTTACCCTAATTAGGTTCCTAATTTATTTCTCATATTGATATTCAGGTTCCTTATCCTGAAGTCATTGATTGGTTTTTATTAATTTTTTTTTTTGCCTCTTTATAGATAAGATAAATGGCTTGTTTCATTGAATTCCTGCTGTTTCACTTTTATGAATCTTTTCTCTGTAATACTTGAGAAGTGAGAGGTATTCCTTATATTTACAGATGAGAGTAAATTGCCCAGAAGACTATTAAGTCAAAGGATCTATATGTTGAGTCCTCCAAGTACAGTGCCTGTGACCTTACTCCATGTACTAGCTGACTCCAAACTAAAATTTAAGGCATATTGGGTAGTTTTGGTTTTTTTTTTTTTTTTTTTTTAAAGATTGCTGGGCTGTGGTGGTGCACGCCTTTAATCCCAGCACTTGGGAGGCAGAGGCAGGTGGATTTCTGTAGACCAGCCTGGTCTACAGAGTGAGTTCCAGGACAGCCAGGGCTATACAGAGAAACCGTGTCTTGAAAAGAAAAAAAAAAAAAAAATTTTATGAGTGTTATGGTTGCATGTATATATGTGCAGCACATGTATGCCTAGTGCCCAGAGGCCAGAAGAGGGTGTTAGAACCACCATTTAGGTGTAGGAACTGAATCTGGGTCCTCTTCAGACAGTCCCTTTATATGTTTTTTAACCTCAATCAACTTCGGTTTAGCAAGAGAGATAAATATAGGATGTGGAAAGTATTCTATCAGCAGATGGGGGAGCAGTTAATTCGGATTAGATTCAGGGCAGGAGCTTAGATACAGGTCAGCACCAAGTAAGAGAGATGGCATTTCCTGACTTAACAAGAAGGCATTCTGGAGTAGTTGGACATACAAATGATACTGAAGAAAAAGTGATACTGATTCTTACTGGAGTAGGGAGTACAAATGGACACATGTAAGTTATTTATAGGCTCAGATTTGTTACTGAAAGGCACTGTTCAGAGAGAAGACTTCAGAAAACAATCCCTATGATGCTTCATGATGCTCTTACCAGTAACAGTCTGGGATCCGCTCTCTGTACCTTCACATTTTCTTAAGCACAATTCCCAGTTCTCAGAAACGTCTGCATGGCAGCAAAGGATTTCATTGCCATAAAACCAAACAAGAGCATGAAACATATCCTCCTAGTTTTCTCTTTCCTTTCTTTTTGGCTTTTTTGAGACAGGCCTTTTTTTTTTTAATGGCACCCAGTTTACTTTCAGAGAACAAAGGACTACTTAACAGGTTAAAATCTTTAAATGATTAACATTGCTTCCAGACAAAGTTCACTAAAAATATTTTATTTAGAATATTCTCTCATTCAGAGAATAACCATGACAAACATAGGTTATTTTAAAATATTGTAGCAATGGTTTTCTTGAAGGTAATCTGATTAGTACAGTTATAAATACAAAAGGGAGAGGGGTTACCAGAAATAGCACATGATTTTAAACAAAGCTTCAGGAAAATCTTGATTATTAATTTAAAATCTTACAAGTAGGCTAAGTGTGGCGCATGCCTATAATCCCAGCATGTGGGGAGGGGGAAGGTTGGGAGATTTTGAGTTTGAGGCCAGCCTGGGCTACATAGCAAAAACCTGTCTAAAAAGAAAAAAATTTTATAATTTTTGCATATAGTTTTAGCTCTTTCAGAGCCCTCTACCAGTAAGGCACCTGCAATAGTTAAAAAAAAAAAATTGCTACTGCAGCCTTGGGGACATTCTTGGTGGCTGTTGCGTTGGTACTCCTCTTGACAAAGCTCTCTTTAAGACAGCTGCATATTTATGTACATCCCAAGTTCCAAGTGTAAACACTGCTACTGAGTTAATATACTGGAACAAAAGCATTCGTCCTTAGCCATATGTTTCCTACAAATTAGAATTTTATAAAAAATATGAAGTGTTAACACAGAGGTGATAGGGACCGACTTTATGAAAGCTTGACAGCCTGCAACTCAACAAAGTCTCAAGCTGTGGCATGGGTCCCTCTATTAACAGGCAGCATTCCCTCCCTGCATGAACAGAAACTATCTACTGGTTCCTCAGGGCCCAACTAATGATGGTTTTGAAGATCAACCCTGGCCATGGCCCTACACGGCTCAAGGTGAAGGGTTCTTCCTGTCTCCTACTCCTTAAATCTCTTTCCTTTAGCTTATCTGACATAGTCCTAAAAAGGAAAAAGTCATTAAGTAAAATGTTATCTGTAGTGTATCCAACATCAGGAGCCTTTGACTCAGTCAGATTCCAACAGAAGTTCCAAGTCTGTCCCATGGTCCTGGAGAACATCATGCGAATTTCTTCTTGGTGGCTGTGAACCTCTCCATGTACTAAAAGCATGAAAGAAAAATATACATGTGGCATTTTGGCATAGACAAATATAAGAATACTTTCTTTTCAATGATTATTTTATGTACTTTGGTGTTTTGACTGTATGTATGTCTGTGTGAGGGTGTTGGATTCCCTGGAACAGAAGTTACAGACAGTTGTGAGCTGCCATGTGGGTGCTAGAAATTGAATCCTGGACCTCTGGAAGAGCAGTCAGTGCTCTTAACTCCTGAGCCATCTCTCCAGCCCCCAAAAGAATACTTTTTAAACTTGGGTTTTTATGGTGGTTTTATGTTTTTTTTTTTTAATTTGTCTTGATTAATGTCATACGAAACTTACTTCTTTTTGAAACAGGGTCTATGTAGCCCTGTTTGAACTCACGAGATCTGCCTGCCTCTCCCTCTCAAGTGCTAGATTAAAGCCCTGCTGCCATACCTGGCAAAATCTAATTATTAAAGTGCATTAATTTTTGCTTTTTTTTGGGGGGGGGGAGATAGGAAACATCAAAAGATGCAGTGCAATAAGCAGTATGTGGAGAAAGTCACTCGGCACAATACAGTCTGGCAAGGTTTAGAGCTACCTCCAAAATAACCTGTCAGATGCTAACTGTAGACATCATTTGAGTTTTTCCTCTGGAGCAGGCACTAGAAATGTAGAAGATGTAATGCCCACCTTATCATAACCCTCTAATTCTCGAAGTTTCTTTATTTCAAAGAGATTGCCCTCCACAGCAAGCAGGCAAATTTGGGAGTCACTGAGGATGCTTTGTGGAAGCATGCTGAGCTCAAGACAGTTCTCTTCCAGCCGGAGGACTTTGAGGCGAGGACAGCACGATATTCTCACGGAGATCTGAGAGATCTGTGGAACAACAAAGAGCACAGTGGCCACGTCACTACACTTGATCTTGACTGTGTCCTAGTTTTTCTTTTACCGCCTCCGTTTTCTCACTACCTACTCGTCACAGACGCCCGTTACATACCTTCTGTTACTCCTCCACTTCCAAATTATTTGAAGGTTACCAGTAGCTTTTCAGAAATAAAAACTAATAATAAAAGCACTGTGCATTTACTGTAGGAAATAATGAGAATCATGTGCATTTAGTTTACCAATAAGCTGCCACTCAGAAACAACTACATGAACATCTTGAAACCTACCACTCTGCTCTACTACTGAAGCCAAATTTTTATGCTTCCTACACTGCTGCATCTGACTGGACTACCCATCTCATTTCTTGAGACTCCCTCTTGTACATGACTTTTGAATTTCTCCTGAAAAATTTGGGGGTGGTGGCATTTTTGTTGTTGTTTTCTTTTTGTTTTTTTGAGACAGGGTTTCTCTGTACAGCACTGGCTGTCCTTAAACTTTCTTTGTAAACCAAGTTTGTCTCTAACTCATAGAGATCCCCCTGCCTCTGCTTCCCGAGTACCGGGATGAAAGGTGTGCACCACCACCACCCTTTTTGTTTCTTTGGAATTATATTCAAGCAGAAATAAATCCCTAATGCCCCCTATTTAACATGGACAACCTTCTAGAAAACAATCATTCTTAAAACCATTTCACTTGTAACTTCAAAATCTGTATCAACAGTCCTATGTTCTAAGCCCAAATACAGCTTTGTATCTACAATTTTCACTAAAACATTTGGATAATTCATCTGGTGAACTCAGCCTGTCCATTTAGTAGCTTTGTGTAGGTCCTCCAGGTCAATTCCAAACACTCTTGTCTTTGACCCATCCACTTCTTTGCCCATTAAAAGCTCCAAGTCTTTTCCTTCCTATGCCACAGGATGAACCAGGGTCTGGTACATGCTTACACAATTACTGTACCACTCAGCTCTTCTCCGGTGCCAGGTCACTAGATTCTGTTGACTACCTGGCATCTCAAACCATCACCCAGGAACTTACTGAAAATGCAGATTCTTAGACTGCTCACTGAATCAAACACAAAGGTGACCATAAGCTCCTCAGGTTATCCAAGTAAGGTCTGAGAAACTATGGTCTAGCAGTAGGGAATGTGGAATAAGTCAACTAATATCAATGACAGTTCTTTCCTAGAAATCTCAGGGAAAAGAAAACCAACCTCAAAGGCCAAATGTTACATTAACTACAATCTAACACAGTAATGGCATGTCCATAGTAGCTAATATACATATATGGAAGAATAAATGTTAAAAACTAAAGGCTACCTAATCTCAAATGTTTCATCACTGGCTCATATCTAAAGCAGAGGACTTCTCCATACTAATGTTAACCAAGGAGCTTCAAAACAGACATTTCACATATAAAGTTGTCCAATTATAACCTAGCTCCAGAACAGCTGTCACTTAGGGATTTTTTTTTTTTCAACAATGTCTGATGTCTGACTCAGATCCTACGGGTATAAGTCTCATTTCTACATTATATCATCCCTGACATGGTTCCTCACCAAATAATTGGTGTGAAAAGGAACTGAAATAAAAGTTTTATTTGTAAAACTTTCAATAGGTTTTTTTTTTTTTTTTTGTAATTATCTCACCCTGTTTCTTCTACCTTCCTCAAAACACCTTCAACACAGCCACTGTCAACCCACTCCATGACACTGGGCATTGGAGTAAGTTCACATTACATATCTTTTAGCTTCTAATATCCAGCTCCATAATTATCATTTAAGGAACAGGAAATTATCGGAAGACCATAAATGCAAACATACACTGGGAGGAGGGGCAAAACACACAAACACACATGAGGCATAGACCTGGTTCTGGTTGAGATTGAGTTCGATGGCCTGCAGCTCCCCGACTGTGTCAGGTATACTCCGAATCTGATTTTTAGAGAGATCTACTACGTCCAGATGTCTCAGGCTACAAAGCTGGGATGGTAATGCTCCCAGCTGATTCCCAGAGAGGCTCAGGGTCTTCAAGGCTGACAGCTGCCCAAAGGTAGACGGTAGCTCTCTCAGATGATTGTTGTTGAGACTTAGTGTCTCTAGTTTTTTCAGATTGCATAATTCATCAGGTAGAACAGCTGGTGAAGAAGAAACTTTTTAAACACCTAAATTTGATAGAACTAATGAAACTTATAAAAAGTATGGTAGCCTGCTTCATCTTGTTTTTGAGACAGGGTCTCATTAAATTGTCTAGAGTAGCCTTGAAATTATGATCTCTCAGCCTGAGTAGCTGGGGTTATAGGCCTAAGTCACCAGGCCTGACTTAACATAGAATTCTTAACATGTCATGTTTAGGTTTCACAAACAGTGTTAAGGAGATTAAGAAGCCATCAAAATGCAGAAAAGTGTGTATGTGTATAATGGGTTCCTTTTGTGAAGGGGCTTAGGGGTATTCTAAAAATAATCTGGGGAAGTTTAAAAGATCCTCTCATTCCACCCTGCCCCCAAATTAGATAACTGTTTACATCAATTTCCAAAGGTCTTCCAAGTCCAAATTAACCTAGTAATAATGATCATACTACCCAAGGAGGCTTTTACATTTAATTACAAGAGAGAAAAGCTTCAATACTCTAACATTCTGCATCCCCTAAACTGATTTCATAACAAAAATCATCTAACAGGAAAAACACCCTTAATAACTGCTGATTACTAGCAAAAGCTGCCCAGGCACAAAATCCATACTCAGTTTGTTGTTGTTGAGGGAGAGGCTCTTTAGCAGAGTGAACTTTCCTATTATCAGAGGTGGTAGGCTGTCGATCTTGTTGTTGGACAAATCGATGGTCCTAAGATTGCTTGTCAGCTTCTGCAACTCTGAGGGAAACTGGAGAAAGGAGCTCACAGTGTGGAAAAATCCTGCACCAATAGACTTAGCCGCCCCGCCGTCCCTATCCCTTTTAGTTTCTTGGTCCAGTCCCCTCAGGTCTTACCTCGGTCAGACCACGGTCTTTAAGCTGAAAGACACCAGTTTTCTGCGCTGTTTCCACATGAGCACGGAGAGCACTGTTTCCCATCCTAGCGCCACGGCTCAGTTCCCTGCAGGAAAGAAGCATAGCTGTTATCGCCCAATCTAGACATACAGCCATCGCTAAACCTCCCGTTTGGGTCTCCTGTCCCAGTTGTCACCTTCTGCCAATCGCTACTTCCCAGGGGCCAGCCCAAGAGTGGCAAGGAGAAAGCGAGCGAGCAGACAGCGCTACCACAAGGTCCTGATTTTTTAGCAGCTGAGCTAAGGGACAGGGAGCCTACGATAGCTGCTGCAGGAACAGGGAGCTTGAGACTCGCCTCCTATCGCTCAGTGCAGAGAAGACTCCACCAGGGAACACCCGGGACCCGCGCTCGCCTGAGACGCGCTCCCAGGGCTTCCGCCCGAGCAGGAACGCCCTGTGACATCATCAAACCGCGCGCCCGTTCGCTGTGTGCCCCTCATTCCTCGCGCCAGTTCCAGAGGTGTGCGGGAGCCATGGCTGCCGCCAACCCGTGGGACCCAGCGTCCGCGCAGAGTGCAGCTGGGTTACTGCTGAACCACTTGGTGGCTTCGGGGATAGTCACTGAGGTACGTTGGGGGCGGCGGCGGCGTCATCAGGTTGGCGACAGAATTCCGCTGTGAGGTGGTGGTCCTGGTTATGCGGGCGTGAGTGAGCCAGTTGAGGACTGTGTTGAGTACCTGGTAGCGTCCCTTGGAGACTGCGGCCGTGACCATACCCCCGTGGGTTCTTCGAGTGTGAGGGACGGAGTGGGTGGTATTCTGAGCACTCTTTTGAGTGCCTGCGGGTTATCCCAGGCCGCTCTGTGGGAGATGGAACAGCGCTCCGCTTTTTTTCTTCCATTGATACTACCTCTAGAAATGTGTCTCTCAACCTTCCTAAGGCTGCGACCCTTTAATACAGTTCTTTATGTGGTGATGACCCCCAACCATAAGATCATTTCCGTTGCTACTTAATAACTGTGATCTTGCAACTGTTACGAATCCTAATGTAAACATCTGTGTTTTCGGATGGTCTTTAGGCTACCTATGTCTGGTCTGTTAAAGAAAGGGTCGTTTGACCCCTTTTGACCCCACCAGAGGGGTTTCGAGCTACTCAGTTGAGAACCACTGCTCTAAACTGTAGAGTGGGAGACAGTGAAGGAAAAAAAAAAAATGCCGGCAGGTAGTTTAAAAAGCATTTTCGACAAGGCATGTTAATGGGGTCCTGAGTACAGAAGAACTCTTATCTAACAGAGACTCTTTAGGACAGTATCTATTAAAGGTGTGTGTCTGTCTGTCTCTGTGTGTCTGTGTATGCTGTTGCACTTGTGAAGATTTTGAGGCAAGAATTGACTGTTTTAGACATGTATATACAACAAGCAGGTAGACAGGGAGAAATTGAATTTGTGAAGGAATAACAGAAGATGGCTGAAGGGAATGGGGGAGTGAGAAATCAAGCACATTAAGCTTGAAGGAACTGATACAAAAAGGAGGTTGAGGAAAGTTAGTTAATTCATCTGTAGAAATTAGCAGTGCAGACCTGGTGGAAGAATTTTTATGTACATTGGTGTTTTGCCTGCTTGTATGTCTGTGTGAAGGTGTCGGGTCCACTGGAATGGGAATTATAGACAGTTGTGAGCTGCGTTGTGGGTGCTGGGAATTAAACCCAGGTCCTCTGGAAGCACAATCAGTGCTTTCAACCACTGAGCCATCTCTTCAGCTTATTGGTTTTATTGTTTGTTTCTTGGGTTTTGATGTATGAAAGAGGTAATAGAGACTTCAGATATATTCTAAAGTGTTTAAGAAGCCTAAACAGCCAGATATGGTGACACGTAGCTTGGGAGCTGGAAGCAGGAAGATTGCTCACAGTTCAAGGCTAGCCTAAGATAGAGTGAGGAGACCTTGTCCTCCATTAAACAAAAAAAGAAACACCTAAAAAGACTAAGAAATCAGTCATCCAATATTACTCAGCAAGCTGGCAGAATTAGATCCCATAACCCTCTCCTTTTTGCCATATCATCTTTTAAAATGAGTTAACAACCAGGCATGGTGGTGCACACCTGTAATCCCAGGGCTAGTGAGTTACAGACCATCTAGGACTCTATAGCAAGACTCCATCTCTAAATAAATAGTGCTAAAACAATAAGGGTGAACTGTGATAGCATTGCGCTGTGAAAGATTTTGGCCTTGTAGACCCAGCATTGCTTCGAGTGTGTGAGGCAACCCTGGCTAACTGGTTTCCACAGTACTTACTCTTCAGGTAGCCCTTCCTCACTCCTTCCTGTTTTCTTTCTACCACATTGCATAGTATCCTCTCATTGCATTGTGCCGTTCTCTTGTCATAAAACTATTGGATTATGTCATAGTTAACACATTTGAGACTTGGGGTCCTTCTTTAAAGTGTTGATAGAGACTACAAGTTCCTAAATCGTAGAAGGTACCTGTAGATGATCTCAGGCACTGTTCGGTGGTGCTTATCTTTATGTTTATCTTCTTACTGCCAGGTAACACACATTAGCCAGTTTTATGGTTTTTGGGCTTTTTGTTTTGCTTTTTTGAAACAAGGTTTCACTGTGTAGCTCTGGCTATTCTGGAACTCACTCTGTAGACCAGACTTGGAACTCAGAAATCCACCAGCCACTGCCTTCTGAGTGCTGTGATTAAAGCCATGTACAATCATGCTCTGCTAAACCCTTAAAAGAAAAAAGTAAATGGGCCGAGAATGTAGCTTGTTGATAGAGTGCTTGCTTAGCACGCACACAAAGCCCTTGGTTTGAGACAAAGAACCATATAAAACAGGTACTGGGACTCTGGATGTGGTTTAATCAATAAATCGCCTATCAAAAAGTCATGAAGGGCTGAATTTAGATTTCTAGCACCCAGGTAAAAGCAGAATGTGATGGTATGTGTCCTAGAGCTAGGGGCCAGATAACAGGTGGAGCTTGCTGGCTAGCCAGTCTAACCTAGCCAGTCTAGTCAATATGTTACTAGTGTGTTGGGGTCTGGGCTAGAAATATTTAGGTTCTTGGCCTCTTATCTAAAGAATTGAAAATAGCCTTATTCTGAGGGAAGGAATAACACAAAATATAGAGAGATACAGTGTCAAGATTGAAAGCCCACTACAAGGGCCCCAGGTTAGAGCCTGCTCTCTAAAGGAAGGAATTGTTTACATACAGGCATGGTTTGAGCGGTTCTCTACTCCTTTTTTAAAAAAATATATTTATTTTATGAATGAATATTTTATGTATGAATGTTTTGTCTGCATGTATGTATGTGTACCATGTGCATACCTGTTGCTCATGGAGGTCAGAAGAAAGCATTGAATCTCCTGGAACTGGAGTGAGTCATGGTGGTTGCTGGGAATTGAACCTGGGTCCTCTGCAAGAAAAACAAATGCTTTTAAATGCTGAGCCATCTTTCTTTCCAGTCCTGTTTCTCTACTATGGCTGATAGATTAGGTCAAACATTCTTTTCTTCTAGTGTCTATGTTCCTTCCTATAGCATCTGATTTTAATCATATGTATGCTGTGGTGATTTGAATGAGAACGGCCCCTATAGACTCATATATTTGAATACCTAGTACCCATTTGGTGGAAGGATTTCAGCTGTTTGGGAAATATTAGGAAATGTAGCCTTGGGGGAGGGTGTTAGCCATTGAGTGTGGGCTTTGAGGTTTCAGAAACCCATACCATTTCCAGTTAGCTCTTTCTGCCTCCTTCTTGTCTCTCAACATTTTTAAGTTCCCAACTTCTGCTTCCATGCTATTTCTGCCTGCAACCATGCTCTCTGTCAAGATGGTCATAGACTCTAATTCTATGGAAGCATGAGCCCAAATTTAAATGCTTATAGAGGTCAGGTGATTAATGGAGTTTTGGCTGAAGTCCAACTCACTGTTAGATCCAGTGAGTTTGCACACTGATCCTGTAGTTATTTCTCCAGTTCCAGGATGTATATTTGGGATAAATATACTTAGAAGTTGGCAGCATTCCCATATTGGTTTCCTGACCTGTGGGGTGAGGGCTATTATGTTTTGAAAGGCCAAATGGATGACATTGGAGTTGCCTCTACCTGGAAAAATAGTGAATCAAAGACAGTATTACATCCTAGGAGGAATTGCAGAAATTAGCACCACAATCAAGAACCTGAAAGATGCAGGGGTGGTTGTTCCCAACACATTTCCTTTTAACTATTCTGTCTGGCCAGTACAGAGGACAGATGGATCATGGAGAGTGACACTTTGACTATCAAAAATTTAACCCAGCCGGGCAGTGGTCGGACACCCTTTTAATCTCAGCACACATATATGCAAAACACACATACTCTTTCTTCCCCCCTTCTGTCTGTCTGTCTCTCTCTCTCTGTCTCTCTCTGTCTCTCTCTCTCTCTCTCTCTCTCTCTCTCTGTGTCTGTCTTTCTTGTGCACACATACAAACCTGGTGTTGTACACTTAGGGAATAGAGGTATGAAGATTAGAAGTTGAAGGACATCTTTGGTAGTATAGCAAGCTCGGGGCTAGCTTGAGCTGCATGAGGCCTTATCAAAATCAAATAAAAACAGAAGATATTCATTCTACTGTTTTAATATGTTCTTTGTGTTAGATGTAGTTTTGAACCTAATATTATTTTTAGTCTCTTGTGTATGTTATTTACTATGCTTTCCCTGTTTATTTACCAATAGGAGATGTTAGATATATCTAAGAAAATGGCTCCTTGCTTTGTGAACTTTTCCAGATTACAGCAGATCTCAGATATCCAAGCTGAAATCTACCAGGTAAATTGTGAACTTTTCACTTCTACTTCTCCATTTAAAAAGTGTGTAGTATGCTGGGGTGTATTTTAGAGAAAATGTGGATGCTTAGCATACAAGAGGACTTGGTTTTGATGCCCAACTTTAAACTAAAACAAAACACTTCTTAATTGGTTTGAATAGTACTCTTTTGCAATTAAAATAATTCCTAGTGCCTGGCTGATAGGGATTTATTCTATTAGTTAATTGTAGAACAGGAAGTCAAGATATCAAAATGAAAGCTCCTTTGATTTTCCTGGCTTTCATATAAACCATCCTTCATCCCATTTAAAGGATCTGTTTATGTCTTGTACCATGTTTTTATCAGTGTTTTAAGCTTCTAGCTTCAGGATGCTTTCTGAGTGAGCTAAAGTTTACTTTTGTTCCTCATGTAGAACAATCTGGAAATTGAACTTCTGAAGCTGGAAAAGGACACAGCAGATCTTATTCATCCTTCCTGTTTGGGTAAGTTTGCTTAAGAGAACAATCACTAGGATTTCAGCTTGCTCTTGAATTATACCAGCATATTAACACCAGGCAGCAGAATTCTAATGTCATAATCTTTCCCAGGTATTGCCCCATAGACATGCCCTAACATGTCTTCAGGGTTTTGTTTTACTTTTAGCTAGGATCTTACCATGTAGCTTTAGCTAGCCATGAACCAGTCCAGTTGACTTGACTAGTCAAAGCAGTATACATACATGGCCAGGCTGGCTCCTCTGCTAATCTCTTTCTTTTGCCACAACCAAGTATTTGGGACTTAATTATGTACAAGGAAAAAAAAAATTTACTTCACTCACAGGTTTGGAGGGACACATTAGCTCAGCTGTGGTGATGCCATTCCAGCACTGGAGGTCTTGACAAGAAAGATCACATTGCAGGACAAGAATTCAGAGAATCCAAGGATCAGTCTCACTCTTTTATAATATCGATTCCAAGAGAACTAACCAGTAATCAGAAACCGAGCAGAACTAAGTTTTTGGTTTTTTTTTTTTTTTTTTTTCATTTTGTTTTGTTTTGAAGCACAAGCAAGCAGAATTTAAGAAGTGGGATAATGAGCTGGCTCATTGGTTGAGAGCACTGGCTTCAGGGACCAAGGTTCAATTCCCAGCACCAACATAGTACCTCACAGTCATCTAACTCCAGACTCAAGGAATCCACGTCCATGGACACCAGGCATGCACATAATGCATACACATGCATGCAGGCAAAATACACATACACATAAAAATAACATTTTTAAAAAGTAGTTAAATTATAGCACTCTGCAGCAGGAAGGGTTTTTTTTTGTTTTGTTTTGAGACACAGTCTCACTATGAAGCCCTGGCTGGTACTATGTAGACCAGGCTGGCCTTAAACCCCTGAGATACACCTGCCTCTGCCTCCTTAATATTTTGATTAAAGTCATGTGCTACCATACATAGCAGGGAGGAGTCTTGAAAATGAGTTGAACATGTGCTGGAGAGATGGCTCAGCGGTTAAGAGCATTGACTGCTCTTCCAAGGGTCCTGAGTTCAATTCTCAGCAACCACATGGTGGCTCACAACCATCTATAATGGGATTGGATGCCCTCTTCTGGTGTGTCTGAAGAAAGTGACAGTGTACTCATATAAATAAAATAAGTAAGTATATCTTTAAAAAAAAAAGAAAGAAAGAAAGAAAAAGAAAATGAGTTGAACTAAGTTGCCCTGGCTGACATAAATGCTCCCCATTCCTCTTGAATGCTCCACCCCTCATCCCAGAACCCCCACACTGAAGACTAAGCTGTCAACACCTAAATGCTTATGGGACACATTCAAATGTTTCCAAACCATAGTAACTTCTCAAAAACAAGAGATCAGTGTTAAATTTTCTACAAGTGTTGTGTTTATAGCTGAAATTGGTTAAGTGCTTGTTTAGCATGTATGAGGCTCTGAATTTAATTCCTAGCACACCATTATTTAGTCTGTTGGCACATACCTTTAATCCCAGCACTAGGGAGGTAGAGGCAGGCAGTGAGAAGTTCAATGTTATCCTGGACTACATAATGAGTTTAATGCCAGATTGGAATACAGGAAGCTGTCTCAAAAAACCAAATCAAACAGAGCTGAAGGATATATCAAGAAGCAGAGGCCCTTGCTACCAACCCTGAGCACCTGAGTTTAGTCTCCAGGATCTACATGGTACGTGTGCTGTAGCATGTGTGCATGTACCCACTCCCACATACAAATAATAAATGTAACAAAACAAATAGGACCAGTTAGATGGGGTAGTGGTAAAAACCCCTGTGGGTGAAAGCATTTTCAATTAAGCCTGATAACCTGATTCAAATACTGGCACCCACAGAGTAAAAGGCAACAGATGAGATAGTGTTCTCTGACTTCCACCTGAACACTGACACTTGCTTACACACGTGCACACACATATACACAGAATTAAATAAATTAGCAATCTAAAGTTTTTTAAACAAATATTGAGGAGAAAGGCTGGGGATGTAGTTCAATGATTGAGTGTTTAGTATGTGTAAGGCCCTAGGTTCATTTCCCAGAGATTTAAAAAAAAGCTAAAAAGAATAAAATTCCTGAGGAAAAAAATTCTGAATTTGGGAATGTTCTCTAGTTATATAAGAGGATGTTCTTGGAATGAAGTTTTAAGAATAAAAGATGTGTGCTAGGTAGCTAAGCAGGTAAAGCCGTGTGCCGTCAAGCCTGATGCCTTAGTTAATCCGTCAGACCCTCAGACATGGAATTAGAGAACCAACTCTTGAAAACTGTTCTTTGACCTTCACATTGGTGCCTTGACACACATGTGGGTACTCTGGCAAGCACACACATACACACATGATGTAAATTTTTTTCTAAGGAATAAAGGCCGTGCTGTCTACACTCTACTCTCAAATAGGTCCTTTTGAAAACAAAAAGGGTGTGTGGGTGGGAAGGGAGGAAACTAAATGTTAAAATTGATGATTGTTTTATGATTATTACACTATCATATAATAGGCACTAGATTTAAAAAAAAAACAAATAAAAAAGTAGATTTGAAAAACACAGGAAGTAATTTAGTACTATAGTTTGGTTGCTGGTAGGAAACATACGAGAAAATAGTCGAAAATGAAAATAAAACTTGTGTTACTAAAGAAAGCAAAAGTAAGAGAGATGTCTGCAGAGATTGGGGCCTAATTTATTTGACTTATTTGTTTGCTATCTGCTTTTGAGGTAAGGATCTCTGTTGCCTAGAGTAGGTCTGACTCTGCCTTAGTTAGGGTTGTACTGCTGTGAACAGATACCAGGACCAAGGCAAGTCTTATAAAGGACAGGTTCAGTCCGTTATCATCAAGGCAGGAACATGGCAGCATCCAGGCAGGCATGGTACAGGAGGAGCTGAGAGTTCTACATCTTCATCTGAAGGCTGCTAGTGGAAGACTTACTTCCAGGCAGCTAGGATGAGGGTCTTATAGCCCACGCCCACAGTGACACACCTAGTCCAACAGGGCCACCCCTTCTAATAGCGTCACCCCCTGGGCAGGGTTGGGGTGGGAGTCCTTTGGAAAGGCAATGAGTGTACTTAACCATTGAGCCCTCTCTGCAGTCCCCAAGGAAGGCATTTTTAACAGTTCTAAGACATAATTTTCCTGTTGCTCACTGTGGTTGCCATGTCTGGTTTATGTAGTTGAGAAATGTGATGTTCTGCAAAGCATGAATAATCATCTGGAAGCAGTGCTGAAAGAGAAGCACACCATCAGGCAAAGACTGCTGAGACCCATGTGCCAGGAGAACTTGCCATTGGAAGCTGTTTATCACAGGTTAGACCAAAAAGTGGAAATGGAGAATTATTCATGTGTTTTTATGGTCTCTTTTGTTTAGACTGGCAGTTATGTTGTAGCATAATTCACAAAACAATGTATTATTGGTTGTATTTATTAACATTACTAGTGTTGCTTCATTAAACTGGAATGTGTTTTTTATTTTTTAAATATAATTGGTAAAAAGAAAGGGTCAGCCTGGTCTACAGAGTGAGTTCTAGGACAGCCAGGGTTACACAGAGAAACTCTGTCTTGAGAAAACAAAAATTGTAAGAGAATCAAAAACTAAAGCTAGTCATGGTGATATACACCTTTAATCTCATCTCTGGGGTGGCAGAGGGTGGATCTCTGTGAGTTTGAAGCTAGCCTGGTCTATAGAGCTAGTTGCTAGTTTCAGTACAGCCATCCAAGGCTGCATATCAAGACCCTCTCTCAAAAAGATAGAGAGGATGGGGATCAGAAGGTTACAAAACCTGGAAACAATTTTTATTATTTTTTTTTTTTTAAAAAGGTTCTTATATAGGCTGGCCTCAGACTTGCTGTGTAGTTGGAAAAAAAAAAAAAATTGGACATTGAACTTTTTACTTACCTCTACAGAGAATACATCTCAGTCTTGGACAAGTGATTTAAAAGTAGAACAAAGAGCAACAAAAAGATGAGCTGAGTAATGACTTTGAAGATTTTTACCAGTGCAGATTCTGAAAAATTATGTGGTACTTTTCAATGTAGTGTTTATCCCTGGTGTCTTCTCAGTTATCTGCACCAGTATGAGGCTCTGTTTAGGGAAGTTGCTTTACGTGAGATGGTTATTACCAACCATTGAAGGCTGCTGTCCTCCTCTTCCTCTCCTCCTCCCCCTCTTCCTTTTTCTTTCTTCTTTGAGATGGAGCTCAATGTGCTGGCTGGCCTAAAACTCACCAAGATCTCAAGCTGATCTCAAAGTCAGAGATCCTGCCTCTGCTTCCCAAATGCTGGGAATAAAGATGTGCCACACACCCAGTTCCATGGAGTTAGATTTTAGTTATCATGAGTTTGTGCCTTTCCTTTTTTTTTTTTTATCTTTTGGGTCTTTTGAGGCAGTGTTTCTCTGTGTACCCCTGGCTACAGACTAGCTCTGTAGACTAGGCTGGCCTTGGACTCCTAGAGATCCACCTGCCTCTGCCTCCTGATTGCTGAGATTAAAGATGAATACCATGATGCCTAGCTTACTCCATTTTTTCTGTTTGCATGAAAACCTAAGTTTTGCCCTAAGTAAAAAGAGAAGAACCTTTTTTACCACTGATAAATCCATTAAAAGATTAATGATACTCATTAAATTTGCTTATTTCAAATTAACAGTCCTAATTAAAGGAAAAGAAACAAAACAACTAAAGAAGAAAAGTTACTGTTTTTCTCCCTGTATTACTTTTCCGTCCCAAAATACCTAACAGAAGCAACTTAGTTAGAGAGAGGTTTGGCTTGGCTCACAGTTTAAAAGTAATACATTCAACATGGTAGGGAAGGCATTGTGGCTGGGGCAACTCCATCTGTGATCTACCTCTACCGGTGCCCCAAAACTCCAATAAGTCCCTAAACAGCGTCACCTACAGTGACCAAGTGTTCAAACACAGGAGCTTATGGGATAAATTTACATTCAAATTGTAACACTCTCTTTCAGATATATGGTACATATGTTGGAATTGGCTGTGACTTTCATTGAGAAAATGGAAAGCCATCTTGAAACAATTAGAAATATCCCTCATTTAGATGCAAACTTAAAGAAAATGGTGAGTATCATTAACATAGCTGCTCTCCGTTCTTATACTAGGATCTCAACCTTTTACTTTTTTGGTCTTGGTTTTATTTTTTAGATAGTCTCATGTAGCTCAGGCTAGCCTCAGGCTCCTATGATACCAAACAAAGCAATGTATTTCATTTGATGCTCTCATATGGACATGTGGTCAACTTTGTTCTAGTGGACTCTCCTCTGCAGCTGTCCTCTCTCACCTCCTCCAGCCAGCTCCCCTGGCCTCTCGCTTCCTCCAGATGGAGCCTCTTTTTGTTTGCATGTCACATAGTCTGTTACTCTTTCCCGCTCCCCCTCGGCCCCTAATGTCTCTTCCTCTCCCCTCACTGTCTCCCTTTTACTTTCCCAGCACACAGTCACACAGACCATTCCAATAGAGAATATACATATGAGACCCGTGTTTGTCTTTCTTCACTTGGCTTATTTCACCTTGAGTTAGTCATATTAAAATCATGAAACAAAAGAAAAGCAAACATTTTCTTAACCAGGCATGGTGCTCTGCACCTACAACTGTTACTAATTGTAACAGCCAGGGCTGTTGCACAGAGAAACCCTGTCTTTAAAAACAAAAATTTAAAAAGAGATTTATTTATTTATTTAGGCAGGTTCTTTTTAGCGTAGGATGACCTTGCACTCACTCTATGGCTCAGGCAGGCCTTGAACTCAAAAGTGCTCCTGATTCAGCCTCCCAGGTGACTAAGAACTTTAGGCCTTACTCTCCAAATACTGTTGGAGCCATTGCATTTTTTGTTGGTAGTGGATGTTGTGGTTTTTACTTTTGTTTAAAATGTGTGTGCATGCATGTGTGCGCAGCATCGCAGAGAGGGAGGGAGGGAGGAAGAGAGAGAGAGAGCGAGAGCGAGAGCGAGCGCAGGTGCCTGACATGTCTGATTTCTTAGGGCTGGAGTTACAGGCAAGTGTGAGGCATGTGACAGGGCTGCTGGGAAACAAACTTGGTTCTTTTGAACAACAGGAAGCACTTTTAACCTTTGAATCATGTCTCTAAACCCTTGTTTTTAATTTTTAATTTTTTGTATATGGATGGATGTCTTGCCTGCATGTATGTCTGTGTGCCGTGTATGTCTGGCGCTCTCAGTGACCAGGATATCAAGTCCCCTAGGGCTGGAGTTACAGATAATTGTGAGCTGCTATGTGGTTTCTGGGAATCAAACCCCAGTCTCCTAGAAGAGCAACAAGTATACTTTTGCAGCTAAGCTGTTGCTCTACTCCATTTTCAGTTTTTAAGGAAAAATACAGAGGAGTGGATTGGTCAGAACTATCCTTTACTCATGGAGCAAATATTGCATAGACTAGATTGAGCCCGACTACTCAGAGTATGGACAGAGAGGATCTTTACTGTCTGGAGTATGTTAGAAACACAGACTTTCAGGGTCAAGGATCCACTCTCTATAGTGCCTTTCTAGTACATGAAAGGCTTTTTCTTCATCCCCAACACCAGAAGAAAAGAAAATTTCAGAATTGTAGACTTCAGTCACCTTTAGAATCAGTTTAAGACAACTTTGGTGTCACACACATGCCTATGGGGGATGATGAGGTAGGAGGATACCACAAATTCCAGATCAGCCAGATGTAGTGAGAAAGCCTGGGTCATTTGCATAGAGTTCAAACTGATGGTAGAGGAGAAGTGAACAGACAGAACATATGTAAGGTTGGGTTGGGTGGGGGGTGGAGACACAGTTGTTTTTATTTTTTTGGTTTTTGTTTGTTTGCTTGTTTGTTTTAGTGGCAAGGTTTCTAGTCCCACTTACACACTAACAAGTCCTAAGTTGATATTTCTGTACACTTTTCTGTAATTCCAGACTCTCACAAGGGATGTTTCTCTTGGCTCTTGTACTTACTCCTCTCTACAGTCTTTTGATGTCTAAATGGAATTCTGCATCTCCATCCCTGGCCCACCTGCATCTTTCTCCCTACCCCCATTCCAATCCACAGTTTTAAGGAATTTTTGCAGTAAAGGACTCGAAAAAGATCAGATGCTAATTTTTGAAATATTTACTTCTGATAATCAATAACAGGTTTTACTATTTTTTTTTTTTTCAAATGTTACAGAGCAAAGCTTTAGCCAAGATGGATATTTTGGTGAATAAGACAGAAGAACTGGCAGAGAACATATTCCAGTGGCAAGAGCTACAGAAGGAAGTCTCCTTGTATATCCCCAAAATGCTAACTGAAGAAAATCACCTTCATGAACTTGACATAGTGCCTTCTTTACCCTTTTTTTCTAAGCCTCACACTGAAACCTCCAATGCCAAGTGATGTCATCTTTACTTTTGATTAATTACATACAGTCAAAGAAGTCCATTTCTAGATTGTTATGACAGGGATGTATCTGATAGGCTTTGTTGTTAGCAACACTGAAAGAACCCGCTTAATATTAGAATAGCAGAGCCGGAAAGATGTCTCAGTGGGGAAAAGCTCCTGCTTCAAGCCTCACAGCCTGAGTTCAATCCCTGGGATCCACATATCAGAAGGGGATCACTGATTCCCACAGATACTCGATCCTATGCTGTCCACAAATGTGTAATCATATGTATGTGCCTATACACACAAAAATAGAGATATGAAAGTAAGAGAGAGCACATTGGAGTACCAGAATTTATGTTCGTTAGGATCAAACTGACCTTCTTTACATACGTTTTCACTCTCTCCAGTGAAGCTTAAAAATGATCAACTATATGTATGATAATTTATTATGAGTCGAACATTCTTCAGACAAGATTTTGTATTATGATTTATTACATCTTTTAAAAACATATCTGAATTGGAACGTTCCTGAGTCTGAAGCTGTCATGATTATTCCTGTGAGACTGCATAATAGCTACACACCAGGCCTGTTACCCTTTGAAGACTTCATAAAGTGGTGGTTCCTTTGCTGGCCCATTTAGAAACTTATGTAATAGGAAGATGAGAAGGGGCTCAGTGTGATCAGACTGTACAGTGTAGTTTGTGTGGGATCCTTTCCTTCCTTCTGGAGTCTAGGATGTTGGTACATACCAAGTAGAAAGTATCCTGGTCCCTGGCACATCGCAGAGCACCTCACCCTAACAGTTTTAGAGAGCATCTAACAAATGTAGCAGTTGAGTTGCTGAACTAAGTCACAGCTGTGAGTGCGATGACTAAGTCTCATAACTCCTGCTAGCAGATCACTCACTGAACCTGGTTGTATTCTTTAGGACTGCCTGGGAAATAAATGCTGAGAATGTGTACTGGCAGACTTAGGACCAACGAAGAAGAAATGGAGTCTTTTTGTAAAAATTTAGAATTTTTTTGTTTTGGTACTTACTATATGTAGCCAAGGCAGAACTTGAACTCACTATGTAGCCCAGGCTGGTCTCAAACCATGATTTTCCTTGCCTCAGCCTCCTGAGTGCTGGGATCACAGACATGTGGCATCATATCTGGCTAGAGTTAGAGGTTTGTAATGGGAAATACTGAAGTATTTTACCTACTTAGAGTTATTCTTAAGATGGAGACTAGTATACTTAAAGTAGAGATTGTAGCAGTTGTCCCAATCAGTACTGTAAGTACTTCTGCCTTATGTTTAAACTGGGATCGGTTTTCCTTTACAATGTGCGTCAGGATTTCCTTACTGTTGCTTTCTGCACTGTGGGAGTTTAGCAAACCTTCCGCTCATCGTACTTTAATACAAGACTTCACTTGATGGATAGTAAAGTAGATATTCACAAGGAAGCAGGATCTTTACCCCCCAAAAGGGCCCAGTTAAAACAACAGATTATCGTTTTTAAAGTCTCCAGCTTTTACAAATGTGCCATACAAGAGTGGTGTTGAGATTTTAAACATCACCAAACAAGTCAATAAAATCGTTGTTTGTATTTCATCTCAGATTGCTTAACATCTATTCATTTTCCTTGTATGAATTCTTGTGTATTTATGTGTAAACATATTATTTTGTCACTATCAATATTCTTTGTGGTTTTGTAGTTTTTATTTCTATTAATAACTAAAGCTGTAAAAACTAATTTCAACTAAATGTGGCTACAATATGAATCCCAAGTAACAGAAAATTAAAATACTCTTAGCTTAACACATACAACATAGAAGCATTCAAGCTGTCTGACTCACAAGAGCTTAAGGTAAGTTAAGCCTAAATTACAACATAGAAAAGCTAATTTTATATTAGTGTGGTCAGTAAGTAGAGTGAGTTGGTTTATAGAAGACAGTTACCTAGGATGGAGAGAGAATTGGATTCAACAATCCTCTGGCCTCTGCTTGCCAAATATTGGGAATACAGGCATATGTCACTGTGTCTGACTTTTTTATTAAGTGTTTTTTTTTTTATTAAGTATTTGTTTTTATTTTTGTGAAACTTGAGGGCAGTTCTAAGGACAGGTGAGCTGTAGGTCTCTACAGTTTCATGGAAGAAGATGGATAAGAGAAAGCTATGAGAGCAAGAAAACAGGCAGGAGCTGAGGAGATGGCTCAGTGAGAAAAAGTTCACATGCAAGGGTGAAGACCTGAGTTCAAATCTCCAGAACCCACATAGAACTGGATACTCTACAGCTAAATGGGAGGCAAAGGAAGGCCAGCTAGTTCCTATACAAAGCTGCAAATGAGACCCTGTTAAGAGAGGTGAGGACTAACACTCAAGTTTGTCCTCTGACTTCCACATTTGACTACAGTCAACACAGAAATAAAAAATAAGAAGCAAGCAGGCCAGGGCTGGAGAGATGGCTCAGCGGTTAAGAGCACTGACTGCACTTCCAAAGGTCCTGAGTTCAAATCCCAGAAACCACATGGTGGCTCACAACCATCTGTAATGAGATCTGATGCCCTCTTCTGGGGTGTCTGTAGACAGCTTCAGTGAACAGGCTGGAAAGAGAAGAAAAAGTGTCTGAAGACAAGCTACAGGGTAGTTACATATAATAAATAAATCTTAAAAAAAAAAAAAGCAGGCCTAGCAGGGGAAGTCTTTTGAGTGGCTTCAGTGGTTGGAAGTGGGGATGTCAGGCAAGCAGGCTTAGCCATGAGGGTTTGATCAAACTTTTTTTTTTTTTCTTTCTGAACTGGTTTCTCTGTATAACAGCCCTGCCTGTTCTAGAATTTGCTTTGTAAACCAGACTGGCCTAAAATTCAGAGATCTACCACCTGCCTCAGCCTCTCAAATGCTGGAATTAAAGGCATGTGCCACCACTACTTGGCTTTGATCAAACTTTAAGATAAAGCTTCTATAGGTAGATAATGAAATCAGGAGTGTATTTTCTACTTAAATTAGAAGAGGTATGTGAGATTTGTAAATGTGATCCCAGAATAATTATGTCAGTTTGTAGACTATTTGAGATGACTCTTCTTGGCTTTTGTAGCTTTTTACTTATTTCTCTGGCCTGTGACTGCTCAGCTCTCATTTGTCCTTTTGGAGTTTGAGGGAAATCAGGAGGTTTGAGGAACAAGAGAATCTAGGAAAATTTTTGACTTGAAGAAACCATATAGGGAGAGCGTGGGGAAGAGGCCGTAATATGGTTGATACTGTAATGACTCACACTGGGTCGTTACAGGTGTTTGTAAACCAAATGAACTTATAGAGAAGATGCTACAGAGATGGCACAGCAGTTAAGAGCACTGGCTGCTCTTCCAGAAGATCCAACTTTGAATCCCAGCATGGCAACTGTTGTAACTTCAGTCCTGGGGGCCTTCAGTCCATCGGCCTACTGACAAGGTGTACAGACCTTACTTATAATAAGGCAAGAACACTCATACATATAAAAAATAAAATTAAAAGAGAAAAAGTTTAAAAGGCCCAGTATGGTGGCACACACCTTTAATTGTAGCAGAGGCAGGCAGGTAGATGTGAGTTTAAGGCTAGCCAGTCCACATACCAAGTCCCAGTTTCAGCACAGTCGGGGATATAGAGAATTCTGTCTCAAAAAAAAAAAAAAAAAAAAAAAGCTTTGAATGGGATTTGTCAGTAAAGTGCTTGCCCCAAAAGCATGAGGGCTTGAATTCAGATTTTCAGCCTTCATGTAAAAGCCAGGCACACACCTATAATTCTACTGTTAGGGAAGCAGAGATAGGAGGAGCTCTGAGACTTGCTGGCTAGCCTATCTAGCCAAACTGGGGAGCTTCAAATAGAGTGAGAGGTTTTGTCTCAAAAAATATAGTGAGGAGCGACTAAGGAAGATACCGTGTCTAGTGTCTACCTTTGGCTTCCATGTCCTGAGCACACAGGCACAAACACGAAGACATGCATGTGCACAAATTTTAAAAAATGGTTCAGTCTCAAGTTAGTGAGAGGGTATGATTTGCAGTGTTGTGGAGCAAGCCCAGAGCCTATATTCCCAGAGGCTGAGTTGGCAAGACAGAGGGATCACAGGTGTGAGTCCCAGGCTAGCCTGAGCTACACAGCAAGATGCTGTCTCCAAAAAATATTAATAAAAGTCTTTATTCTTACCTGTAAGAAAAACTAGGGTTTGTTCAGAGGTTTTAACATAGATTAAAGCATGAGTGTGAAGACAGTAGAAACCTAGACTTTGAAGTTTGATTCCAGTAACAAACCAGTGTATTTGATTGTTACAATGGTTTTGTGGTTCTGTCAAAAATACATACTAAAGTATTTATGAGTAAAGTAGGCTTTTTTTGTTTTGGAGGTTTTTGTTGTATTGGTGTGGGTTTTTTTTGTTGTTTTGTTTTGTTTTTTGTTGTTGTTTGGTGTTTTTTTGTTTTGTTTTGTCTTGTTTTTTTGGTTTTTTGAGACAGGGTTTCTCTGTGTAGTCCTGGAACTCACACTGTAGACCAGGCTGGCCTCGAACTCAGAAATCCACCTGCCTCTGCCTCCCAAGTGCTGGGATTAAAGGCGTGCACCACCACTGCCCGGCTTTTTTTGTTGTTTTTGTTTTGTTGTTTTGTTTTTTTGTTTTTTGTTTTTTGTTTAAAACAAAACCAAACAAAACAAACCAAGGTCTCATATAGCCCAGGCTGACCTGGGATTTGCTGACCCTTATTAATGTTGGACTAACAAGTGTGTGCCTCTGCACCCAATTTCTGTTATTCTGGGGCTTTGTGAATGCTAGGCATACATTTGACCAATTGAACTACATCTCTAGCCTTGAGTGAAATAATTTAAAAAATTATAATGTTCCAATTATATCATGCTCTATAGCCTGACAATAGAAATATTATTTCAGCAGCAGTTTTCATTGCAAATCAGCATGAATAGAGAACCTATCCAGGAGACTGAATAGAGAAGCTTGTTGGGGGAAATATTAAAAATGGAGGGATATATGGCACATGTTCCCGCACAAGTCCCTGGTTCTCTCAACCCCATAGGACTGGCCAGCCATGCACCGGCAGGCAATGGCCAACCTGCTTTTATCTCATGGAGCTCTGAAGCTCCACGATCTCTCCACCCAGCTCACTAGGTCCCACTGGCAGGTCACTACCACGTCAGCCCCATGCTTCAATACCCCCATGGCCTCTGTGGTGCACATCAGGCAAACCCACACTTTGCTGCTGTACCTTTCTCTCTTGAACCCAGATGAGCCGTCACATGAAGGAAAACACAACGCAAACTTAGTTCAGAAACAAAGATAACTCAATCTCTGGGCACATCAACTAAAACCTAAACTTGTAAGCCTTATTTAAGTCTGATTCCACTGGTGGTGAATCCTTGTGGATCTGCCATACTAGGAGACTTGTAGCTACAGCTTACCCATTCCAAAAAGCTGTCTCTCCCTCTTCCTTCTCTCTTCTTCTCTCCATCCCAGAAGTCTCCCTACAAGCCCAGTGATTGGCTCTTTTATTCCTTAGGGGATTGGTTCACAAGAAGTCACAGGTGTAACTCACTCCTTCTCTGAAGCCTCTCCCAGGAGGGCAGAATTAGCAGATTACAAACAGCCCCAGGCCAATCAACAACAGAACCTATCCAGGAGACTTGGGTTCCACATGAGTCTAAATTGTGAACCAGCTGTCTAGTACATTACTCTATTGGTGCTTTCAAATACACAAGAAAAAGGAGGCTACATGACTCAGAGTCCTGGTTCTGCCACCAGAGAGCTAAAGTAGCCTCCTGACTGGTCTCTGGGCTCTACGTGCCTCATTTCTCAGCCTAGTCTCCACACCAGCCAGAATAATCCTTTAAAGGTAGAAATAAGGGCCCTGCTTGGTCACTAAAGAGTCATGCAAACCTGCAGACCTGAGTTTGATACCTGATACCCACATGACTGCCAAGTTGTCCTTCGTTGCTAAAATTCCTTCTCAGAAGGTGACATAAACAATAAGCAATATCTATCCCTCTTCCTAAGATTTAATGACAGAGTATGGATTCACTCTGGGGGTGCTAATAAGTTTATTGGTCTTCCTTACAGAACATGGGTTACTTATAGGATTGTGGGTGCACCCCCCCCCCCCCCCCCAAAGGCAGTCTTTACCAGCAGGGATGATGGCTTTCCCATAGCTGCATAGATAGAAGGCACCCCTCTTTCTCTCTCCTCTCTGGTCTGTGGACTCTTAACTTCTTCCCACGTTAAGTGCAATTAGGGCAGAGTTACATGCAACAGATGGTTTAGAGTGGCTGAATATCCAGCTGCTGATCCCATGAACTCCCTTGCCTTCCAAAAAAGGATATGTAAACAGTCAAGCCCAGCTGGAATGATCTGCACTCCCAAAGATGGTGACCTCCACTCACATTCTATGGCACACATGCTCGCATGCATGAGCATGCACACACACACACACACACACACACACACACGCACACACGCACACACGCACACACGCACACCCCAATTTGAAAATTAGAACATGTAAGTCAAATAATTTTACTCTTTTCTCCAAACTTTCCTGTGCTTCCCAATTCAGTGAATAAAACCCAGAGACCACTGCGGCCTCATGTTAATTCCATGATGCTGGCTCTGCACCTCTGTCTACCTCCATGAAGCCTGTCTTACATACACGGGGCCTTACACTGTCCTCCTCCCTGTATCTGTCTTTTCACACACCAGCATGGCTTTTGTTTTGTTGTTTGTTTGTGTAGTTTGGATACCAGGTCTTGTTTTGCCATCCAGGCTAGCATGGAACCCAAAGTTCTCCTGCCTCAACTGAAGCAGGACTCTGATTACACAGCCCTCCCATTGCCATGGTTTCATGATGATCCTATTCTCTTTACAGCTTGTTTTGTTCTTGGTTTTAAAAAGATACTTTTAAATTTTAATTTGCTGCCCAGCTAAATGTTTTTAAAAACTGTTTTACCTGTTCGTCTACTTTCCCAGTTCTATGAGGTCAGAGGTTTCACTAGGCAGGTATGTTCTGATTGCTTAGAACAATGCCTGCCTTAGTAGAGGCCTACTTAGGAAATCCTCTGAACTAACAGTCTCTGAACTAACAGTCTCACTCTCCTCAAATATATTAGAGTGTCTGTTATCAGCGGGTACTTTCTTAGAGTCTATATAAAATATAAACTTTCTCTCTAGCTACATAAAACTGTTACTCTCTTTTATTCCGTTTTATTTTTCTTTGCATTTCATGTCTTGCACAATGTTATACACATTTAGATATTTATTTCCTTTTCTATAAGATCCCATTTCTCATGAAGGAAGAGACTCTGTGTGTGTGTGTGTGTATGTGTGTGTGTATGTGTGTGTTTTGTTTGTCTTGGATTTCTGTGTGAATTGTTTTCTTTCTTTCTTCCTTTCTTTCTTTTTTCTTTTTATTTTTTTGGGAGACGGGGTCTTTCTGTTGTAGCCCTAGCTGTCCTGGAACTAGCTCTGTAGACCAGGCTGGCCTCAAACTCAAAGAGCCACCTGCCTCTGCCTCCCAATTGCTATGATTAAATAAAGGCTGGCAGGACCACTGCCCAGCTTGTATGAGCTCTAACCGTAATATTAATAATACAATGGCTACCCTACCCCCACCCTCTCTAATTATGATGTACGAAGATTCAGAAGTCATCAGTAGACACAAATTTGTCATCATCAGAAACTGACCCTTGTTTCTGTTTTTGTTGTTGTGTGATACAGGAGCTTCCTATGTGGAGGTCTTGGAACTCCCCACTGTTGGAATGGTTAAGTGTTCATCAGCCCCCCTGGTGGTGAAGGGGTTTTGCTCCCTTAGCCTTCCAGCTGGGCTTGAGGCTTTACTGGTATAAACAGCTATTTCTTCCTTCCTTCCTTCCTTCCTTCCTCTGTCCTTTCTTTTCTTTTCTTTTTTTTTTTTTTAATAGCACATGTTCTTTTCTTTTTTTCTTTTTTGTGCTAAAAAGACTGAGATTGATTTATTTAGGGCAAAATGTTTCCAGGAACGGAAGTGACAAACAATAGAAGGGGAAGATTGTGCATATCTCTGGGATTTCCCTCAGGAGTGTCTGCCTGAAGCTACTCCCGTCCCACTTGGAAGGTGGCCCAATTCAATTCTAAGTTGAGATTTTTTTCTTTTCTTTTTTCTTTCTTTCTTTCTTATATTTGGAAATTTACTTTATATGCATTTCAAATGTTTTCCCCTTTGGAAACCTCCTATTCCATTCCCACTCCCCCTGCCTCTATGAGGGTGCTCCCCCACCTACCCACCCAAAACAGCTATTTCTTATTTGAATAAACCAGTTCTGATCAGACAGCAATTTGCTCTGTATGTACCATAAATACTGTTAGGGCAGCAGTGAAGTTCCAGACCAATAAAAACTTGCCAGTAAGTTAGAAAAAACGAAAAAAAGAAAAAGAAAAAAAAAGAAAAAAATGCCTCTTCATTAAACACACCTTAGAATTACAAAATCATTTGTTTTGCCCACTTCATTGCTGTTGTTCTTTTTTTGTTTTTTGTTTTGTTTGCTTGTTTTGTTCTTTGGTTTTTCGAGACAGGGTTTCTCTGTATATCCCTGGCTGTCCTGGAACTCACTCTGTAGACCAGGCTGGCCTCAAACCCAGAAATCCGCCTGCCTCTGCCTCCCGAGTGCTGGGATTAAAGGCGTGCGTCACCACTGCCCGGCTTTTTTTGTTTGTTTGTTTTTTAATTTTTTTAAAATTTTTTTATTGCTGTTGTTTTGAGACCGGACTTCACGCTGCACTCCAGTCTGACCTCAAATCACCATGTAGGCTGTCCCTGAATTCAAAATAATAATATTCCTGTCTCAGCTCCACGATAGGCTCCACTTTATTTTTGACCTTAAAATTTAGCCGCAGTTTTGACATAGCAAGCAAATACGGTAAAAAAAAATTTACTAATTTCCTTCATGAACTTTCAAGTATTAACCAAAAATTCAGTCACCAGATAAGAACAAAAGAGTTACCACAGCATGCGTAGGGGAGTCTGAGGTGCGAGGGGTGGAACCAGACGAGGAGACCCACCCCACCTGTCCCGGGATTGGCCAAGGCTCGGCGGGCCGCAGCCCTGTCGGGAGTTTGCTCGCAACCGGGCGGGAGGGTCCTGAGAAGTAAGAGGGTGGAGCGAGGCAAGGAGGCCCATCCCACCTGTCTCAGGATTGGTTGATGACTAGCGGTCCCCGCCCCCTCGGGCGAGGCTGGGGCAGCCGTCCGGAGGCGCGTGGGACGGGCGGGGCAGTCTGTGGCTCTTGCAGTGCCTGTGGCTGGGTCTGTTCGCTGGACGCCGGCCAGGGATGCTTCCGCCGGACCTCTGTGCGGGTCTTGGGTTGTGGCGGAGGGATGGCAAATGTGCAGGTGGCTGTGAGGGTTCGGCCTCTCAGCAAGCGGTGAGTCTGTCTGGAGGGGGCGCCTGAGGGGGTCAAGTGAACTGAGAAGAGCGCGGAGAAAAAAAAAATCAGACACAAATTGTCACAGGGTCTCAGGGTCCAGACGGCCTGGAGGGACAAGGTTTCGAGTCCTAGGAGATAGCGGTTCCTTTGTGACTCCAGGGGTCACTGCATGTCCGTGGGGACCTGCCAACTAGAGTTTCTAGGGACCCTGGCTTGGGTCTTGGTGCACCTAGTAGGGCCTTTCTCACAAAGCATGACGTGTGGAGGTACAAAAGGATGGGCAGACTCCACTCCTTTTGGTGTTCTGGGAGTACCCAAGTGAGGACTGGAGGCTGTGTGTTCGTTTATACACATGGGATTGCTCCATGAGGACATAGGAAAAAGAATTCTCAGAGTATGGAAGGGAAATTGAGGCCTAGAGAGACTACGGTTTCAACCTGCGCTCAGCAGTTGATGTGATTTAAAGACTGAACTGTGACATACGGGAAGTTTCTCCAAACGTCTACTTTTGGCGTCCTCAGTGCTAGTTTCTTGTGCAGGAGCCTGACTCTGCACTTCTCAGCCCTTGAGACATGTAGTGTGTAGCTGCATCCTTCATCCTCTTTCCTCTCACTTGGGAAGTCAGAGAACGATTTGCACAAGAGTTGGTGTCCGAGCTGTTCTGAATGATCTTTGAGTTTTCTGACAAGGAGAAGATCAGAGTTCTCTAAGAACAGGAAGAGAAAGCAAATTTAGGCTCTTAAGGTATAGATGGAAGCTTTGGACACCTGCTTGGGTTGAAGCTGAGAGTGATAGATGATAAAACTGGCAGTGTGGTTATAGACCAGACGACATGTATTGGAATTAGTTCATTTTTTAAACTGTCCAATACACAAGATAACTTGATAAATGGGAACAGAGGTCCAAAAAAGGGCATTATCTCCTGTGAGAAAAATGGTTCTGTGTGGGGTTAGGTTTATCATTTTAGAGGCCATCTGCTTTGAAAACTTGACAGAATGAGAGCAGTGAGATAGGAGGAACACAAAAGAGTGTACCTCAAACTGCTGTGTTCTGATTGGTAAATGATTTTTAAATATCTGGCTTTATATCACTGTGGTGACTCAGGGCTGGGGGCTTCCTGGGAGTAGCTGCTGTCTGGGAGGAGGTAGCTGCTAATAGATCTTATTCTTTCCAAATTGTCTTTTAGGGTTCTTAGGACAGCCAACATCGACCACTACTCTTAACTTTTTAGTTCCTTGGAAACCAGGAATTTCAAATAGCATGGGCTAGATTAAGAAATTATGTTGAAACTCCTTTGTTACTTTCAATCACTGCTAATAATAACATATCTCATCTAACAAAAATGAAAAACAACCAGGAAACTTACTTTTAGCGACAGTGTAGAGCCTTGAGAGTAAGTGGTAAACTGTCAAGCCTCCTGTCAATTCACAACCATAGATTCAGAGGTAGTTATGTAAACACTAAGTGTGATCTCAGCCGAGAAGTTCAGACCAGGCCATTCTTCAATTCCCACAATATTCTGCAGAGATAGTGGTAGCGCTCGGTGTTTATTGGAGCTGTTTTGCAGGTGTAGAAACTGCTGATTATGTGTCTGTACTAACATTCAAATAAGTCATCAGCACTGATAATTGTACATGTGAAGGAAGCATTAAAGTCACCTAGCTAAAGCTTACATTATTTTTTCCAAATAATGTCTCATTTAAGTTCTAAAAGCAGGATTTGACCATACTGCTTCTTCCTGAGATGCTCAAAATTATTCCTTTGTTCTATAGGGCTAGAGAAGACCTTGAATAAAATAACAGCACAGAAGTGATTCTGAAGCCCTAGCCTTGACCTCAGTTGTTTGTCTTTGTGAGATGCCGTCCTTGTCTATCCAGACTCATTCACCATTGAAAAACACTTCTGCCCATTCTGTACTCTGCCCCCACTGTCCTGTACTTTCCACACGATGCATTAATTTTCCCCACTTTTTTAGAGTTCTTAGGATACGTGAGAATCTGTCTCAGAAAACAAAACAAAAAAATTTTTTTCTCACTTAAATTCTGTTCTTATTTCTTAGGGAGACCCAAGAAGGGGGAAGAATTATTGTGGAAGTTGATGACAAAGTGGCAAAAATCAGGAATGTAAAGGTGAGCCTGACATTTTGGTTTTTTTCCTAATTAAGAGCTATTATAATTAGGTGGCCTCTTGGGGTGACTATGCTTCATATCCAAGAAAGCAGGAGATGGAAGAGGACTGTAGAGGAAGCTTGAACCAGTCATAAAGCAAATAAACAACAAGAGAATTGTGGTTAGACTCCAGAAGATGTGGTGTTTTGGTCCATGGTCTGGTAACCAGAGTAGTGCAGCTGTTTTGGAAACTGATTAGTCGTAGCTGCTTTGAAACTAAACCCAGGGATGTAACAAGGGCCACGATTAGCTTACCTCATGCCAGGGGCAATTTGTGTGTCTATGTACTCACCTGGTCGCCAGTTAAACTTTATCCTGAGCCCCTTGACTGATACTACTTCTCTATGGCATCCTTAGGAATTTTAGCATTTACATGATAATGTAGGGTTTGTTTTGGCCATAATGTGGTCCAGCCATCAGACATCAGCCTTCAGATCCCAGAAGGCCACTAGCCTGAGTCTTGTTGCAGGTTTTTCTCCCACAGTCCTCCTTAACTTTGGAGCACAATTGGACAGACCCAGGGAACTTCCTTCCCTCCTCCTCACCCTCTCCTAGAGTCAGCTTCCTCCACCCTTCCTGATGTGAAGATGAATGTGTTCTCCTTTTGTGGAACTTGAACAGTGGAAAGAAGCCAGGACAGTGACCACATGACAGCTGCTGCAGTTAGCATGTGGTGTAAGCCAGCATTGCTAAGAACTGAGGAAGCTGAGGCAGAGTGGAGGTTATCTAGACCCCAGCCGAAGAGCTATGCCCTCTCTTGTGTAACTTCTGTGATGTGATTTGTTTCCTCTTGACATTAGCTCTTGTTAAAAGAGAATGGGCCCTGCCAAAGTTTAAACAGGAGGACAAAGGACCTTTCATTCTCTGCCTCCTCTTACTTATCTCTCTTGCTAATCACTTCAGCTGTTTTGTTATAAGATCTCATACTTTTGGGCCTAGAGAATAAGCTTGGCCAAGAGCAAACTTTAAAAAAATATTTACTTATTATTTTCTGTGTATGGGTGTTGTGTCTACATGTATGGTTGTGCACCACGTATGTACCTCGTGCTCTAGGAGACCAGGAAGAGGGCATCAGATCTCCTCTCTGGGCCTGGAGTTACAGATGGATATGTACCACATGGGTGCAGGAATCAAACTTGGGTCCTCTGGAAGAGCAGACAGACTCTGAGCCATCTCTCCAGCCCTGAAGAACAAGCTTTAGTTTTCCCTCTATACACCTTGGCTATTGACTTCCCTAAAGTCAGTTACCTATGAACAAGCTCTTACTCATGACAGCCAGGGTCTTCTGTAGTTTCTGAATGGCTAATGTCAGAGCTGCCTTTCCCTTTTCAAAGTTTATTCTTCTATACAATGTGTATTTGGAGTATGTGTCCCCTTAATCTTTACCTGGGCACTCTTAGTGCTGAGTTCTCCTCAAGGAGCACCCCTCTGTAAGTCTTGCTTTCCCTCCTGGAGACTGGCAGAGGACAATGGAGCAGCTAGCACACAAAGCATGCCTATAGGCTATGGTGATTTTGTGGCATCTGCCCATTTTACATCATGAAGTAGGGATCAGGGGTGTCCATTCTTGAGGTTTTTTCTACTCTCTGGAGAAGATAAAGGATATCTTTGCAAGAGGCATGTTCTCATAGGGAGACCATTGTCACCTGAAAGCCAGAGTTTAAATTTAAATGTTAAGACTGGGCAGTTCTGTGAAGACCGCCATTCTCCCCAGTACCCAGGACTTAGTGCAGTTCCAAGTTTTGGCCCTACCCTCCTCTGCCTTTGGCCACTGGATTATTCCTGGTTGTTCTGTCTAATGCTATTTCCAAGACACTGAGGGTAGATTCCTGCAGGAGCTGTCAATGAAAGCTCCAGATTACTGAAATCTCTTGGACCCAGGGACTATACTACTCATCCATACGCTGTCAGTATCTTCTGCAGAAATCCTTAGGGAAGAAGTGAGTGAGGAAGATATCCCTTACAGGCTTTCTCTCCTGAGCTGTCTATAGTTCATATGTTTGTAAGCAGGAGATGTGCTAGTGTTGTGGGCATATTTAGTTCTCTGGGTCTCTATTTCTAGTAAGATGGAAACAAGTGTTCTATCTCTTCTTTTGTGGCTGTCGCAAACATCCCAGCAGTTAGTCCAGGCCTCTGTAATTACAGGAGAACGTAATCAAGAGCTCCTGTCCAGATTCCAGAGATACGACAAGGAAGACACTGGATTCTGTGCTTAATTTTAGGTGGACAGTCGACCAGAGAGCTTTGGAGACACCCGGGAGAAGGTTGTGGCATTTGACTTTGATTACTGCTATTGGTCAGTCGACCCAGAGGACCCTCACTATGCATCTCAAGAAGTGGTAATGTCATTTCCCCTCCATTCTCCTTTTTACAAATGTTTGCTGTAAATTTACTCTTCAAGTTTATTATGGCAGTTGCAGGCTGGAAGTACTCTCATTGGTACTTTAACATTTGGAGAATCTCAATGCAAACTGGTTTTCAAGAGGAAAACTAATACATTGCGGACTGTTTAAAGTTATTTCCATCAGGCCATTGTCTCCTCCGTTTTTATAACTGTATACTTAGGTAAATTAGCGTGGAATCTGAGTGATGGCTGTTATTTATGATCCATTGGTTAGACATGGTAGTGAGTGGCATCAGGTTTTTGAAAACTGATTCAAAAAGGTGGGAAAAGACTTCTGGGTGGAGGGGTAGGAGCTTCGATAATGTCCATTTCCAGTTTGGGCCTCAGTGTGATTCATGTCGGGTTCAGTGTAGTTCGTCTTCTGCTATTGTAATAGATCAGTAGGGCTCACCTTGAACAAGGCCTTGACAGCTGGAGTGAGGAATCCTAGAGGCTAATATCTTCCGACACAGAATCTGAAAGGGATAGCTAGATAGTCTGCCAGACTGCAAGAGTGTCAGTTCTAAAGCTCTGCTGGCTGAGGATTGAGAGGACTAAGCCTTTGCTGGCTGAAGGTATTGCTGTCATCTTCTCCATGCCTTGTGGTTTTTGTCTCTCTCTTTCTCAAATTGCCAAGGCATCTAGAGGTTTGGTCAGTGCATCTTGAGGGCATCTTTGTTTCTGGGAAGCAGTAGCAATATACTGTGTTGCATTGGTTGAGCACTTGTAGGTTATGATTTCAGTCCTCATAATGGCAGCAAGCCTTGATATACATATATATCAGGCATGGTGACACATGCCTGTGCAAATTTGTATGGTGAATCTGTGAATATAAATTACCCTTTTCAGAGTTAGGAATGCTACATTAGACCTTATTTTTATTTTTAATTATTTGTGTGTGGGTGTGGGTGGGTGGGTGGGTGTGGTGTGTGTGTATTACTACCATTTTTGTGGTAGCATAAATCTCAGAGTTATCATATGATGAAGTACTTGTTAAGCTCCCACCTCGTAGGTAGGTATGTGAGTTTCTATGTGCTCTGGCTCAAATCCTGAACGACTATTCTCATACAGCACATGGAAGCAAGTGCACACTTTTTCTACTCCTTCTTTGAAGCGTGGTATTCCTCCTGGGACCAGCATGCTCCACTCGGGAAACTCAACTAACTTCCTCCTGGTGATGAGCAACTGTTGGGGCGGGAGTTCTCTGCTCACACACAGTGTATTTTTGTAAAATGCCCTGTTGTATATTTGTAAAACTTCCCACAAGGAATTTTAGCTCAGCTCTGCCTACCAAGAGCAGCAGTGGCCATTCACGACGAACCAGACTGAGTCAAAAAAAAAAAAAGCATGCCCTGCCCTTTGCAAAGCAGTCGCCTCTACTCTCCTGGGAATCCTCATCTTAAAATAGTTTGTTGTTTGGCTAAAACACATTACCCAAACCTTTGTAACTTTTCAAGACTAAAAATTGTGTGGGTGAGGAGATTTTTATCTCTACAACCACTGAATCTAAAACTAAAATGAGTGAAATGATGTGGTTACTGCTGTTTTTATAGTTCCTTGGTCTTCATAGTATACTGAATACCAAACACAACACAGCAACACTGAAGAAGAGAGTGGAAAGAAAACAGGCAAGGGAGAGGAAGTGGGAGGGGGGGAAAGGGAGGGAGAGAAAAAGAGATGATAGATTCCTATTGCTTTGGGACTTGAACTCTGAGAATGTGAGAAACCTGGAGAGGAACCATACCTCCCTAGAACATGACTGTAATCCAGGGACACAGTAAAGAAACCGCCAGAATGGCTGCTCCATGATTAGGGGGTATGGTTTTTATTGTGGATGAGAAAGAGAACATCCAGAAGCATCTGAAAGGGTCTAGAGCAGAGAGAACATGCTAACATAGTGCAGGAGGTGAGGAGGGCCAGGAGGCTATCATGTGGGCTTTGAAATGGGTTTGTGACTAGGGACTGAAGGAGCCTGGAAGCCAACATGGGTTTTGATAGGCAACTGTAGGTATATGTCAATGGAGAGCCGTATGTCTTTTCTGCCAGAGGCAAGGGAAATAACTCCTTTGGTGGATGGAACTGTTGCACAAGATCCTGAGGAATGCTGGCTTTTATCTAACCATCACTAATGCTTGCACTGTCTAAGACCTAGCAGTGATTAAAGGACTGTACTGCAGGAGCCAAGAGGGAAACTGCCATTAGTACAGATCACCTCATGTGCATTTGTATGTGATTGTTTAATGTCAAAATATATTGACCCAAGCATGCAAAGATGGTCAATAATGCCAAGTACAGAAAATGATAAGTTTACAGTTTATGGAGTCTAAGAACTAGCTGGTAGCCGGGCAGTGGTGGTGCACGCCTTTAATCCCAGCACTTGGGAGGCAGGGCAGAGGCAGGCGGATTTCTGAGTTCGAGCCCAGCCTGGTCTACAGAGTGAGTTCCAGGACAGCCAGGGCTACACAGAGAGAGACCCTGTCTCGAAAAACAGAACAAAACAAAACAAAACAAAAAAAAAGAGAACTAACTGGTCTTCATTTCCATTAGAATAGAACAGAGTTCAATTAATTTGCAGAGAATTATGTGTTGTTAAGATGTAAAGAATAATTTATGGAGAGTTTTTGAATCCTGATATGTGTGGTAGCGAAGTGGATTTCTAGAGTATTGAGTTGGGTGCTTACTTCTGCATACCAGTAATGCCAAGAGCCTGAGAGTCTCAGACCAATGTGGGCACCACAGAGACCTGTCTCAAAAAAAAAAAAAAAAAAGTAAGTAAATAAAAGGCCAGTGTGTTAATACTAGAAAAAGTACTAGACACCATTCAGGGTGTTTCCGTGTGTGTGCTCTTGTGCACGAGCCCAAGGTTGACTTCAGGTCTTTCTTCCATTATTATATTTCACCTTTATTTTGTTTTTTACTATTTTAAGAATGTTTTATTTATTATCACGTGTAGGTGGGTCAGAGGACAATTTTGTGGAGTCTAGTCTCCCCCTCCATCTTAACATGGGTTCCGGGTCATCCATCTTGCAAGGCAAGCACTTTTCCACACTGAGCCATTTCACTGGCCTCCACCTTTATCTTCTGAGACACTCTTTTCCAGAACTTGAAGCTCATTGATTTGGCTAGCCTGACTAGCCAGTAAGCTTCAGCTTGTTGCTGCAAGGGCTGGGAAGGGGGACTGGGGGCTGATTACAGGCGTGTCTGCTGGGCTTTTTACATGGGTTCTGGAGATCTGAACTCAGATCCACCTGCTTGCCTGGCAGCAGACACTTTACTTACTGAGCCCATCTCCCATCCCAAGAATTTTTTTTTTAAGAAATTTTGAGATAGGATCTCAAGTATCCCAGGTTGGCCCTTGGCTTCAGTCTACATGCCTTTGGGGTTGACCTGACTAGATGACTAGGAAATGAAGAAAGGACAGACATGGAGTGCAGAAAAGCTGGGGTTGTAGGGTCATGTGTTCTGATGGAATTGCACCAGCAGCAGCTTGGAGTCTCACCAAATTTATTTTATCCATCTGAACCTAGGAAGTGGTTTATTGTACACAACTGAATGAAGATGCAGGCTTAGCCAAACTTAGTAAGAGGTGTCTGTGGGGAAGCAATTTCAGACTGCAGTCATCCAGGAGGAGGAAGCTCTGATGGAGTTTCTGCATACACTGTTTTTTGCTGAAGACAGTCATTTTTAACATCCATACTTGGACCAGATGAAGGCTTTGCCATTACTATGGGTCTGATATTGGGGTCCTTGACATGGCTGTGTTCAAAATATATGTTCACTTAGGACTTTACCTACTCCCCAGAGGTCCTGAACATGTTTTGTAACTGAGATGACCTTGAATTTCTGGTCTTCCTGCTTTTGGTAGGATTACAGGCAAACACCACCAAGCCTGCTTTTATACAGAGATAGTGATTAAACCCAGAGCTTCCTGCATGCTAGGCAAGCACTTTACCAATTAATGTATAATATGTATTCCTAGAAACTTATTTTAAAGATGAAGGCTAGACACAAATTAAGTCAGACTCTCTCACACACATGCATGCACACATGCATGCACACATGCATTTTTTTGCAAATACTGAATTGTCCTTAAATTGCAGGGAAATGTCTGATGCTTGTGGTGTTGGTCGGTAGGCACTATGAACTGCAACATAAATGTCCCAGCCCAGCTGGTAGTATGCTGTTAGACCAGCTCTAACCCCAGATTTGTTCTGAATCGAGATGAGAGCAGGCCAATCTAGCAATGTGAAGGGATATGGAGCACCTGCTACTGGTTCTCTCCTGGGACTGGGGTTTGATTAGATGCTTCTGTCACAGAAGCAGCCCTTACTTCTGTCTGGGAGCCCCATTCTATTACAAAATGAAGACAAGGTCTGTTATCTGCTGCTTCAAGAAAGTAAGCAGGGTATGGAGAGGAGTCCGGCCTTCTCTTTTACGTCTTTGGAATCCACTGAACTTGGAGAGTGAATGAAAGCTCTGAGGAAAGAATAAAGAAGGTGGGAAAGTGGCAGAAACTGAAAATGGGTTTTGGAGGTGCAACAGGAGCAGGAAATATAAAGGAACAAAAATGGAGTGGAACGGAGCGTTCACCAAACAGCAGGCACTGTTGGAATTATATTACTTTGCAGAGTGGTTATATCTCCATTTAAGGGTAGCTGTGGGTGCTGAGAGAGTAAATAGCTTCTTAAGGTCTCACAACTGAGTGATAGCACCAACAATCAAATCCTTGACTGGTGATGGCAGAGTCCAGGCTTGCACGCACAGCATCCTTCACAGTTTCTTTCTGTATTTCTAGTGCCACACATCTTAAATGACCGCTCAGTGACTAGTAAATTAATTGTCAGTGACAGCTAAGGTCATACTGCCTTCTCTTTTCCAGAGACAGTTTTGTTTTTATCTTTAATTATGTGTTTGTGTGTGAGCATATATGAAGAGGGTGCTGGATCCTCGGAGTTGGGCTTCCACATGGTTTTGAGCAGCATGATGTGGATGCCGGCAAATGAACTTGTGTTACTTGCAAAATCAGCAAGCACTAGGGCTGGAGGAATGGGTCATCAGCTAAGAGCATTGTTGCTCTAGCCAGAGGACCTAGCTTCAATTCCTAGCACCCACATGGTAGCTCATCACTATTTGAAACTCTAGTTCCAGGAGATCCAAAGACCTCTTTCTGGCATCTGAAAGTAATGCATGCAAGCAAAACACTCATACACATAGAAATAATAAAATGTAAAAACAAACAAAAGTGGATTCTAACCTTTTTTTTTTTGCATTCAGAATTGATCCTAGTACTTTTTTATGTGTCAGGCACACATAGCTACATTCCCAGGCCCACCTTCTTGAATCTCGTTGCTCAAGGCACCATCTCAGTTGCTTTGGTTATAACACCGATGTCAGAGTTTCTCTGCATCGCCTTTTCCTGGCTCATGCATGTGCTCGGGGAGCTCAGCCACGTGTGGGTGTCAGAGCATTTTCTCATGAATATTTGCAGAGCTATGTACATTCCATCCCTAGTGTTGTTTCTTTCCATTCAAGATGGAGTCAGAAGTGAAAGGGAGAGAAGTTTATAAGAAAAGGCCCTTTTGTGCAGCAACTGGATGGGGCTTTGCAGGTCTGTGAGGGGAAGGGAGAGAGGCATGGCCGCTCACTGCAGTTTGCTCTCTCTGCCAGCAGTACAGCTGCTCAGCTCCGTAAGCATGGCCTTGTGCTGGATTTGGAAGGAGTAAGGTCATTCTTTTGGCATTGTCTAACTTGTTTTTCCCCCTTTCTCTAAACTTAACTGTGACTCTTAGAAGATTAGCTTTTAGATTCATAGAAACATCTGAAGAACAGAGTTCCCTGACACGAGAGGTTGCTGCTGGTGCCAAATCCCTGTACAAAAACAGGCAGGAAAACTGGAGAATTGTTTTAAAATGCAAAAAGTAGTTTGAAGTGGCTTTTTGTTGTTTGTTTGTTTGTTTTGTTTTTTCCTGAGTGAGTCAAGGGTATAGGAATTCCTGGGATATCTGGAGCCTTGAGGGACTAGGCTGAAAAGAGGTGGTCTGTGAGGGAGGAACACTTGATAGACAGTTTCTGAGACAGTTGTCCTCGAAGTTACCCAGGTGGTCTCACTTGTGTCTGCAATGCTGAGAGCTGGTCGTAGGCTCTCATTCTGTTCTTCACACTTGGGCTTGTTCTGAGGTCCAATGGGATTGTCATCTGCTTAAAGAAGAAGCACCTGTAGATGGTGATGACTGCTTTGAAAAGTCTGTGGAAAAGTGACTTGGAAAATCATCTAAACAAGAGTAGAAAGTAGCCCTTTAAAAGACCCAGACTCTCTTTTATTTATATATGCATGCCATTGGGTTGGTGTGGAGGTCAGAAGACAGTGTTGTAGAGTCAGTTTTTTCTCCTTCTACCCTTACTTGGGTACTGTGTATTGAAACGTGGCTAAGCTGGTGTGGCAAGAGTTTCTTCATCTTGCTGACTCCAAAAGTAGCTTTTTAAACAAAGTATTTATATATCTGTCACAGTAGTCAGTTGTGTCCAGCCTGGCTGACAGCAGCTGGCTTCTCCCGAGGAAGCCTCTTTCTTGCTTAACCTTCCTAGGTGCTTAATCTTCTCCCTTTACACTATGGAGCAAGTCTAGTCCAAGTCAGCACTGTTTCAGTAGTCTTCGGTTTAGAGAACCAGCCCAGCTGATCAACAAAAGGCCCCTTCTTTTGGGGAATGGAGTTGAGAGAGACGGTGCAATTATGTAGCATAGGCTGGCCTTGAACTTTCAGTCTTCCTGCCTTGATGCTGGGATTATAGGCACATGTTAGTACATCTAGCACACAATGCTCCTGGGTGCACTGTTCAGAGAAGGTATGGAGAAAGACATGGGACTAATTTTTCTCTCTTCTGTGATCAGCAAAAATAAACACAGCATGAAAAGAACACGAAAGTGGAAAAGTTCAAGGGTCTTGAGTATGGTAGTTTTGTGTGTGGTAGATATTATCAAGAATCATTGTCAAACAATGAGTAAAAAGTATTAATCAAAACAAAAAAGAGGACAAAATTATTAAGAAGAGGAAGAGGAGGAGGAGGAAGAAGAGGAGGAAGAAGAGGAAGAAGAGGACGAAGAGGAGGGGAGAAATAATTCTGCCAGGATCTAGCTGTGTTTGTAGGCTCTCCTCATTTGTTCTCCCCTTTTTTTTTCTTTTGAGGTAGGGTCTCTTCTGAACCCAGGTTCACCAAATCCAGCTGCTGTACCTCTCTAGCCGTTGGGAGTCTCCCATTTCTGCTTCCCAAACACTAGGATTACAGGTGGTTACTATGCCCACCCAGCTTTTTAATTAAAAAAAAATTTTTTTTAAAGACAGATGCTAGGGCTATGAACACTCTGTCCATCGAGCTATCCTCCTCAGTCCCATAATGTGGAAGATAACACACATTTAAAGCAAGTACTTGATGAAATTTCAAGGGAGACCTATTTCAGGTGTGGTAGCACCTGCCTTTAATCCCAGCTTTTGGGAGGCAGAGGTGAGTGGATCTCTGTGAGGCCAGCCTGATCTATGCAGACATAGTTATTTCCAGGACAACCAGAGCCTGTCTAAAAAACAAAGGGGGGAGGTGGTCAGGTAATTTTTATTCTTGGTTGTGGTGGTTTGAATATGCTTGGCCCAGGGTGTGGAATGTTAGGAGGTGTGGCCTTGTTGGAGGAAGTGTGTCACTGTGGGGGTGGGCTCTGAGACCCTCCTCCTAGCCACATAGGAGCCAGTCTTTCTGTTTGCTTCTGAACAAACTGTAGAACTCTCAGCTCCTCCAGCGCCATGCCTGCCTAGATGCTGCCATGCTTCCTACCTTGATGATAATTAACTGAACCTCTGAAACTGTGAGCCAGTCCCAATTAAATGTTCTTTATAAGAGTTACCTTGGTCATAGTGTCTCTTCACAACAATGGAAACCCTAACTAAGACAAGTCTCAAACAATCTAGTTCCTTCGTATTATAGAGGATGCGGAAGAAAGAGTAAAGCTGGAGAAAAAGATGAGGGGTGTGAGGCGCTGACTTCCAGGCATGACATGGCTGTTACACTCTTTAACTCAAAGCAGATGTGATTACTCGCACACAAGCTGGATCACATTGAGCCTGCCAGAAATGCATTGTGGGAAGGGCCGTGCGACTCCACCCTTACTTGGGGATTTTAAAGCAGTTAACTGTGGTAGGGGAGAGAGAGACATTGTCTTCCGTGGAGTAGCCACTGATAAAGGGCACGTTTCTGTAATTCCATGAAAAATAAAAGAGAAGAGGAAGAGACTTGAACGTAGACCGGGAGGCGCTGGGAAGAGGAAGTGGGAGGGGCTTAGTATGAGGGGAGACAAAAAGGAAAGATTAATGGGGCAAATATAATTGAAATATAGTGTGTACCCATATGAAAGTTTCATAATGGAACCCATTATATATAGTAGTTAATGTATGCTAATAAAAACGTTTTAAAAATCTGATTAAAAATATGATTGCTCTCTTTGTAATGAGATAGATCCTAAATCTGTTGATTTTCTTCTGAAAGTGAGAGAGACATTCTTGCCTAAGACTTGAAAGTAAGTAAAATACACACACACACACACACACACACACACACATTTAACCTCAGCTCCTCGGATTTCCAAAAGGATCAGTGACTTCTCAGAGCATCATGTGACTCACCAATTTAACTTGGAGTTTACTCTTTAGTTTCATTCTTTCGTTTTAACCAGGAGCCTGTAGGCCACATATGTATGAATGCAGCTCAACCAAACTTGTCACCTTGATTAAAGTACTGGGAGGTAGTTTTGTTTTTGTGTGTGTGACTAGTTTTTGTAACTTAGTTGTGTGATTTTTTTGAATGTGTGCTTTGTAGATATCAGCATCATGTCAATAATGTCAAGAATATTCATTGTATATCATGCAGTCCTATAACACAATAGGCGTATGGGTCATCTGCCTGAGACTGGCCTCAGTATATTATGTATGGGCTTTATGGAGAGCCCTGGTTCAGTTGTTTAAATGTCAATAGAAATCTCTCCTCTTTCTGCAGGAAAGGCATAGTAGACAGTATTTTTCAACTATGAAGCAGGGGAATATGGGCTGTTTGTATCCCTTCCTCCCTCATGTCTGAACACAATAAAAGCCTGAACTCCAATAATGCCTGTGTCCAGGCATCAGTCAGTCTGGATTTTTTTCAAGGGGGATGGGGAGAGGGAAAGGTGGGTGATGATAGGGTCCCACTATGTTGCCCTTGCTGGCCTGGAACTCTTAGAGATCCACCTACCTCTCCTTCTCCAGAGCTGGGATTAAAGGCATGGGCTACCACGCCCAGCATGGATTTTGAAGCAGAACCCTGTGGAGTTGATATAGGCAGATATAGAGTTGAGCCCTAAAATTCTCCGTTTATGCAGTCTGTTAAGTAACTGTTGCTCAGAGCTGGGAGAAGCAAGCAGAAGAATGTGCTTGGAGGCATTTGACTTGGGGGTTTCCTAGAAGTAGTTGATTATTCCTTTATCAGTCATTTCATCATTGGACTGTTTCTGAAGTCAGGCATTTAGGCACAAGACAGGTGCTTTCTAGGGATAGTCACCAAGTTGGTGTAGGAGGAAGATTAGTACAGCTTCCGTGGAGTTGGGAGAGGCAGTGGTTCTATTGGGATGGAATTTGACAAGAATAGAAACGCTTAATTACTCTCTCTGTTCTTCCTCTCCTGTTAAACTGATCCCATGTTATTTGTGGTGGTGTTAAATACAGCCATGTCATGGTCTCAGGCTGGTATGGTTTTTCCTTCTGTCCCACAGATTTTAAGAAAGTTAACAACTTCTTCCTTCTCTTTAAGCACTTGGAAACATTCCATGGAGTTTACTGATTCAGTTTCAGAGTTAAGTTTGGAAATGTTTTTGCTTGCTGCCGTGGGGGGAAAATATCACTTTTGTTTTGTTTTGTTTGTTTGAAACAGGGTCTCATGTAGTTCACACTGACCTCAAACTTGTTGATCCTCCTACCAAGTGTTAGGATTATAAGCTTGTGCCACAATGCCTGGCCGCCGCCGCCGCCGCCGCCGCCACCTCCACCTCTTCTTTCTCCTCCTCCTCCTCCTCCTCCTCCTCCTCCTCCTCCTCCTCCTTTTCCTCTTCCTCCTCCTCCTTCTTTAAGATTTTTTTTTTTATATATATATGAGTACACTCCAGCTGTCTTCGGACACACCAGAAGAGGACATCAGATCCCATTACAGATGGTTATGTGCCCACTATGTGGTTGCTGGGAATTGAACTCAGGACCTCTGGAAGAACAGTCAGTGCTCTTAACCACTGAGCCATCTCTCCAGCCCCATGACTGGCTTCTTAAAATGATGTTGTTTTGAGATAGTTTCACTATGCAGACTAGGCTGGCCTCAAACTTGTTCTGCCTCTGCCATCCTCCAGCTAGGACTGCAAATATGTTCCACCCTACTCTGCTTAACTATCACCTTTCGAGGGCTACCCGGTTCTAGGTACTAAACTGGATATTTGAGTTCTGTTATCTCATTGGTTCTTCCCAGCAACACAGCAACCCTGGAAAGTGAGTTAGCAAGGCATCTGTTTACAGATGGGATAATTTGTCCCTGGTCACACTACTAAGGGGTGAATTTAGATTTAAACCCAGGTCTGCTGCCTCCAAGTTTTATTGGTTTTTACACTAAGTTCTCCTAAGTGTATATGAACTTGCCCCCTCTCTGGACTGTGTGCTATACTCTGATATTTGAAGAGTGAGATGAATTAGCTGACAGTTAGAAGATACTGGACTGTTAAGTCTTATAGTAGTATAGAAAAGACCAAAGGTCATGAATTGAATGAATGATGTCTTATTTTCAGGCCTTCTTTGTGACTCTTCTCTTTGTAAGAAATGGGGAGTAGCACCTAATTTTAGTTCTGTGATCAGAGTGAGTGTTTATCTGTGGATCCAGTCCAGATGCCTTACCCTAAACTGCCTGGCTACGTTCGTGGGCTTGGGTATTCTGTGGGACACAGGCAACAGCTTATAGTTTGGGGCCAGATGTTGAAGTGTATGTAGCTCCCTTAGGGGCTGGGATCTGCACAGCAGCCCAGTAGTCAGTGTGCTGTGGAACTCATGATGTGACTGTGATAAATCTTCCTGCCTCAGCTCCTGAGTGCTGAGGTTACAGAGCTACACTAGCTCATTGTGCTCTTTTTCTTCCCAGGGTATCCCAGCATTCCTGGCACCCCCTTTTCTAAGTAGGTTCTTTTTTATCTGTGCTATACCTTAGGGTGTCAGTTTCAAATCAGAGGGCAATGAATCCAAGTCCACCAGAATGAATCCAGAAAACTTAATATATGATGCTTTGTTTTTGTTTGTTTGGAGACAGAGTTCCCTGTGTAGGCCAGGCTGGCCTGGAATTAAGATCTTCCTGCTTCAACCATCCTTTGTTCCAGAAATATTTGTAAAGCTGGAGTTAGCTTTGTATAGTTTACAATTGACTTGAAGTCTGAGGGCTGAAGGGGAAGAAGTGGCTTGAAGCCAGTGTGTTTTGAGGTCTTGTGACTAACATGTATGTAGCCTGCCTCTTCTGCAAAGGCTTTGGGGCTGGAGGAAGGGAATGTGGCTTTAGGCAGGAAGGTGCACTGCCAGTGGGCTGTCTGAGGCAGGGGCTGTACAGATCATCACAAAATCTGTTAAACCAAACCTTAAAGTGAGCTGGGCTTCAACTGGCCTTGCTAAAGTATGAAACCAGTTTACTTTCATCTTTAGCACCAACATTGACCTGGAGAGACCCTTCAGACTAAACAGATTAAAAACAGGAAATAAGCTTCTAGCAGCATAATTGTCGGAAAAGTTTTTCCACACAGGCACAATCGTTTGGGCTTGTTTTCCTTCCCCCATATTTGTTTATGTGTAGTGTGCAGGCATGTATGGAGGTGCGTGTGTGTGTGTGTGTGTGTGTGTGCGCGCGCGTGTGCGTAGGCCCAAGGTTGATGCCCAGTGTCTTCCTCAGTCACTCTCTGAGTTACATGCTGAGGCAGCCTCTGTCACTGGATTCAACGGTTTGCCTAATCTAGCTGGGGATTCCCTGTCTTTCCCTCCTGTGTTCTAGGATGATGGGAAGCTACCACACCCACCCCGCCCTTTGTTCTAAGAACCCAAACACTAGTTTTCACGTTCGCCTTGTCTAGTGAGCTCCCTGCCCACTGAGCCATATCTCTAGCCCCTGTTTCCTTCTATATAAGTATTTGCAGTTCAAATAATTCAAAGCAGGTTGGTCCTACTTGACTACCACTTAGTGCTGCTGGACCAAACCCATTATAAACAATGCTAAGGAGCTCTTAATGAGCACACTGAAAACAGTGCTGTGTGGGAGCTGCAGAGATGGCTCAGAGGTTAAGAGCACTGACTGCTCTTCCAGAGGTCCTGAGTTCAATTCCCAGCAACCACACGGTGTCTCACAACATCTGTAATGGGATCTGATGCCTTCTTCTGATGTGTCTGAAGACAGCAACAGTGTACTCAGGTTCATAAAAACAAATAAATAAATCTTTAAAAAAAAACAAGTGCTGTGTGCAACACTGACCTGGTGATGTGCTTCTGAGTGAAGATAAAACACGTGGAAAGTAATTCAGGCAGAATTTAGAGGAAAAGTACAGAACCGCCATAAGGTAATTTTCTTCCACATATTTTTTTGTCAGCGTGCTGGAGTCAGTCCATAGTTATGCATTCATTACTCATTCTTTCCATGGTAATGAACTCACTGTGTTACATGTGGGTGACATGTCTGAGCCTCAGCCTTAAATGAGTTCCCTTCTGTCCAGTAAGTACTTCAGGGACTTGCCTGAAGGGTTTTCTTGTGATAGTGAACCCAAGGCAGCCCTGTACAGGGGTCCAGCTCCCAGGACTGTTGGTGTTCCCTGCCATCCTCAGGAGAGCGGTGTAGGGAAGTTGGTATCTGAGAAAAGGGAAGGAAGGACAAGGAGTGTAAAGGCTAGGAGGGAAGTGCTCGTTTGGTTTTGTTTTGTTTTTCCTTTCTCCACAGATGTGGTATTGAGTTTAAATAAATACTGTGTTGAGGAAGGTTTGGAAGCGCTAAGAGACTCTGATGCAGACTCTGCATAGCCCTGGCCTTGCTCACAACCCTCACCTGGCTCAAGTGATATAGTATGAACTGTGTGGTCAAAAGAAGCATTGCCATCTTGCCACCTGCTGTGGTGTAACTCCACTTAAACTGTATGTGTGTACAAGTACACACACACACACACACACACACTCTACATTAGTATTTTAAAACAAGCTTATAAAATAATGTGTTTCTCTATGACCTTTTCAGGCATCCTTGGTGTTACCTGTGTTTCTCTCCTTGCTCCTTCTCCCTCTGTGTTACCAACATTCTTTAATGTTGTCCGAGTACTTGAGATGCATGCTAAAATCTGAGAACCAGTGGGGTTTTTGTTTTGTTTTTGAGACAGGGTTTCTCTGTGTAACAGCCCTGACTGTTCTGGAACTTTCTTTGTAGACCAGGCTGGCCTCAGACTCACAGAGATCCGCCTGTCTCTGCCTCCTGAGTGCTGGGATTAAAGATGTGCGCCATCACAGCCAGCCGAGAACTAGTGCTTTAGAAATTTTCTATTCATTGCAAATGGGAATGTTGTACTTACAGGTTGGAGGAAATGTGCTAAGCTGAAAAACAGCTAGTCTTAATGTGTCTGTTTCCTCATAGTCTAGTTTAAAAAGTACTTTCATCTAGGTGTAGTGGTGTACACCTTTAATCCCAGCACTCAGGAGGCAGGGGCAGGCAGGTCTCTGTGAGTTCAAGCCAGCTTGGTCTACATAGAGAGCTTTAGGACTACATGGAAAGACCCTGTCTCCAAAAAAAAAAATACCTTTACATATGCTTCCATATCCAGTGTAGTTGGTTATCACAAAATGGTCATGACAGCCATTACTCCCTCCCCTCCCCCCCCACTTTCTACTGAGGATCAAACAAAGGGGGGTATCTGAGCATGCCAAGCAGAAGCTATACCACTGAGCTATACATTATAGGAGGGCTAGTAGATGCAACCTTTCTTTTATTTAAGACTATCCCTTTAAATTGTAGAGCTGAGACTGGGTGATATGGTGCAGTAGGTAAAGGTGCTTGCCACTGAGCCTCATGACCTGAATTCAGGGCCCAGGACCCTCATGGTAGAAAGAGAGAACCAACTTCTGCAGTTTGTCCTCTAGACCTCTACAGGTACACTGTGATTTATGTGCATACACACACACCTATAGGAAGGATGGGTGGATGGATAGATAGAAAAGTTACAGAGCTGAGCCTGTCATTTGGACAGACAGACAGACAGGTAAGCTGTAGAGCTGAGGCTGTCATTTGGAGTCATCTGTGTCCGAATCCTGGGCTTATTTTTACAGTGACACATAGCCTTTTTATTTAAACTGGGCCCATAATTTTTTCAGTGGTTCCTGCAATAGCCGACCCTGCTACTGTGAAAGCAATTTTCTAGGAAATATTGCCAGAGGAGAAAGGGCAGGTGGAGTGAAGAAGGGGGGAGGGACAGCAAGGAAGGAATCTGAGCAAGTGTTACTCAGGATTGGGGTCAGAGCGGTCCTAACAAGCTAGGCTCCACCAGTTGTCCACAATAGGTCAGTTAGAGAATCATGTAATGGTGGAAAGCAGAAAGGACAAGTTAGGTTTAAATAGCAAAGCCAGGTTAGCCAGGTGTAAGCCCATCTACAGCACTGTCTAAGCTCTCTTCTCTCTTACATGGTGATCTAACAGCTTGTCTGGACCAGGCTTCAGCCTCTTCTTTCTCCTAGCATGAGAGTTCTCAAAAAATTCTAATTCCTTGGAGCCTATTATCTCAGAGTCTGATAGCCAAAGGCAGCCACAAGAATCTCTTTAGAATATCTTCGTTCCTACAGGACAGCCACACAGGGGGCATTTAAGAGGGTCTAATTCAGCTGGGCTGTGTGGTACAGAGTGGGGTTTTCCTTATCAGTGATTTTTTCTTCAGATTTTTCTCACATGGACTATTGCTTGAAATTGCTTTAGAGGACCTCTGGCTGGTAAATGGAGTCCCTGAGTGCAGCCCTTAAACAGATGTATAGGCTTTTAAGAGTGAAACCTACTAGTAGGCTGGCATTCTTGGGAATGGTGAAGGGATCCAGGTATGTGTGGCTTGGGCGGGCACTGATAGTATCTGCTGCAGCATTAACTCTGATCTATAAGCTGCAGCATGGCCCTAAGGAGTTTTGAAATGCATGCTGGTCCAAAAGTGGGATATAGGAAAACTACTCTATATTTCCTGTGTCTAAACTGCTTTTGGTTGTATCCCATGGTTGTGGGGAAGTGGACCATGCTAGGAAACTTGGTAAGGCTGAATCGGTTCAGAGACCCCGGAACTCATCTGAGGATGGTAGGCATCTCCCTGCTCCCTACCAGATTCTTGGCCCAGAACACATGACCACACTCTCCACAAAGGGATGTGACCTATGATGGAGTAGATCAGAACAGAGCTCTCCATGTTAATGAGGTATCTAGATGGGCCCTGAGGGTTTAGCCAATAAGCTTCCTTCCTGGACATTCCTTCCTATAGGTCCACCCTGAGGAAATTGTATGCATCCATTTTCTTGATGAACAGTCAATAAACAGTTTAGAATCAAGGACTGTCTTATCAAGAATCGCTGTGGGGAACATAGAGGAAGCCTGCCTCTGCTTTCTCGGGGACTGGATTAAAGATGTGCCCACTATGCCCAGCTCCCTTATATAACTGTAAAATACCCATTTGCTCTTAAACAGCTTCAGTTCTCCCCAGTAAATATACTAAATGGCTCCCCATGGATTCCATGTATTCATCAGTTCATGCTGGAGTAGTGGTGCTGACAGTGGTACAGTTTCTGGGTCCATCCAATGGCTGTTATCCTTCATCCTCAAAACAGAGTCAAAAGCTACTTGTAGAATCTCTCTCTCTCTCTTTTTTTTTTCAAGACAAGGTTTCTCTGTGTAGCCCTGGCTATCCTGGAACTCACTCTGTAGATCAGACTGGCCTTGAACTCAGAAATCCACCTGCCTCTGCCTCCCGAGTGCTGGGATTAAACGCATGTGCCACCACTGCCCAGTGACTTGTAGAATCTCATAGGGCAGTGAAAACCCACTGTTTTATACAGTGTGGAGTAACCTAGCATAGGGCATCGCCTGATCTCAACAGTGGACAGACAGGAAATTTTTATTCATCTGCCAAAGTCAGATAGAGGCTGTTGCTTCTTTCCTGTGGGGAAATCTGCTTTAGAGGAACAGAGACAATGTTTGATCTGTACTTGGGCCAGGGCTGAAATGATGTCTGTTAACCCTGTGTTAGGCGTGATTATACTTTTTTGTGGTTCTGGAGCTTAATAGGCAAGGCACCGTCCCACTGAGCTGTCTCCAGCCCCTGAGCTGGAAGCATTATCTTCATTTCACAGATAAGGAAACTGAGTTCAAGTTATTTGGCCAGAGATCCAGTTTTAACCCAGAAATCTCCAAGTCTGTGTTTTTACCTGTTAAACTTTCAGTGCATCTCTTTAGAGGGAGAGTTAGGTTGTTCTCTTGCCAACTAAAGCCCCACTGAGTTACAGATCCTACGTGAATATTCTCTCTTCAAATGAGGGACTCTGGACTCTGCTTTTTATAGCACAGTGAAGTTTGGAGATGGGTCAGTGTATACATAGGTCCGGTCAGCCTGTCCTCACCATCTCTGTCATGGGCCGGGTAAGCACAGTTCCGGGACCCTTAAGGTTTCTCTGAGTGATTAATGGTAATTGAAATCATATGGTTGAGTAAGTGCCATTAATTGTCTAGATCAATTTTTGAATTAAAGGTTCTTGGTACCAAATAGAGTTAATTTTTAAAGAAAAAGATTCCCATCAAAACCCAAGTCTTTTCAGACTTGAAACATCTCTCTTAGTTCTTCACTAGAAAGTTTCTGGTAGCAACATTTGAAGTTAGTATTTGATACTTAGTTTGAATACTTTCTCATTCTATATTGGAATTGTCTCAGAGTTTCTATTGATAAACACTACTGACAAAAAGTCAACCTGAGAAGGAAAGGATTTATTTTCATTTTATACTTCAGGTAACAGTTCCTCCCTGAGGCAAGTCAGGCAGGGCAAGATCCTGGAGGCAGAAGTCATGGAGAGTGCTGGCTTCTTATTGGCTTGCTCCTCATGGCTTACTCAGTTGGCTTTCTTACAGCACCCAGGACCACCAGCTCAGGGATGGCACCACCCACAGTGAGCGGGACCCTCCCACATCAATCAGTAATTGAGAAAACACACTATAGACTTGCCTACAGGCCAACTCTTTGTTTGTTTTTTATTTTTATTTTTTTCAAGACAGAGTTTTCTATATAACAGCCCTGGCTGTCCTGGAACTCGCTTTGTGGACCAGGCTAGCCTCAACTCACGGAGATCTGCAGGCCTCTGCCTCCCATGTGCTGGAATTAAAGGTACACACTGGATTGAAGGTAGCCTACAGGCAACTCTGATGGAGACATTGTTTTCAGTTGAGAGTCCCTCTTTCCAAATGACTCCAGCTTGTGTTGTCATGACATAAAACTAGTCAGACAGGAACAACATGAGTTTTTTAAAGTTAATTTTGGTATGAATCTACTTGGGATAGAAAACATAATACTAACAGAACAAAAATCTATCCAGACCAAAGAAACCTAGCAGTGGCAAGTTCCTTTTGTAATATATAGGTCATCCCTTATGTTTGAATCTTAACAGTTGTCTTGAAATTGTTAACAGTGTTGTCGATTCTAGCTGGGTTTGAGACATGGCATATGGGCATGTCCCAGCCAAGTCTGGTGGTATACCCGCTTAATCTCAACAGTCAGCAGTCAAGATGCAGGTGGATCTCTCTGAGTTTGAGGCCAGCCTGGTCTGCAAAACTAGTTCTAGGACTGCCAGGGCTGCACAGAGAAACCCTGTCTCAAAAATACCAAACCAGCCGGGCAGTGGTGGCACACACCTTTAATCCCAGCACTTGGGAGGCAGAGGCAGGTGCATTTTTGAGTTCGAGGGCAGCCTGGTCTACAGAGTGAGTTCCAGGACAGCCAGGGCTACACAGAGAAACCCTGTCTTGAAAAACAAAACAAAACAAAACAAACAACAACAAAAAAACCAAACCAACCAAACAAAACAAAAGGCTATATAGTTAGTCTGTATTATATACTTTCTACTACTTGAACTCTTAAAGACAGACAGACAGACAGACAGATGAAGTTGCCTATCTCTCCTGCATAGGAGCCTGCAGAACACTACATTTCAGTGTCTTATTTTAACCTTTTGGTTGTCACAGTGAGCTGTTTACATTTGCTTCATTGTGTTAACCTGGGTAGAGTGGAATACACATTCTTTGCCCAGTTTTCTCTTTCTAAGGTTTGTGGGTTTTCCAGGATCGGATGGGCTAAGTTCATCATTCTTAGCTGGAGCCCAGAAGCCTGTTGACAACTTTTATCATTAGACAAAGTGCTTTCTTTAAAGATACTTTCAGAAAACATCCTGGCAGTTATTTGCATTTGGATAAAAACGTAGACAAAGAGGACCTAGGCTCACTGCACATATGTAGCAGATGTGCAGTTTGGTCTTCATGTGGGTCCCCTAACAACTGGAGCAGGGGCTGTTCTAGACTCTGTTACCTACTTGTAGATCTAATTCCCCTAACTAGGCCACTTTGTCTGGCTTCATTACGAGAGAGGATGCACCTAGTCCTGCAGTGACTTGGTGTGCTGGGGTGGGGTGATACCCAAGGGAGGGCTCCCCTTTCTCAAAGGAGAAGGGGATGGGGTTGGGGATAGGGGTTGAGTGAAGGGGGGACCAGAAGGTGAGTGGGGGCGTCAATCAGGATGTAAAGTGAATAAGTAAATTAATTAATAGAAAAAATATGGACAAAATAACATTTTTTCACTCTTTATTCTGCTCAACTGATCATAAACTGTGGGCAGAAAAAAACCATTTATATTTAAATATGGTTCTTTGCTGTGTCTACCTCTCTTCCTAGCTTCTACCCTAGCAAGCTGGAGTTCTGTGGAAGATTTTCCAAATAATGAGTGGATGGTAGTTAGCTCATCTAGTCTAATGCAGCAAAATATACTACTTCTTCAGACACAAGAATTTCACCTGCTCTGACTTTAGGAGGCAAACAAGACCTCGCCCGATCTTTAACTTTGCTAACATGGAGTTAGTGTGTCTAGAGAGAGCTGCAAGAGAGATCATGGGAGCTCAAGCCTTTTACTGCACACTGGGTTCCTTTGGCCTTTTGCTCAGATAATGGAAGCATTAAAAAGCAAACAAAAACAGTTCTCTGCCAAGAAGTGTAAGTGCAGCTGCTAAAACACGGAGCCGTGCAGTCCTGACTTAGCTCCTGTCTATCTCTGGTTGCCCCTAGTTTTGTGTGTGACATCAGTCTCTACAGCAGTGTGTGATACCTATAGAAATATCCTATAGAAATTACAGCTAGAGAAACTGAAGCTTACAAAACTTGCCCAGGATCACCCTGCTTTGAAGTATACAACCCACATGACAATATGGAACCACAGCAGATGAGTCAGAATTGAAAGGGAAATAAAAACAAGATCAGGAACACAGTGGTACCCCTAGGCATCAGGGATCTATTGCAGCACAGAACAGGCGGCAGAGCACCATCTGCCACCCTTCTGCGTTTGTGCTTGATCCCCTGGGGGGATTTGTCAACTCTTTCTTGCTTTTGTCTTTCTTTGGAAAGTCTCCCTGGTGGGTAGGTAGCCTCCTCTCAGGTGTCATTGTTCCAGCAGCTCCAAGTGGAGAGGGTGCCGAGGGTGCTGAGGTAGAGAACTGGGCTCTGCTTCCCATCAAGACCAACACCAGTGTCAGAGGTGTCGGGTGCTGCCTCGCAGAGTTCAGTTGAGATTTCGGGAAACCTAGGAACTTAAAGTCCAGTTTCCACATGAGGACTTCTGGAGGTGTCTGAATCTGTCATAAAACCTCACCTCAACTGAAGTGATGATTGTCTAGCAGAACCTGCTCTCCGGGGCAGTCAGAAGATAGACCCTCAGGGACAACTTTCCCTAACCTGTGAGCTAAACTGGTCCTGTGCGGTCTTCAGATCTTGGATTTACCTTTATGGGTAGTGTTTCACTATGACCATTCCATTAGCCATAGTAAGCATTTCCCTGTGTGTGAGGAAAAGTGTGTTTCTGCTTTTTTATCTTTGTTCTGCCTTAGATTCTTTTTGTTAGACTATGGAACACTGGGGCTGAGATACAGCTCAGTTCCTTACGAATACTTGCTGCTCTTTCAGAGGACCCAGTTCAGTTCGTAGCACCCAGATAGCGCACAACTGTCTGTAACTTCAGTCCCATGGGCTCTGATGCCCTCTCCTGGTGTCAGCAGGTACTCTACATGCACATACACAGAGATAATTAGAAATAAAATAAATCTTTTTAAAAAGTACTAGGAAATATGCACTTTAAAAAAAATCTTGACTGATATAGGTACTTAAAAATATTTGAACAATTGACTTACTGAATTTTCTCTTACAGTTTTTTTCCTGAAGTTGAATTGATTCTTATGAAATGATTGAGTTTAGATTCAATATTTTATATTTTTTGATTAAAAATATTTCTAAATGTGCTATGGAAAGACAGGCCAATGACAAGCTCTCTGCTTTTGCTATTACAGGTGTTCCGGGACTTGGGGACTGAAGTACTGTCTGGAGCAGCCAAAGGCTACAACATATGTCTCTTTGCCTATGGGCAGACAGGCTCTGGGAAGACATACACCATGCTGGGGACTCCAGTGAGTATTAGCACTGAAGTGAACTATCTTTTAATGCCATAGAAAATCTGAATCTTACATTGTCCTTATCACTGTGATATAGTGTGGCCTCCATGGTCAACGTTTATCAGATTGATGACCCTCTTCTCTGTTAACAATAGGACTTCACCACTTTAACTGGATGGTAAACTTTGTGTAATTAGTTTCTTCTTGTAAAACCTTGAAAAAACAGAATTTCATGCTTCCCTTTGACAAAGAGTCCTTATTGGTCCTACTGGAGATGCATATCATTTCCAGGTTCATCACTTGAAGCTTAATACTTTCATTGGGGGTTAATCTGGGCTAACTCCTAGTGCTATACAAAGATCAGACTGCTGTGTCTGAGTTTAAAAGCTGTGTGTGTTAAAAGACAGCAAGAGAAGTAGCTGGGCTAGGGGCTCTTAACAGTCTGTAGGGTGTAACACACGTTGTTTTAATCTCAGGGAATTAAGGGGGTGCCTTTAATCCCAGCAGAGGCAGGAGAACCTCTGTGAGTTCGATGCCAGTTTAGTCTACAAAACAAGTCTAGGGCAGCCAGGACTCTGTTACACAGAGAAATCCTATCTTGAAAAACAAAACAAACAAACAAGACTGTCCTTTGTTTTAGGTTTAGAAGTATGCATTGGTTGACAGATAACCTTGCATAGGGACAGTCTGAAAAAATATCTGCTTCTCTGGGCCCAGCTCATTGTTCCCTTTGTCCGTGACTGATGTGGTTTCAGATGTTTGAAATTAAGAGAAGAAATTGCCCATTGAACCAAGGGGAGTAAAACCTTAAGCCTCTAGATATGAGGTAAAGGAGATAGCAGCTTCTTTGAGTTTCTGCACAGTTTTGCAGAGGGTGTTCATTCATGTGTCCCGTGTCTAGGGATAGCAGTAGGGATCTAGAAGGGACCACATTGGTAGCATGAACTTATCCAAATACAGTCAAGTCCACTGCAGGAGAGCACCTGTCTAGGTTTGCCTGCGTCTCTTATCTGTCTATGGTGAGAATCTGCTCCTCTTTTTGTTAGTGTACATTCCTTTTGTTAGTGTCTCCATCTTTATATACTTCTATAGAGTCTAGCTAGCACATGCACCCATCCTGTGTGCTTACGGGCCCCAGGTTTCCAAGTGCTTTGTGGTAAGAGGAGGGCATGTGGGCAGTGCCCCGAGTTAGCAGTAATGTTTTCTCTTTTTTTGTCACCAGGCCTCTGTTGGGCTGACTCCAAGGATATGTGAGGTATAGATTCTCTTTTAGTCATGTATTCTCACAGTGAGTTTCCTATGTCTGCTCCCTTCAGTAAAACCTAACCCTCTGGTTTGTGCAGGGTCTCTTCATCCAGGAGGATGACTGTGCCTCACTGCCTCATTCCCGTAGCATAAAAGTAAGGTAAGGGTTCAAGCTCCAGACCCCCAAAAGTCCCATTTCCACTCCAGATTCCACATTTCCACTCCTTTCATTTCCAGAGTCGTCAGAGGGATGGAGAAAACCCGCAGACTATACATCATGCAGTATAGGAAATGGGAAACATCCTTAAGCCTTTGGGTTGCAGAATCTGTAATTCCCTCCCCTGGACTAGCCCATCACATTCCTCCAATGCCTCTGTTCCCCTCACTTCCTGTAGTCTCAATCTTGCATTTGGGATTTCCCCTCTTAACCCTTGTTGGCTCATTCTGTAGATTTGAGACTGACTTCCCAGACTAGTGCTAGATCCAAGATTTTTTGTTTTGTTTTGTCAGACAGCATCATGCTATATAACCTAGGCTGGCCTCAGACTCTTTATCCTGCTTTTATCCTCCTGAGTGTTGTGCTGTAGGCATGATCCTCCATGCCCTAACAAAATAAAGTTTTACCAAGCCACAGTAGGAAAAACATGATTACTAGGTTTTCTTTTTTTCTTCTTTTATAATTTTATTTGTATGAGTACACTGTAGCTGTCTTCAGACACACCAGAAGAGGGCATCAGATCCCATTATATATAGATGGTTGTGAGTCATCATGTGGTTGCTGGGAATTGAACTCAGGACCCCCTGAAAGAACGTCAGTACCCTTAACCACTGAGCCATCTCTCCAGCCCTCTTTTCTTTTTTTCTTCCCTCCCCCTCTCCTCCCCTTCCCCCTCTGTCCTTCCTTCCTTGCTTCCTTTTCTGAGACAGGGTTTCTCTGCATAGCCTGACTGTCCTATAACTGGCTCTGTAGAGCAGGATAGCCTCACACTCACAGAGCTTAGCACACCTCTGCCTCCCGAGTGCTGGGATTCAAGGTGTGTACCACCACTGCCTGGCTTTACTAGTTTTTCTTTAAACCTTGTATTCTCCTTCCTTCCTCACCTCCTCTCTTCCCTTCCTGTTATATGTAATCATTATTGGTTTAGTTAAAAATGAAACAGCTCTCTAGAAAGTATGATATCTTGTTCACAGTCTTGATATGTAAACAGATCAGAGTTGTCCAGCCTGCGGCAGGGCCAGGGACTGGACCTTCCCAATTAATTTCCTCTGTTGGCTTAGTAGTGGTCCTGAGATGAAACATTCAAGCTTATGAGCCTGTGGTGTATGGGAGCCATTCTCATTCAGAGCACCACAACCACTCACACCTCCCCTAGTTGGTGAACTAGAGACCAGCATTTAAATGCCTGAGACTATGGGGGGCATTTCTCATTCAAATTACCACAAGTACATATACTGCCTTTCCACAGGACTCGTTTTATTTCCAGCATTCATGTCTGATGGTTCATAACTGCCTGTAAATCTAGTCCAGGGGATCTGAGTCATTCTGGTCTCTGAGCACACCTATAAATATATATAAATATTATGGAACAAACAGAAACCGGAACAAAAGAAGGATGGCATTTGAAAGTCATTCATTGAAAGCTAATCTAAAATTGGCACTTGACTGGGATATAATGGTAGCCAGAGGTCAAAACCTTGCTGTGCACATGGAAAAAGATACTTAAGAGGGAACCCTGGCTTGGTTGAAGTCTTAAGGTTATCAGAGCCACAACAGGAAACCACAACCTTTTGGCTTTCAATTTAGTGTTTTTCCCTTTTCTTCAGAATCTAATTGTCTTGCCTTTTTCCTGTGTCTTTAGCTTTCTAGAAATCTACAATGAACGGGTGAGAGATCTTTTGAAACAATCCAATCAAAATAAGTCCTATACCTTAAGGGTCAGGGAGCACCCAGAGATGGGACCCTATGTCCAAGGTGAGCTTCTGTGATCTTGGGAATTGGAGAGCCACCTGAGGTGTAGGAAGTTCTCCTGATTTTTGATAACTATCTCAGCATGTGTAATGATGGTTTTCTGTGTGCTGGCTACTGGGCTGGACATTGGATGTATGCTGATAAGCTGACATGACATGGCCCTACCTTCACAGGCAAGCTTAAATTCTGCTGAAAGTGTCATAGGGCAAACAATTACATGTTGTGATGAAGGTTTATAAAGTAACTAGATACAGCTATTGAAAAGACCTCTGAAGCTGGGTGGTGGTAGTGCATACCTTTAGTCCCAGCACTTGGGAGGCAGAATCTCTTGAGTTTGAGGCCAATCTGCTCTACAGAGCAAGTTCCAGGACAGCCAAGACGGCCAGAGTTAAACAGAGAAAACCTGTCTCAAAACACCAAAAAGAGAAGGAAAAGGAGAAGGAGGAGGGCGAGGAAGAGGAAGAAGAAGAGGAAGAGGAGGAAGAGGAGGAGAAGGAAAGACCCCTGTAATCCCAGCAGGTGGATTTTTGTGAGTTCCAGGTCAGCCAGCCTACAGAGCAAGTTCCAGGACAGCCAGGGATACACAGAGAAATTGTATATTTAAAAACAAAAAAAGAATAAGCTTTAAAAAAAAAAAAAAACTCCTTGAACATGTAGGCAACTGAACCTCTGTGTGTGGTCAAGAGAAACTCTTCTGGCAGATCTGACAGGTAACAATTGATGCTAAACCTGAACGGCTCATAGGACCCAGTCCTGGGAAGATGAGTAGAGTCAAGCACTGACATTGGGGTTGGGTACCATCTCTCTTTTCTTTATTAGCCTGGGTTCAGCAATTTGGGAGGGACTGTTGTGCTCTTTTAAGGAGTAATGTGTCCTTTCGTTGTGGGGTACAGCCACCAGAGAATACCACTTGGACACAAGTTCAAGCCAACAGAAAGCTTATATTAGCCAGCGGGCAACTGCACTAGGTGTTCAGAACCCAAGTACAGTCTGGAACCTTTCTCAGGGTGGGCCTTTTAAAAAAAAGATTGGATTATTATGTATGTAGTGCTCTGACTGCATGTATGTGAGCTGCTATGTGGTTGCTGGGAATTGAACTCAAGACCTCTGGATGAGCTGCCAGTGCTGTTAACCTCTGAACCACTTCTTCAGCTCTCAGGGTGAGCTTTAAAGCACACACACACACACACACACACACACAGAGACAGACAGACAGACAGACAGACAGACACAAACAAAAAAATAATCTTGGTTTAACACACAAGCCTCGGCAAGAACAGTCAGCCAGAAGAGGAACTACAGAAGCTAAAACAGAAGAAGAGTATGTTTAGTACTTTCTTGGAACTCTGGACTTGGATGGATCAGGCACTTTGTTGTCATTTTGGCAGGTGTTAAGGTCTACATGCTAGGCTCTTTGGTCAGAACAGTGCCTCTGTGCCTCTAACATGGTGTCAGGTATGCTAAGGTCTGGGGGCCTGTAACTCATAAGCTGTGTTACATTCGTCACAGCTGTGTGCTAACTTAAATCTGTATAAGGAGAGCTCTTCTGAACAGTCATGACTAATAGATAGTCAGTGGCATTCACTGATTCTGCTACCAAGTGTTCCCCCGGCAACCTGGAAATGGTAATAAAAATGCCCCTTTTAATTTCCTCTTCATGTAAAAGAATACTGTCAAATAGATATGTCCACATCTCAAACTGTCCCTGCCGCTCTCTCTCCTTTTCTTCCTGTTTCTCTTTGGCCTCCCTCCTCTTCAGACCTTAGCATTCCTCCACTTGACTTTCCAATTTCCTCTGGAATTTTGCTGTCTTCTCCATTAAGTCCTTGAAAATACCAACCCGATTTGGTTTAAAATCTGCCTGGTAATTTTAGTTTCTTTGTCTTTCTTGGGTATCTTTTATTTATATTCCCAGGTTTACATGTATGTTTGGTTTGCTGCTAAGTTTGTAAAGCGGCTCTTAAGCATTGGTCTCCCTTCTAAGTTCCTTTGAGCGCTGGGGATGAAGAAGTCAGTGAGGATCTAGTAGAAGGTGTGAAAAGCTTAGCTGCAAATGTTGGAAAGGCTTATTTACTTCTAACTCAATGAGTTCTTGTCTTGAGTCCTTTGGGTTTCTTTCTAATAGCTGATGTCCAAGCAGGTGCTCTATCTATAACCTCTGTACCCAGGTGGCAGGGCAAGAGGATTTTATTGAGTCCAAGGGCATCCTGGGCCATAGTTGAGACCCTGTTTCAAAAAAATAAACAAAAATTGAGGGGGTGGGCGATTTGGGTATGCTGTGGACTGTAACCCTTGTCCCTTGATTCCTGGAAAATTACTCAGAAAATTGATTGCAGCCACTCACCTGCAGTCTGTTTTTGCTATACATTTATTTAGCAGTAGGCCTATGGCACTGTCTTGTCCCTGGGTCTCTGATACTCAGCAGAGGTTCTCTGGCACTGGTAAATGCTGTAGGTGGCTTTGCCACACCAGCCATAGGGATTTTCTTTGTGTCCGTAGGCTCACTTCCACCTGTGTTGAAGCCTTCACACTCTGTAATGACTTTTCCTAGCCTTGCCTCGCCCACAGTGCCCACCCTGACCATTGCTCTGATTTGCTCGGCATGTTTGTTTGCCTTCTATTTCTGTAGTGTTTGTCTATAATGTGTCATGTAGTGCAATTTTATGTTGTAAACTGTGAAAGAAGAGAAACATACTTACTATGTATCTTGTATGCTAAACTGAGTCTGCCACCTTGTGGGGAAAATATCACCTTCCTATCAGGAATTTTGTGAGGCCCAACAATAATATATGAGAAGGGGATTTCTTATAACTTCTGTAGTAAAGCTGTCAGGATTTTTTTTGTTGTTCTAAGCGTAGCCACTACATGAATTCTAAACCATAATCTTTGTGGAAATACACTGGCCACCTGATGAGAGGTTTCAATACGTATTTATTAATTTTTTAATCTGAGTAATCTTGGTTAGGTTTCCTCATTCTAGCATATCAAGTGATATAAGAATAAGTTAGGAAAAAAGTTAAAAAATAGTTAGAGCTAACAAGATGGCTCATTGGGTCTAGAGGTTTTTGCCATCAAACCTGATTACTTGAGTTCAGTTCCTGCACCCTACCTGGCGGAGGGAGAGAAGTGACTCCTGTAAATTGTTCTCTAACTGCACATGTGCAATATGGTGGGCCTGCATTTAAACTCATATAGGAAATAATAGATAAATGTAGTAAAAAGAATGAAAGGAGCCTACAGGAAAAGTTAGTTTACCAGAAATTTTATGTGGTTTCTTTTCTCCCTTCACAAGGTCTGTCTCAGCATGTTGTTACCAACTATCAGCAAGTTATCCAGCTCCTGGAGGAGGGGATTGCAAACAGGTAAAGCGTTTGTTGGGTGGGGGTGTTTCTGCAGCCCGCTTTTGCCATCCTGTGCTCCCCTGTCCTTTGGAGAGCATGGCGTAAGGAGTGCGCACGCTGCCTTTGCAGTGATCTCTGTACTTCTCTGCAGCGTACAGCCAGGTCTTCTCAGAACAAGAACATGAGTAAGTTACTGCTGTTCACACTACAAAGGAAATCGAGTTTGTTCTGGACATGATAATATTGGGTGGTACTGTCTTCTCAGCTTGGCAAAGATGAATATAGGATGGTTCATAAAACATTTTCCGTGTAGCTTTCCATTCTTGTGAGGTCATAGGCAAGTGAGGCTAAGAGAGTGGCTGACGTGCCCCCAGCTACTGTGCAGCGTGATAGCACTTCATGTTTTCAGTTGCTGTGAAGTAATAAATGCTTGGGGAGCGGGCGGTTTTCCCTGGGAGGGAGTGTTTGTAGTCTTATCTTTATCCTGTTAATACTGGGCCCTTAACTGAAAAACAAAGGAAAAACTGAAATTTAACTTTCTAGTCCCAGAATTTCATGGAACTTTCTCAGAAGAACTTTTGCCTGGTCTTCCGGATAGGCTGAGCTCTTGAATTATTAAGAATTATCATTCAAGCTGGGTGTGGTGGTACATACCAGGTGGACCTTTGTGAATTCAGGGTCAGCCTGGTCTACATAGCAAGTTCCAGGGCAGCCAAGGCTACACAGAGACACCTTGGAAATTGGGGACTTAGTTCAGTGGTAGAGCACTTGGATGAGAACACAGCTCAACTTGGGTTGAGTGGTAGAGAACGTTGGTGATCAGTTCCAGGGTAGAAAAAGAAGAAGAAGAAAAAAAATAGTCTTTATCTCAAAAACAAAACAAAACAAGAAACAACAAGAGTTAAGAGGCAGGTGGGCATGAGGATGCCTGCCTGGAAATGCCAGCAGGGAGAGGCTGAGGCAGGATGAGTCAGTTTGAGACCTGCCTAGGCTGCATAGTATGTTTGAGGACTGAGGTTCAGTTTTCAGCACCCAGTGAAGGCTCACAGCAATCTGTACCTCTAACTTTCAGGGCATATGAAGCCTCTTTTGACCTTTTCAGGCACCAAGTATATATGTGGTACACATACATACATACTTACATGTACAATAAACAAATCTAAAAAAAAAAAAAAAACATTTGAAAAAATAAATAAAAAGGAGTGTGAGGAGCTGGGGTGTAGATCAGTATGAGCCCAGCACTGTGGAAACCAGATGTGATGATGCACAGCTGTAATCCCAACATCAGAGACAGAAGTAAGGACAGAAGTTCAAAACCCATCTCAGCTACATACTTGAGGCCAACCTGGGCTATGTGAGGGAATAGGAACTGGAATGTGACTTGGTGGTAGAATGGTTGCCTAGCATGAGCCCTAAGTTTAATTTGAAGTGCCAACCAACAAACAAAATAAATATAAGAGTTAGGTTCATTTAACCCTTTGCATCCTTGAGTTCTAAGAATGCCTCTTAGATTTTTAGCCTTTTCTGTCCTCTGGCTCCTTAGAGAAGTCAGTGAAATAGTCTGAGATAGTTTTAACCAGAAGAATCATTGACCTAGAATTAGATAAAGGAGAGACTTTGTGATTTTAGAGATTAGTGCTGGGATGGATTTCTAAGATCCGCTGTGAGCTCCACATTTAAACATGGCTTCAATGTAATTCAAGATTCCAGTTCAAAAGGCTTCCTGACACTGTTAGATGAATTCTCTATTTTACAGTTTAGCTCTCTGTGGGGCTTCTCCATTCTACTTACTACCCACACTTGTCCTTTTTATGTGTGTGCCATTGTTAGTTTTTTTAATATTTATTTACTTATTTGTGTATTTGTGTATGTGTATATATAGACTCAATGCCAAATATCTTTCTCTATTGCATTCCACCATAGTTTTGAGGCAGGGTCTCTTACTGAATTTGGAGCCCACTGATTGGCTAGAGCAGCTGCTTAACATGCCATCTGAGATCTTCCTGCCTCTACCTCCCAACATTGGAGTTACAGACGTGTGCCACCATGCCTAGCTTTTTACATCGATGCTGAGGATCCAAGCTCACTTTACCCACTGAACCATCTCCCCAGCCTTGTTTCTGAATGATACAGGGTTTGCCCAGGCTGGCCTCAGATTCAGTCCTGCTGCATTCCTCTTTCAGGTGCTGGGATTTCAGGTGTGAATCACCATTACCAATAAGTCACTGTCTTTATTTAAATAGGTCCATCTTTAGTATATTGTTCCAGGTTGATGACAACCACGTATTCTCATTTTTACTCTTGATTTTTCTTTTATAATTTCAAAACTGTTTTAGTGTTCGCTAGTATGGAACCACTTTCCCTGTTCTTGTCAGATAACAGCACCTAGAGTGCTGCTTCTGCCTTCTTTGGACTACTTTTTTTTTTAGATTTAATTTTTATATGTATGGTTGTCTTACCTGAATGTATGTGTACCACATGTGTGCTGTGCTCACAGAGGCCAGAAGCCGATGTCAGTGCCCTGGAGCTGGAGTTACAGTTGTGAGCTGCCATCTGGGTGCTGGGGACAGAACTCAGGTTGTCAGGCCTGGCAGTGGTACCTTCACTCACTAAATCATCTCACTGACCACAGTTCTAACATTTTTTTAATGTTTATGTGGGTCCCTCAGGTCCCACCATGCTTAAATGGTCCTTGCATTAACTGTCTTGCCTTGTGTTCACAGGATCACAGCAGCCACCCATGTTCATGAGGCCAGCAGCAGATCCCACGCCATCTTCACTATCCACCACACACAGGTTGGTTGGTCCTCCTTACTGGGGATTTCTTTCTCATCTTGTGCCTTGGGATTACTTATCTTCTGCTTCTATAGTATCTCAGTATGTAGGAAGTACAGGGAAGAAATTCAGAAATTCAAGGCCAGCCTGGGCTTCATGAAATCCTATTTCAAGAAAACAGACTGCATGGTGGCGCTTGACTTTAATCCTAGCACTTGGGAAGCTGAGGCAGGAAAATTGCAAGCCTGATGCTATTCTGGGATAGAGAGAACAAGCAATTAAGTACTTGAGAAATTGTTCAAAATCACTAGTAATTAAAGAAAGACAAATTAAAACCTAATAAAGCACTACCTTTGACCATGAATAATTTTTCCGTTGTTTTTTGTTTGTGTTTTTTGAGACAGTTTCTCTGTGTAGCCCTGGCTGTCCTGGAAATCACTCTGTAGACCAGGCTAGCCTTGAATTTAGAGATCTGCCTGCCTCTGCTTTTGCCTGTTGGGTGTTGGGATTAAAGGCGTGTGCCACCACTACATGATTACCATGGATAAAATTTTAAAGAGTTTTTACACTACATGTTGACAAGACTGGAGTTCTCTAACATGTACTACAGGTAAAAAATGGCACAACCTTAGAAAAGACCAGGAGTTTCTTAAAAAGTTAGATAGTACCTAATCATTAGACCCAGGCAACATTTCCCCCTAGGTATCTGTGATGGTTTGTATATGCTCGGCCCAGCGAGTGGCACTTAGAGGGTGTGGCCCTGTTGGAGTAGGTGTGTCACTATGGCTGTGGATGTGGGCTTTAAGACCACCCTCCTAGCTGCCTGGAACTTGCTCTGTAAATTGACCCTGAGCTCAGAGATCTCAATGCCTTAGTCTCCTGGAATTAAAGGTGTGTACTTCCTTGCCTGGGCCTACGCTTTTCATGGCCACTATGCCTCAAGATCTCCATGCCAAGATCCAGGTCAGAAACTTGTATCTTCCAGCCTCAAGATCTGAATCATAGGTGAGCCCTCCAATTCTGGATTGTAGTTCATTCCAGATATAGTCAAGTTGACAACCAGGAATAGCTATTACAGTATCTAACCAACAGACCAGAAACCATATCCATAAAAGACCTATATACAAATAGCATCTTTATTTGTAATTGCTCAAAACCTCAAATGCCCAATGTCTTTTGAGAAGTTAATAGATAAGCATGACATATATGCTATGTCTATACAATGGAATACTGAGTAAACATGAACTGACGACACATGTTTGTGGTGGTTTGAGTAGGTATGACCCACATACACTCGTGTGTTTAAATAGGGAGTGACACTATTAGGTGATGTGGCCTTGTTAGAAGAAGTGTGTCATTGTGGGGGTGTGCTTTGAGATCACCTATGCTCAGGCTGAGCCCAGTGTGGTACACAGTCTCTTTCTGCTGTCTATGGATAAAGATATAGAACTCTCGCCTGGCAGTGGCGGCATACGCCTTTAACCCCAGCACTTGGGAGGCAGAGGCAAGTGGATTTCTGAGTTCGAGGCCAGCCTGGTCTACAGAGTGAGTTCCAGGACAACCGGGGGTACACAGAAAAACCCTGTCTCAAAAAACCAAAAAAAAAAAAAAGATATAGAACTCTCCACCCCTTTTCCAGCACTGTGTCTGCCTGTATGCTGCCATACTTCTGCCATGATGATAATAGACTAAACCTCTGAACTATAAGCTAGCCCCAATTAAATGTTTTCATTTATAAGAGTTGCCTTGATCATGGTGTCACTTCACAGTGATAAAACCTTAAGACAATGCTTCAGCATATTTGAGTCTCAAAATTATACCAGCCAACAGAAGCCCAGACATTGTATGGTTCTAGTTTTATGAAATATCCCAAAAGGCAGATTTGTATAGGGCATTGACTAGTGATTACTTGAGCTGGAGATGGGAACAGAGATTGATTGTGAACACGGTTGGAAGAAATTGGGGGTCATTGGAAATGTTCTAAAAGTTCATTTTGATGAAGAAGGCACAGCACTACAGTTTTATAAAAGGGGCTGGAAAGATGGCTCAGCAGTGAAGAGTGTGCACTGCTCCAGCAAAGGATCTGAATTCTGTTCCCAGCACCAAGCTCAGGCTGCTCACAACTTCCTGTATCTTGAGTTGCCAGGGAATCTGACATTGTCCAGACCCCTTTGGTATCTGTACTCACATGCGCTACCCACACAGAGACACAAATACTCATACAAACAATTAAAAAGTAAAATAAGTCTTTAAAAAGGTTACAAACAAGCCAGACATAGTGGTAAATGCCTTTAATCCCAGCATTCAGGAAGCAAATCTCTTCAGTTCAAGACCAGCCTGGTCTACAGAGTGAGTTCCAGGCCAGCCAGGGCTACACAGAGAAACCCTGCCTGGAACACAACAACAACAACAAAACTATTAAACAAACCCACATTGAGTTAGGGGAAGAGAAAAAGGAGAACCAGTTTTGTTAGAGGTGGCTAAGTGCTCCCAAATGGAACATGTTAAATTCTTGCCATAGAAAGTTAGCATGCTGTGACTGATAGAGTAACAGACCTATCAAGGGTTAGCACATCTTCTGTGGTTCTTTGCTGGTGAAAGTCATAGCTCCCCGATTGGCTTGCTTGACGAGTTGTACTAACATTCCTTGTATCCCCCCCAAAACAAACAAACAAACAAACAAAAAACCATGCAAAGGACTCTCTGGAGATTCGCCCTGCTCAGTGTAAGTTGTGCTGGTGATTTTAAAAGCCATGCTGATCAGATAGTGAGTGTTCATCTGATTCAGAGTGTGTCGCCTTGGTTAGGACAGTATCTGGGGGAGGAATGCAAATCCTTCTGAATGATAGCTTTAAATGGTCTTTGTCCTTAGGCAATCCTACAGAACAACCTCCCCTCAGAGACTGCCAGCAAGATCAATCTTGTGGACCTAGCAGGCAGGTAACTGGGATTTCAAAGCTAAGAATTATTGCTTGCCCACTTTACATGGGATAGGCATGGTCCTGCGTTTTGCCCAGTTTGACTGTTTTAATCATCCTGAGATTACAAAAGAAGGAATTCTTGAATGCCAGCTTGAAGGTTACTGGGAGTCAGGAGCTGGGGAACTCTTCCATATTCTGGGTTCTTAGTCTGAACTGTCTGTTTGAACCTTGAAAACTCCCAGAGCACACATTAGAGTCTGGGGGAATCTCTGAGTTTGAGGCTAGCCTAGTCTACAAAGTGAGTTCCAGGACTGCCAAGGCTACACAGAGAAGCCCTGTCTCAACACCCCCCCCCCAAACAAAGCAAAACAAAACAAAACACCAAAACTGGAAACACTGAAAGCCCATGCCTCAGATCAGAGAGAGGTGATTAGGTGGATGAGGAAAGATGGATGTCCCTTTTCTGTAGCTGTACCTACTTTAAACCTTTTTAGAGATACTGTGCTTTGAGTTGTTAGAAGTATTAATATTGTATTTATATTGTAATCAAATATGTATCCAGAAAAGAAAAATTTTACGATCTCATAAGAAGGTATATGATAATTTTTTTTCAATTTGGAATTTCATAAACCAGTGTGGTGGGGAGCTGGTGACTTTCAGTGATAGAGTGCTTACCAGATATACACTAAACCCCGGTTTAGTCCCAGACAGCAATAGGGTGAGAGTGGGCAAAGCTAAGTCCTGTCTGAAAGCATGTCAGCTAACCAAACTTGCCATTACTCTAAACAGGGATTTTGAGGTGGGCATAATAGTTACCTACTTTTAATCCCAGCACCCAGGAGGCAGAGACAGGATGATCTCTGTGAGTTCTAGGCCAGTTTGGGTTACATAATGAGACCCTGTCTTAACAACAACAACAACAACAACAACAAAGGGGAGTAGAATTTTGAGACACATGACAGTTAATGACACAGCTAAGTAAATCATTAGACCATCAAAATACGAATTGAAAGCAAGTCTTTGCCTGTGAAAGACTGCTACCGTCAACACTGTAGATAAGTATTGTTTGACCTAAGATGCTCTGGCAGCTCCTCCTTGCCCCCCCAAAAATCACTAGCAAGATGTACAAGGGACCTGTGTGGAGGCAATCTTACGGCCTTACATCCCATACTGGCTGGGACTCTGTGCAGACCTGGCTGCTGAAGGAGAGCCTTGGAGGCAACTCCAAACCATCATGGTTGCCAGTAAGTGGGATGCTGGATCTGCTTGTGTGTATCCAGAAAGAAGACAAGTGTTGAGGATGACACAGGAGAGAGTAACACAAAGAAACTGATGCTATGGATGTGCTATGACATGACAGGTCCAGCAGCACTGTGGAGTCTTGTGTACTTTGGTTTTACTCTTACTGGTTTGTTTTAGTGAGAGAGCTGATCCAAGTTACTGTAAGGACCGGATTACTGAAGGCGCCAATATCAACAAGTCCCTTGTGACTCTGGGAATTGTAATCTCCACTCTAGGTATTTTGATAATGGACTCGGGTGAATGTCATGGGGAGGGAGACTTTGGAAAATAACTCATACTATTTTCATTTTGTCAAAATGTGGTAGGTGCTTACAAGGTTATTTTTTGATAAGGTTACATTTTGGTTTGAGCATGAAAAGCTGTTGTTTTTTAGCATATGAGTGACCAACATTTTAGAATCATGTTAAAATACTCCATATCATAGTTCAAAGTCTGAACTCACACTTAAAGCCTCTTATGCAGAAAAGGAGTATGATACTTAGTCTGTATTCTGTAATCATTGTTTTTAGTGTATTTGCTTCATAACACCCTCAGTATTCTACTTTTGTTTTTTATCTATTAAGCCCAGAACTCACAAGTGTTCAGCAGCTGCCAGAGCCTCAGTAGTGCAGCCAGCAGTGGGGATGACAGTGGGATTCCTAGCACCATGTCTGGGGCCAGCAGTGGAGGAGGACCTGCAAGGAGACAGTCTTACATCCCATACCGAGACTCTGTGCTGACCTGGCTGCTGAAGGAGAGCCTTGGAGGCAACTCCAAAACCATCATGGTTGCCAGTAAGTAGGATGCTTCTGTTTGGAGCTAGTATTGTCTAGAAAATGCACTGACCACTTATGCTCCTCTATCCCTTAAGAATGCATTTCGCAGCAAGACTAGTGAGTAAGAGGGAGGGGCCCAGAGTATTGCTCATCTTTATCCTTCTACCTCAGCTGTGTCTCCTGCACATACCAGCTACAGTGAAACCATGAGTACAATGAGATATGCGTCCAATGCCAAAAACATCATCAACAAGCCACGGGTGAACGAGGTAAGACCTTCATTGGAAGACCTGGTCTGACAGTGTTTGAGGTTCTTATTGTTTTCTCTGTTTCTTTCTCATCATTTCTCTCATAGTCAGTGTCCCTGTTGTGGTAATAAACCCTGACGAGAAGCAGTGTGGGGAGAAATGCTCTATTTGTCACTTTTCTGTTGCTGTGATAAAATACCACAACCAAGACAACGTATAGAAGAGTTTATTTGGGGCTTATGGGCCTAGAGGGTTAGCGTCCACAGTGGTGCAGTAATGGTAGCAGGTGAAAGAAATCCAGAGCAGCAGCTGAGAGCTTACATCTCAGCCACATGCAGGAGGCAGAGAGAACTCGATGGAAATGGCTTTGAAACTCCAACCCCTCCCACAGTGACATATCTCCTCTAGCAAGGCCATGCCTCCTAATCCTCTCCAAACAGCTGCCAGCTGGATACTAAGTCTTCAAAAGTCTAAGATTTATGGGGGATGTCTCATTCAAAACACCACAAAGGGTTTATTACATACACGGATTACAGTCCACCAAGGCAGGTACCTGGAGTAACTCAGTTTGCTGGATTGCCCTCCATGGCTCACTCAGCTTGATTTTTCTACAATCTAGACTACCCACCTAGAAGTGGCACTGTCCACAGTCAGCTGGACCCTTCCCATCAACAATTAACCAAGAAAATGCCCCATGGGCTTGCCTACGGTTGAGTCTGAGAGACATTTTCTCAGTTGAGGTTCCAGTTTTCCAGATGACTTTAGCTTCTGTCAAGTTGACAAAAATCTAAAGAGCACAATTTTCATCCCAGCTTGCCTTCTGCAAATGATGTACTTTCTCCCGATGTAGTGCCCTGCCTTTCTCTGATCTCTCTGCAGATCATTTTATGAACAGTTTCCTTTAGGCATTTGGTTCTTTAAGATCATTCCTCTTAAGATCCCTAGTGTGTGATGGCCATTCTAAGAAAGGTCATTTGGAACCTTCTGTTTGATGTTTCTATTCTTTCTTTTTTTTTTTTTTTGGTTTTTTGAGACAGAGTTTCTGTAGACCAGGCTGGCCTTGAACTCAGAAATCCGCCTGCCTCTGCCTCCCGAGTGCTGGGGTTAAAGGCGTGCGCCACCACTGCCAGGCTGATGTTTCTATTTTTAATTGATACTGATTTGTGTCTGGATTTTATTATATAAATTGCAGTTGACTTCTCTTTTGGATTAAAATGGGTATATAAGGAACTTGTGGTTTTGAAAGCTGAGTAATGACGAGAACATTGCAATTGTTCCGTTTCTCTTGGAGATTCAGTGAAGTTTCTGATCTAGTGGTGGACAGACTTACCTGGGGGCTGTTTTCAAAGGCAGTGTGATTAGGCATGTATCAGATTTAGTCATCTTACAGGAAGATTAGCATTTGTGAGCTTCCCTGACCTGCTCTAAGGTGGTGATTTTCAAAGTTCATATGCAAAAGAATCACCTGAAGAGTTGTTAAACATCATTGAGCCCCAACTCCCAAGAATTGCTTTCTGGAGTGGGGTTGGAGTTAGTGTTTGTCACAAGTTCTTGGATGAGGATGATACTGCTGTAGGTCCTGGGATTATACTTTGAGAAGTCACTCCCAAAGAATACCACCCTTCTCCAGAGGAGCACTTCTCCAGAGGAGCACTTCTCCAGAGGAGCACTTCATAGCAGTTTGGGACCTGCTGTGAGCCAATGGTGACTGAGCTCTGTGTTTCAGGATGCAAATTTGAAGCTCATCCGAGAACTCAGGGAGGAGATCGAGAGGTTGAAAGCCATGTTGCTGAACTTTGAACTGGTATGACAGCAGTCAATATTCTTCTGTATTCCAATGATGGGCTTGTATCTTGAACACTTGGGACCTGCCATCCTCTATGCTTTCAAGTTTTATATTATTATTACGTGTTTGTGTGAACATGGGTATATACATGCATGTAGAGGTCAGCGGACAACTTTTGGGAGTGGTTCTCTCCTTGCACCTTGGGCTCTGGGGATAGAAGTCAGGGTTGCCAGGCATGCACAGAAGGAGCTTCTGGTTGGCCTGTACTTCATATTTTCAGTCAACAGTGATAGAGCAAAGGCAGAAGGATCCCTCTGATTTTTCCATGTGGTTTCAGATGAGCTGGATGGCCTTTCCTGTGTCATCTTTTATCTAGAGGATATTTGACTTATTGGCCCTTGCTCTCTGTGGAATTGGGTCCTAGAGAAAAAAATTATTTCACATGAGCCCAAATACCAAATACTTCTGACTTATTTCTCACTTCAGTGGTGAAGTCTTTGCTTTGTCCATATTTTATCCTTCTTAGGTGTGATAATGGGATCTACTTGTAGATCATATCCAAAAAACACCAGAACTTGTTCTCTGTCTGTGTGGTGATCTCTCTCTCTCTCTCTTTCTCTCTCTGCAGAGGAACTTCAGCTCATTAAATGATGATCTTGATGAGAACCTGCAGGAACGAGTCTTCCAGAATGATTTGAAGGTGGGTGTGTTGAGTGGACCCAGTAGAACTTTCTAGTACCCTGCAAATAAGTTTGATCTCCATCTGTCGTTCCTCATCTAGGTCTGCTCCCTCACTGGAGCAGAGAGCAGCTGTCTAGCTCAGAAATCATTTTTATTTCCATTGAGCCTTGAGTAGAGAAGGTGTTTGCCTTAATTGATTGTAAATGGCTTTCTTTTTGTATGTTTGTATTTTATTTTCTCAGGCTCATGATAGCTTTTGTTTTGATAGTATAAGTAGCCTAGAAAATGATTTTCTAGTCAGTAAATCAGGCAATCAGCACGTATTCACAGATTGAGCTCTCAGTTTGAAGCTTCAAGAGCTAGAGTAGTCCCTGCCTCAGGTGGCACAGACCACGTGGATACAAAAAGGCTGGTGTTTCATGATGTGTCTGATAAGGAAGAAATCATTATGCCCTATAGGTTTTGGAACAGATATCATATGCTGGAAGGTGCATATGGTTTTGAACCAGACCTTGAGGGACTGATAGAGTTGTTAGAGAGGGAAGGGCCCTGTGTATGAGGGAGAGATGGCATAAGCAAAGCCACAGACTGGGAGAGTGACCTGGGACAGCAACAGTGTGGAGGCATGTACAGATGATCCTGGTACAGGGAACGTAATGGAACAAAGATAGTCATATCATGGCAGTGGGAACACGGGAAGGGAGGCAGGAAGGAGCCAGGAACATGGCACTTCTTTCCAAAGCATACTTCCTCCAATTAGGCCCTACTTTCTAAAGTTTCCATCACCTTCCAAGATGATGTCACCAGCTGGGCACCAAGTCTTTAACACAGGAGTCTCTAGGGCATTTCATATTCAAACCAGGAAACATATTTTTTTCCTAGTTAAAAGAACAATGTAATGCTCACTGGAGAAAAATGTAAGCATTTATCGAAGGAGCTGCTGTTTATGAAAGTAACACTTGCTTACTAAAGGACACTTAAAACACAGGAAGCACTCACAGATGAAGAGGTCCAAGGACCTCTGTGAGGTTCTGAACAGTGGCAGCAGGGATTGTGAGGGAGGAAGTTAAATATGGAGGCAGTAGGTAAGAGTGGACTTCAGTCTGTTCCCCACACAGGGAATGTGTCATCTCTTGTACCTCTGCAGATAGACATGCTGACTCAACACTGGACTCAGAAGCAGAATAACCGGCAGGCACTCATGGAGCATTATGGTGTGGACATCAACAGGAAGAGGGCCAGGGTGGTCATCGACTCCAGTCTGCCACACCTGATGGCTTTGGAGGATGATGTGCTCAGCACAGGCGTTGTGCTTTATCACCTCAAGGTGAGGAGGCTGGTTCACCTCCTCTCTCCCCCACCACTGGCCTCAGAAGTAAAGGAAGGAAAGGAACTCACAGCCATGTTCTTAGGGATCCATACCAAGGCCTCAGAGCTGCCTCAGGGATCTGATCCAGCTGCAGAGTGGGATTTGTTTGGGTTTTGTGTAAATGGCTGGAGGAAGCTGGAAATCAGCATGATTATTGGTTTTCAGCTACTGATGCTTTCCTGTAACTGACTCACTATTTCTGTGCCTTAATTTCTTCATATTAAGGTAAGAATGGCACCTCTTCCCTTTTCAGTTACGGAGAGCGAAATCCTAACCTCAAAAATACAATCAGTACAAGCTGAAAAGAGTTCCCTGTGCCTGTATTCCCTGCTGCTCAGGAAGGTGATGCAGGAAGGTCCTTGAGCTCAAGAGTTTGAGGCCAGCTTGTTTAAGAAGAAGATAACCATCAGAGCTTCTAAACTACAAATGCAGGCTGCTCAGACATGGGCAAACTCAAGCGTCTAGAAAGTTTTCTTCTCACACTATCATTGAGCCTGCAAATCAAAAAGGATACCTCCCCTCCACCCTAACCCTGAAGAGAGACCATGAGCAAGGCAACTTACAAAAACAAAGCATTTAATTGAGAGCTTCCTTATAGTTTCAGAAAGTTAGTCCATGCCTATCATTGAGCATGACAGCAGGCAGGCAGGCAGGCAGGCAGGCAGGCAGGCATGTCACTGGGGCAATAACTAAGGGCTCACATCTAATCTAAAGGTTGCAGGCAGAGAGAGAGAGCAAGATTGGGCCTGGTGTGGACTTTCGAAACCTCAAAGCCTAGTGTAGTGACACACTTCCTCCAACAAGGCCACACTTCCTAATTCTTCCCTAAAAGTTCCACTAACTGAGGACCCAGCATTCAAACATGAGACCATTCTGAATCAAACCACCACAGAATGGGTTTTCTCACCTCAAATGAGAAAAGTGAGTAAAAACCCTCCTTGATTGGATCCTAAAACCCTATACCCAACTGCTGGGATTTTGGTTGATTCCAGATGTTGTCAAGTTGACAACCAAGATCAGCCATCATGCTCCTCCCTTGGCAGTGTTGATAGAGGTTGGCAACCATTGACTTATATGCAGGGAGGAGAGGTAGAGGACACAGGGCAAGGCTAAAACTTCATTGCTTCCAGGATTCTTCTCATGTGCTATCTTGGGAAAGCTACAAGGTCTCCCTGTTCTTGCTACTAATAGTGTGGAGTAGTGATGATTTTGAAAAATCTCTCATTGGAGAGGTGTTATGGTAAGGCTGAAAAAAACATGGGCGGTGGATTCAGAGACCTGAATTGAAGCCACAGCTTTCCTACTTAGCAAATGGGTTTTTTTGTTTTTGTTTTTTTTGGCAATTTGTTCTCTATGAGCTTCAGATTTCTGGCCTATAAGAAGGATACAGTAACACCAACATTTGAGGTTGTTAATGGATTAAACAAAGCCAACATAATTATAAATGCCAGTGATCCCAGCACTTGGGAGACTAAGGCAAGAAGTTGAGAGGTCAAGGCCAGCCCAGGCTAACTGGCTCAAAAAGCAAGCAAACAAAAAGAAGTAAGATGATGTCTACAGAACGTTCAGCATAATACTTGGGACATAGCAAATGATTACTTAAGAATCAATGAAGATACACCCTCAAGTTAGCATCTTAGCCACCATGTTACTACCTTCTAATAGCCTTGTGGTCTGTGGTGGGTTTGTCATAACCAAGGGCCCAAAGCCTAGTGTTGTACTAATTCAGTGCTTTGCCTGTGTTAACACCGGTTGCTGTGCTCTCTTCTACTCTCTTCCAGTTCCTTTCGCTTCTAGAGGCACCTTCCCCCTGTTTGTGCTAACCCTTCATAGAATTTGGCATCTGTTATGTTCCTCTGTGGAGCAAGAAGGTAACACTCCATAAATCTTTACAAAAAACATGGGCCACACTCTTTAGCTGCTTTGAGAATGAAGTGTATATGTGTGCCTCCTTCCTTTTACTGAAGAATTCCTAACCAGCAGCTATTCCTTGACCTCAGGCCACAGGGCAGAAAGGACTCTATCAGCACTCATTGGGCTTTGCAAATAGGCAGTGGTGTGTATTACTGCTAGTGTCCCCCTGGACTGCAGAGCGAGCTGATGGAAGGTCAGAACAGCCTAGTGAGGTTGGGAACGGTTCTGAAAATGCTGAGTTGGGCATATAAAATGGCTTCTCTTCTTCCTCCCCATAGGAGGGGACAACGAAAATAGGAAGAATTGATTCAGACCAGGAACAGGATATCGGTAGGTGACCACACATTTGTGTCTGACACACAGGCAGCTATTTGTGACAGAAAGGTTTATTAAAGGAAGCTGATGATCGTGAAGTGGAAAGGAGTCTCTGAAATGTTAAAGGTCTGCTTGTCTTTCTGCTGCTAGCTTTTGAGTTGGAACTTGGAAGGAGACAGCTTATATGGAGGAGACATTTAGCTCTGGTAGTTTGAGGTGTGGGGCTTCTTTTTTGGTTGGGCTGGAAAATATTCTAGGTGTTGGGTTGGAACTTGTAAAAACCAGAAGAGGCGTTCTCCTGAATGATTTCTGAACTCAAGTTGCCCCCTCCCCCTTAGTCCTTCAGGGCCAGTGGATTGAAAGAGACCACTGCACAATCACTAGCACTTGTGGGGTGGTCATTCTCCGGCCTACTCAAGGGGCACGCTGTACAGTCAATGGCCGTGAGGTCACTGCTTCCTGCCGTCTGACACAAGGTAAGGCTGTCTACCTCCCAGGGTATGTCTGGATGAGTGATTGACATCCTCAATCTGATAGGTCCAGAGTGAAGCAAAAGTCAATCATAGGTTACTCAGCCTCTTTACCCAGAGACCTGAAGATTTTCTAACACGATCCTCCTCATTCTGGGACCCAAGATTAGAGAATGACTCATGGAAATTTGTACTTGTTTATCTGAACCTCAGTTTCTTCATCTGTGATAATGGGAGTATAGGGCAGGATTGAATGAAATGTCTTTTTGCAGTTCTTGGTAGTTTGCTGTAAAGACTTTGTGTCAGCCGGGCAGTGGTGGCACACGCCTTTAACCCCAGCACTTGGAAGGCAGAGGCAGGCGGATTTCTGAGTTTGAGGCCAGCCTGGTCTACAGAGTGAGTTCCAGGACAGCCAGGGCTACACAGAGAAACCCTGTCTCTAAAAAACAAAACAGAAAAAACCCAACCAAAAAAAAAAAAAACACCAAACAAACAAACAAAAAGACTTTGTGTCAGTGTGCCTCTAGTACTAATCTATTTAAATCCCTTCTCTGAAGCTGAACTTGGAGCCCAGCCTCTTCATGAAATATCTCTGACTCTACTACCTGGAATTTGTCCTGCTGTTTATTTGATTATAACTGTGAGATATATAATGAATATATACCAGCTTAGCTTGTTGCAGTCATGAGTTTATCTTAATTCATCTCAGGACGTTATTATGGACTAAACTCTGGTTTGTGTGTCACAGGAGCTGTCATCACACTGGGGAAAGCACAGAAGTTCCGATTTAACCACCCAGCCGAGGCCGCTGTGCTGCGGCACCAGAGGCTCAAGGTAGGCATGGCTGTGGTTTCTGAGGGCTGTTAGGGAAGCTTCTGCAGTCCCCTGCTTGGCTCACTGCTCTTTTCCATGTCTCAGGTTGGAGAGGCTCTAGGCAGCAGTGGCTCTTTGGAATGGCTGGACTTGGATGGAGACATCAGTGCCTCAAGACTGGGTCTCTGTCCTCTGCTCAGGAAGGCGAGGTGAGAATCTGCTGTTAGTAGCAATGGAGTCTCCTACGTTTGCTTCTTAGTCCGGAACAGACTGGAAATTGAGAGAGTGTTGTATAACATGTAAGGTCTGAACCAATTTGTTCCAGATTGACTTGGGTAAGTGTTGTGGCTTGGAAATAAAATGTTCTCCGCAGGCTTGGGCACTGAAGACCAATCTCCGTCTTGTGGCATAACCTGTGAGGTTCTGGAACTTTTAGGAGGTCTGGTAGAGCCCAAAGAAGAAGGGCACTGGGGGTGTGTTCTTAGGGGTGCATCTTATTCCACTTCCCTCTGTCCCCCTCTCCACTTCCTGTTACCATGAGGTGAGCCACTTTGTATCACCACATGTGCCCCTAGCAGGGCTCATGCCCAAGCTGCAGGGTAGTCTCCCATAGACTGGGACTTCTGAACTGGCAGGCTAAGATGAATCCTTTTCTCAAGTCGTTTCTCTCAAGTGTTTGATACAGCAATGAAAAACTATGAGTAATCTGAAAATGCAGAGCTGGCTGCTGAGTTTGTAGCTGACAGGGACGTAGGCAGGGGCCTCATTTGTGTCCTGTTTGGTATCTTGTCTCTCTTCTCACTAAAAGACATGCATCTCCCCTGTCAACAAGATTTATCTGGGAAGTGTTAGCAGACATCTTTGGTACTGCTTCTAAACCTTACTTCCCCACAGTTCTTTAAGACTCAGGTCACCTGTGTGTAAGCTCTTAGTTTGTACACCTTTTAGCCTCCAGATTCTAAGGCTTCCTCTAGAATGTATCTCTTTTATCCTCTCAACCAGCAATGCAGAGTTGTGCATTGGGATCAGGACCTATGGGAACAATTAGAAAACATGTTGAGATTCTGCCTTCCCTCCTGTTTCACTTGCTTTGTGATAAACTTTGAAGTCTTGAGCCAATTTATAAGCAATTGACAGCAGCTGGTTTTCTACTTCATCATTACCCTTCCTATACAGAGTCCTTCCCTAGCCTGGATACCTGGTGGATTTTCCCCTGGAAGCTCCTTTGTTCCTTTAGCCAGACTGTCCTGTATGTAGGAAAGTCATCAGAGGACTCAGTAGCAGTGAGATCACTAGCAAGACTATTATGCACTTCCAACACAGGATCCGCTGCAGGTTCTTGTGCCCCCTTGGCCTTTTTGGAGGGATCCGGCTCTCTTTCCTCTGGCCTAGAGGATTTGATGGCAGATGAAGATAGTCTGACACTGATAGGAGGAGATGATGTGCACTGGGGAGTCCGGTGAGCAGCAGATCATCTTCACAGAGCTGCTCACAAGATGAACGATGCTACAGCAGAGGTTTAGGGATTGGTGACCCTAGGGTCAAGGTCTTAGGAGCCCATGGAGTGAAGGGCAAGCTGGAGGAGCTGACACAGATGCTGAGTATCAAGGCCAAGGAGAATTTGAGACTGAGGCTGAAGTTTTTGTTCTCTCAGAAAGAACCCACGAAAGAGGCTTTGCTTTGGATAAGGTTTGGTTGGGAAGACAGATTGCAGATCTGGTTTTTCTCAGAGTACAGAATTCACGGGAAACAGCACTGCAATTTGAAGAGCCATGGATATAGAAAGGTGCATTGGAATTGGGTAAACAGATTCACATTTGGCCCTACTACTTAAAAGCTGTGTAATCTCAGACAGCTCACTTACTCTTTGAGCCTTTTTCCGCACCTCTAAGGTAAGAGTGCTTATCCCCTCCCCAGGGATCCTGCATAGAACTGGCGGAGCTGAACGGGCATAGTACCCACATGCCCATGGCCTCAATGGCTGTAGGGATGAGCTACCTAGGATAGCTGCTTTCCTCTCTTGTCCTCTTGTCTCAGTCAGCTCATCGTCCTCCCAGAGAGCTCTGTAGGCTCATCCTTCCTTTTAAATCTCTTCAGGGCTCTGTGGCCTCATGACCTTGCATCAACACCAAGAATGTGCTCTTTTATCCATCCGACTGTGAAGGGCTTCAGAGTCAAGGCCTCTCTCATGGACTGCCCCCACCATTCACCACCAGCTTGAGGGGCCTGGAGGCTGGGCTGAGCCCATCCATCTACTGTAGCCAGCATCTGGTGCTAGCCCTTGGTCAGGTGTTGTGGCTCTCAAGCTAATTACCGGGCAAAGTGGCCAGGGAGTGGAACAGACAGAAGAAACTACTACATGACTCTGTCTGGATTTGTGAGCAGTCTCTCCCACTCTTAACCTGGGTTTTCCTTCAGGGCTGACCTCATCCTAGGCTGCTATCCCTCATTTATCTCTGGAGGAGCATTTTAGAGGGCCAGAGCTTTTTCTAAGCCATTTTTTTTTCTTGTGATAGTGATCTGAACCAGGAAGAAATTTTGTCCTGAGTCTGTTGCCTATGTTCTTTGCATTTCCTTGCTTGGAGTTGGTGGGTCGGGGTTTACCTTTAAATGTCTAGAACCCAGAAGAGGCTCTCACTGCTGCTGCAGTAGTAAGTAGCTGCCACTAAATTCTGCTGTGGACTCTGTGAGGCCCCAAGGTAGCAGAGGACAAGTGCCAGAGTACAGTAGAGAGTATAGCAGAGTCCTGACAAGTAATTGGTGATCAGCCAGTATCTAGGGGATGCTGGAGTTAGCTAAGAGGAAAGGCAGCCACCTTTAGTTACAGGTCCCTTGGCTGCCCTGTAATGAGAACTTGGTTTTGATACTACATCCAGACATGTAGCATAGTTATTTTCTTTCTCACCTGTCCTGGGAATTTGAAAACTGTGCTTAGCAGAGATGTCCTTCTGGCTGAGGCTGTATGACAGTTTGGGTAAATACACCTTGGCATCCTGGACCGTCCCCTTCGAAATCCCATGCAGAACTGCTGCCACTGCCACTGCTGCTGCAGCTGCAGCTGCAGCTGTTTTCTTAGAAGCTACAAGCGCCTCCTATGAAAATGCAAGCTGTAAATCTGAGAGCTGGGGAAACATCCAGGGGAAGAAACTGGGTAACCCAGGGGATTCAGAATATATGGATCCCACTCTTCCTCTTTGGATCTGGTGTTCTGAGGGTTTTAGGTGGGCTTCTTTAGGCCTCACTGATGTTTATGTTTATAACTCAGCCATTACTGTGGCCCAATTTTGAAGTAGTAATACAAGTACAATATGTGTAAATGTGAGTACAAAATGTTCCTGTTAACCGTTTTCCTTTGTACTTCTGAAGTTTTTTTCTTTATTTCCTGGGAGAATTTTAGTAGAAACCCCTTTAATTCCTTCATTTTTAAAAGAATAGCTCCTCTGTATGCATGTATACATGATTTGGGGTGGGGTGGGGCATGTGTGTGTGTGTGTGTGTGTGTGTCTAAAGTTGATATCAGTGTCTCTCAGTGGCCCCACTCTATTAAGGCAGGGTCTCTCTCTGACCCCAGAGCTTGTCAATTATAGACTAGCCAACTTGCCCTAGGTGTCCCCTGTCTCTGCTGCCCAAGGGCTGGGATTACAGGTAGCTACCATGCTTGCTTGGCTTTTATGTGTATTCTGGAGATCCAAACCCTTGCCCTCACATTCACAGCCATTTCCCAAGTCTGGACAAGATGCTTGATTTAGCTAAAGCATTATTTTTATCTTTTATTTTACTTTTTTTTGGGGGGGGGGTTCAAGACAGGGTTTCTCTGTGTAGCCCTGGCTGTCCTGGAACTCACTCTGTAGACCAGGCTGGCCTCGAACTCAGAAATCCGCCTGCCTCTGCCTCCCGAGTGCTGGGATTAAAGGCGTGCGCCACCACTGCCCGGCTCAGCTTTTTGTACTTTTAATAAAATATTTGCTTTACTCTTATAATTTCCTTATGAGCCAGGCGTGGTGGCACAAGTCTTTAGTCCAAGCACGAGGAAGACAGAGGCAGGTAGAGCTCTGCGCATTCAAGGCCAGCCTGGTCTATATAGTTCCTAGATAGCCAGGGCTACATAGAGAGACTCTGTCTCAAAAACAGAACAAAACACCAAAGCAAATAAAAATAACAACAAAAAACATGTTTTAGTCTTATGAATCCCTTATGAGAGTTAATTTGGGTTTCTGCTAAATCCACAATTCTAAGAATATGATAGTCTAGTGTCTGTTCTCTGCTCCTGTACTATGACGCCATGAGCTGCCTCTGACAACACCTGTTCCAAGCTGCCAGCTGTCTCAAGCCACTTCTGCCTTGCTGAATTCAGGAGTGCTTTTAGAGGGATAAAAGTCTCCCACCCATTTGTCCTGAGTTTGGTTTGCTTGGGTGACTCTGACCTTTTTGTCACAGGAGAGTGCTGGAAGAGCAGTGTGACAGGGACCAGCAGCCATCAAGAAATAGCGAGATATCTTACAGAGCCCAGACTGAGCAACAGCAGTGCCATGTGGAGGCTCTGAAGCAGCAAGCCAAAGAAGGACAGAGTAGACTCCAGAAGAAGCTAGAACTGGACCAGATACCTATCAGCCGGCAGATAAAAGACAGTAGGTGCCCTCATCTAAGGTCTGCTTAGTCTCCCTTTTCTAGTTTCATACTGCCGTTCTTCTGCATTCTGACCTTTGTTGTCTTAGTGATATAATGGAATCTTTTGTACTGGGCATTCTCTTCCTTCTTTTAGATACCAGAAGCTCACACAAGGGGGCTGGAAATAAGCAAGTGAACTTCTCTATGGCCCCTAAGAATGATGTATTTTCTGCTGACTCCCTCCAATGGCGCACTTGTCTGTGCATTTCCACCCGCCCCACTGTCCCACTGTCCCACTGAGGCCTACACATCTTCCTTTCCTTCCCCTTCAGTAAGGAGGCCCTGTAGCTCTCCCTTGCCACACCACTCTATCCAATCCTCTTCACTCCTTACAGCTCTAGCCATGGCTGGAGATGTCTGAGTCCAGACAGCCATAGGTAGGAAGTGCTGACCTTCTCTCTGGGTGTTTTTGGTTCCCAGACCAGCAGTGGCTACTCAGAGAAGAGACCTGGCTAGCCAGCTTACAAGAGACACGGCAAGAAGACGACTGTGGAGAAGAGAAAGAGCTTGAGGCCTCTGTGGCACCTGATGCTTGGCTTCCAACAGATCCTCAGACTCTACCATCCCCACTGGTCCAAAGCCAGAAGAGGGTGGTACAGCCCCAGTGCTTACGGAGACATACTTCTCGGGCTACAGTGTGGAACATCAGGCAGAAAAAAGTCTCATTCCAACTGGAGAGAATTATTAAGGAGCGGAGGCTGCTGGAGGCCCAGAGGAGACTGGAGCAGCTCAGTGCACTCTTCTGGATCCAGGATGATCGTGCCTCCAAGGCCCCAAGTTGGGCCTCTAGCTGTAACAGTTCAGGCCCAGGTTCTCAGCGTAGAAGCAGATGGACAACTCGCAGCTCTCTGAGTCTCCAAAGGCTCCGCAAGCAACGCCTGCCCCAGCTACACAGGTACCAGTGATGTCACCAGGAGCCCTGGCTGGAGTTAACCCAGCTTTCTAGGCAGTACTCTTTACTCCCAGGCTTCTTCAGTCTGTGAGGAGCTGGGTGTTTATTCCTGTAGTCCTTCTGGGCTTCTCTTTGTTTGCATATCTTAAGAATCAGACTGCTTCCTATGCTTTCAGGGCTGCTCTTGCTCCCAGCTCATTTCTTCTTTTCAAGGAACTTGCCTCATTTGCATGTGTGTTTTAGACCTAGACTGTCCAGATGCAGTTTCTTATGTGTCCTGCCTCCAACTTAGTCTCACCTCCAACCAGTCTTCCTTGATCTCACAGGCTGCCTCCACCCTGACCAGGCACATGACTCCCCGGTATATGTTTGGATCTGACTGTTGGCTCCTTTACCCCCTGTCTGCTGTCACAGTGGTGGGGAGTATATTATCTCCCAGATTCCTTAGAGTGGAGGCCTGTGTCCTGTCCTGTGTGTCCTTGGCCTTGCTCAGAAGAGCCACACGAAGTCTGTTGTTGTCATGTTTTCTCACCTCTCTGCCCTTCAAATAACTGGGCAGGCAAGCCAACTTTTTACTATGGAAAACATTCAAACATGCAAAAAGTTGAGAGACTTATGGAGTACCTATTTAGAACAATTATAAAGACATACTACACTTAACTTTAGAGTCCTACCACCCTGTCTTCCAAAGGATTTAAAGCAATATCATGTCATTTCAAAACCTGTTCTGTCATACCTACCAAATCATACCTGCCAAGATTAGGTTAGCTTGATAGAAGCTAACACCTGGGTCACACAGTTTTCTCAAGTTGCTTGAAGTGTGCCTTGGTTTTCCATATCAAGATCTAATTGGATTTATAAACTACCTGTCACTGTTAAGTCTAAAGTTCCTGTAGTCATTCTTTTCTATTTCTTCTCACCAATATGCAAAATGGGTCAGTTCTGTAGATGATACCACACCATAGATTTATCTGCTTGATTCTTTATAGTATTAAAATTGTTCCTGTTTTACTCACAAAGCCAATTGCTTGAAATGTAATTCAGTTAAACTTTTCCCTAAGATAAAGCAGCTGGGGGCAGGGATTGAGCAACATGTATCTGAGACCTCTGAAAGCCAGGGCTCTGTTGTCAACAGTCTGCTTTTGTGTGTATTGATGTGGAGAGTGTTGGACACAGTGAGTGGGCGGCCTGCTCTCCAACCTCTTTCAGAGTAACTAAGTAGAATGCCATATTCCTTATATTGACACAGGGACATTACTATTCTGAGATGGCTTTCCTTATCTTCACAGTGCTTTCATGAACTGGGATCCTTCTGCCATGTCACCACCTGTGCCTGACCTGACTCACCAAATACCAGAGAAAACCCTATCAAAAGATATTATTTCACAGGCAATGGCTTGTCCACCAAGGACAGGACACCTGGGCAGGAACAGTCTCCTTTCATCACGATGGAGGAAGTTCTCTCCAGCCAGGAGAGCCTCTACCCAAGGCACCTGTCTCACTGTGAGCCACAAATCTGTTAGTAGCCAAGGAATTGAGTCATTGGGTAAGCAGCCCTGTCAGATATCATCCCAGGGCCAATCAACTAAGAAACAAAAACCAAGGGATGGTTCAAGGACTTTCACCCCTGCTGCCCAGGCCAGAAGGGCTAAGGGACTAGTAGCCTGTGTCAATACACAAATGGGATGGCAAAAAGAAGGGAGCTGTGGGACCTCCAAGGCTCCTAAGGAAACTACTTCCCATTCTACGTATCTCAGTGGATTGGAACAAGCAGCTGGACATAGGAAAGTAGTCAAGACTTTTCAGTCAGAATCCAAACCATCTCCTCCAAGCAGGGCAACAAAAAAGCATCAGAGGGTGCTGGCAGCTAGGGCCAGAGACATTGCCAAAAAGTTCTCTCGTTTGCCTCGTGGCAGTCCTTTAAAAAAACAACCTAGTGCAGGGGATCCAGACACACCACCCTCCTTCACAGATTCTAGACCTATAATGGACCATGTAAGGGAAGAGGACAAGGATTTATCTGACACTGAAAGCAGTTACTCAGTGGATTCTCTTTCTTATATTTATGCGAAAGTCCCAAAGAGGCTGCTGAAACCAGAGGACCTTCAGGGAAAATGGGACCTCCCAGGTCCAGAGAACTCTGAAAGTGATGACAGTCAAATATCTGAGGATTCACTTGCTGGGAAAGGGCACCAAAGCCCCCCAGAAAACTCTGGAGGTGAGTATTCCCCAAAGGACCATGGGCATCCAAGGGCCAGGACTTCAGCCTCTGTGAGGGGTCCCCCCATGCCCTTAGACAGTAGCTTGTGTACTCAAACATACAGGAGCTTTTCCTTGGACAGTCTGACTGATCCTGAAAATAGGCAAGGGGAGCCTTCCCTTGTCTCTGCTGATGAGGTGCCTACAGAGACTTTTTGGCATCTGCAGAAGGCCACCCTGTGTGCAATTGACCAGGAGGTAACTGACGGGCCCAGTCCTGTCAGCCACAGAATAGGAGTAGGGGTGAATGTTCTCTTGCCAAAAAGCGATCCGTTTTACCTTGATCCTCAGCTCCAGCACCATTGTGAGCAGCTTGAGTCAGAAATAGAGGCAAGCTATTCCGAACAAACCAAACCTCTCCAAGGCATTCAACTTGTAAGAGAGAGCCCCCTGTTATCTGTGGATTCATGGTTTTCTTGTGACTCTAAGGTTAATCCTAGCAGTCCCTCAGAGGTCATACATTCTTTATGTCCAAGTCCTGACATACATGAAATTCAGCCCCATGGTGAGAAGCCCAAACACTGGCTAAGCATTGAAGAAATAAAGCCACCTGGTACCTGCAAACTTCCCCAATGCAGTACTGAGCCACCCTGCAGTTCAGATTTGTATGCAACCTCGGCTTCTGATACATCCAAGCCCTCCGTCTGTGGAAGCCAAAGACTCCTTCAGCCAGAAGTTGATGGATTCTTTCAGGGCAAAGAAATGCCTGACATGACCAACCAGGGCATCTCTGAAGAGTCCCAGAATTCTGACATATCAAGTGTGCTGGCTCCCTCCACCACCTCGTTCACTCATGTACGTAGTATTAATAAGAAGGACTGGGCAGCCCTTCATCAAGAATATCTCCTTGAGCTCTCTGGTTCTGTTTTTGAAGCTGTAGGAGAGCCCAGACCAGCTTTCCCCTTCCTGGAGGAAGACTCTAGCTCCCTGGCTGAAGCTTCTGATAAAGTAGATACTCATTTGCCAACTGGCCCTGGGTTATCTAGAAATGTAGATTTCAGTTCCTTTCCAGTCCACCTATCCAAATTCTGGCACTTAAAAGCAGAGAAAGACCATGATAGTCTGAGTGCCAACCTAGAAAATGCTTCGGACCTCTTCAGTACTGTTGAGAGTATGAACTATAATGGTGCGTACCCTGCAGATGTAGAGTCTCTGACTTCTGGATCTATAAATACGGCAGGAAATGTGATTCCAGGTTCTGTGACAGAAGCATGGGAAGTCAGTCAGGCCGGCTTGGAAGGAGGCCTTCAGGGTGGCAGACATTCTGCGCTGATAACTTCCTCTGATCGGTATTTCTTCCAGAAGAGGGCTTATCACAATCATGACACCTTAGCCACTAAAGTAGACTATTTACCTCAAGATGGGGCTCTTCTCAGGAATAATACTACAGTTCAACCAGGACTATTAAATCACAACAGCCACCAGCACCCCCTGCTGGAAGAGAAGGCAGCTTCCCAGCAGTGCACAGAGGAAGTAGCTGAAACACACATAGATGCCTGTTGCACTTTCCCTTCAGGTCCAGAGCTGTGCCTGCACTCTGCCCCCTGGAGCTCTTTCCCATCCTCCCTGCAGCCACCCCCCCTGGAAACATTCTATGTAACCAAAAGCAGGGATGCCCTGACAGAAACTGCCTTAGAGATTCCAGCCTGCAGGGAAGCCTGGGTGCCATCCCCACCCCCTAGGGAAGCCTGGGGCTTTGGTCATAGCCATCAAGTCCCCCAGAAAGCTCACTGGAAAAATAATTTGCCGAAGTTGTCCCAAAGTCAGAATTCTAAGATCGATTCACCTCAGCAGGCAACAGCAAAAAGGCCAACAGATATGAACACAGGGGAAGTTACTGAAGAACGGGGGAAATGCTCCAGAGATGTGAGAGAGGAAGGAAACCACGGTTCTGCTTACTGTTTTGTTGCTCAGAACAGACAGCAGCTCCCTTCTACCAGACTCAAAGCTTGTGGGTGTGGAGATGAACTTGGGATTTTAAATAAGTACAGCCTCTCAGTCCACACGGATGGAGAAGCCTCCTCATGGCATCACTGCAGGGTCGCATTCAACGACTCCGAGTCAAAGACTTTGCTCTTCATTTGTGATTCCAAGGCAGGTGGGGAAGAACAGAGTCCGCTCCTGCCACAAATTCAGTCCTGTGGTATGCACAGTCAGTCTCCTTCTGGGGCCAGGTCTGATTTCATTGGCAAAATCACCAATTTAGACCTAGAGAAGGTCATACCAGAGGAAACTGCTGTTTCCTCGAAATCAAGATCACTCCACTGTCTAAGCAGCCCTGTGATCATGGCAGGAGGTGGAAGTCCAACCCACAGGTGGGAGGGGAGGAATGAAACTGTGCTTCTCAGAGAAGTGATTTCCAAAGACATCCGAGAAGAGTTTAGTCTTCCAGGAACCCAGTATACCTGTGAAAGATGCCATCTAGTTATGTGCTCTCAGGAAAGAAAGCCCACTGAATGCAAGGCCTGTGAACAGTCACAAGAAATACAGTCCAAAGAAGAACCTTTGGGAGAGAAACAGAGTAAAAGAGTTAATAATACTGATGAAATGGCTAGACTGATCAGGAGTGTAGTGCAGCTGGAAACTGTCATCTTAGAAATCGAATCCAAGCAGAATAAGAATCTTCATGCTTCCCACCCGCCAAGTACAGAGCTTATGCTCCAGGACTTACAGGACCAGAAGGCTGACCATGTCCCCAAGACAGAAAGTTCTGGAAAACATTTATGCTTTGAAGATCAGCCATCTTTTCCAATACAGATAGAGGATGGTACCTTTGAAGACAGCAAAGCTAGAGAAATAGAGGGTAACAATGCAATTAGTAATAATGCTCAGGTTCAGAAAATCATAGGAAGCCCCTTCAGATCAAGGGAATATGTACAAACAAGGGGGTCTGAGAGTGAGCACTCATACCCACCACCTGGAGCAGACAGACTTGCTAGGGATACATGCGATTCTTTGGAGAAAAGTATAGCTCTCAGAAAATGTAGCAACATTTCCCTTCACTCTAGGAGAATGAAAGAATTATCTAGAGCTCTGCCATTGCAGCCTAGCGTAGAGAGATCTGAGAAAGATGCCGAGCTTCTAAAAGCACCAGCAAAATTCCAAGACCAGACTTGGGCCTTGGGAAGTCTCGAGGAGCTGGAGAGTATGGGAAGTTTTCAGGAAAGCCAAATTGTTGTAGTCCCAAGTGATTCAGAATTGGAGGACGCAAAAACTCAAGGGGGAGTTGAAGAAATGACTGTGGGCAGGGGAGGGAACCTACAGGAAAGAGAGAGTCTGGTCTCATCTACTCAGAAAATTTCTCCTCCCAGCCGGCACTGGAAGGGCACATTTTTCAGCCAGGAGACTGTCTCATCATTCCATAACCAGATGGGCTTCTCTGCAGTCTTTCCTTATGGAGAGCCGAGTGGTACCCAACCCATGCATTCTCCAAGCTTCCCAAGATGCTGTTTGCATGCCTCTGATACCAAAGGTGTCTCTTCATTTGAGTACATATTAGAACCTGTGGTGTTGAAAACCAATAGAAATCCTTTGGGAACTGGAATAGGGGATCAGGATCACAGTGGAGAGACCAGCAGCAGCCCACAGGAAAGTGTTTCAGGGGATGTTTCCACCACACACACTCCCTGGGGTGGATCTGTAATGCCCATGGTCATAAGAGCCCATGGTCAGTCTGTCACATCAGACAGCATTCTAGAGACAGAGAATAACAATAACAATACCTCCCAAGAAGGCCAGGAAGGGTTGGGTTCTGAAGCTGAGGCAACTGTACAAAAAGACAGAAAAAACAGTTCCTTGGACAGGGGCTCAAGGCAGACTGAAAAGAGAGTCAGTTTCCCCTTAAAAGAAGAGAGTGACCAGGGTGAGGAGGAAAGGCAGAAGGCAGAGAAGTCAGAAGACCAACAGCCTCCTAACTCTGCTTGCTTAACACCTGTGTCTGTACTGAAGGGACCTGATTCAGAGCCTCTGCTACTACCGGACTCCTCTATCCATGCATCCATATGCCTGGCTATCTTGGCAGAGATCAGACAGGCAAAAGCACAGAGGAAGCAGCTTAAGGATTTTGTGGCTGAGGGGACAGTACTTCCTTACAAGACTTCACAAGATGCTGAGTGTTTTTCAGAGGCTGCTGGTAGGTCTAAAACACAAAAGGTTAAGTTAGGATGGGATAGCACCAGGAATGATGCTAAAGCACAAGGACTGTGTGTGGCATCTCCATCGGCTGTGTCTGCAGACCTCCTGGCAGACGAGAGGAAAGCCCAGGCCAGCGCAGGGAGCTTTCATCGTCTGCCCAATCCTGAAACTGACAGAGTAGCGCAGCATCATTTGCTGGCTTCCTCTCACATTGTTTCAGAGCTCGAGAGAAGGTATTGCACTGGTGAACCAAGGCAATTTTGTGGAGCAAGTGGATGGTCCGATTCTTCTGAAGTCATGCAGAAAAGTAAAGAAACATCTAGAACAAAGTCCTCTGTTGATCCTGTGACCGCAGACAAGCTTCTTTCTATACCAGCTGTAGAGCAGGATGAGAGGGTGGGATCAGAGAAAGTGTCTGTCTTATCTTCTCAAACCTCTTGTGATGGTCCTGGCAGGATTCTGCATGGGCAAAATCAGTTGGCTGCATGGGAGACTGCAGAGGGTATATCCTTTGGTGGAAACGACAGTATCATGGGTCATCAGGGACCTAGAAGTCTAGATAGCACGTGTGGAGGAGGCTCAGCTAAGATCTCAGTGACCACACAGAAAGGAAAAGCAGTCCATTCTGAGTGTCAGTCTGTGGTCTGTGCTGTTGAGAATGCTGTAGACCTTTCTCAGCCTAAGCAAGATCATGTTCAGCGCTTGGATGTTTCTACTGGCTTAGAAGAAATGAAGACAAATCCAAAGTCATGTGATGTTCAGCCTGAAGCTCCAAGAAAGGGTGAAACAGAAGCTAACATATGGCATCCTGTCAAGTGGAAAAATGTTGACTCTGGTCTGGCAGAAGCATGTGGGGGTGACAGCAAAAATCCAAGGCCAACTCCATTTCCAGATCAAAGACCAAGCCAGCATCCCAGTGGACTTAGAGAAGAGGCTCCAGGTCTGTGCCCAGAAGAGTGCCTTGTCTTCAAGGGAGACCCTGGAGGCAGCAGGCCACTTGGCTCATCTTATGAGGAGGAAGAGAACAGAACTATTCCTTGCCCTCACCTAAGTAGTTCTCAACCTACTGCTGCTGTTTATGCCTGCTGCTCTCACTCCTCTACTTTGCCATGTTATAGTGATGGTGTCCTTAGGAAGAGAACCCCCTGGGCTGCTCCACATCCTGACCACTCACCTTTCATAGTACCATCTAGGGTCTGTGAAATGGATGGAGCAGGAGAGAGCTTTTCCAAAGACTCTCAAGTGTCTTTGGCACATGGCCTTAAGCACAAATGTGGGCCAGTAGACAACAGCATTCCCAACCCACCCACTACAGCTCCTGTCTCATTTCCAGCTCAAAGCTGCAGCTGCCTTTCCACCCCAGAAATGAGGGCAAATTGCTTTACCCTCACAGTTGCTAGGGGAAGGTCAGTGAAAGATTCTGGGAAAGAGACTACAGGGAAGAAGGCCAGCACTGCCCCTGAGGATGCTTATCTATCCAGTCCTATAGGCATGAGCTCTGAGCCACTGAGAACTTTGAAGAATAACTCTGTAGGTGAGAATGCACAGGCATCCCAAACCATGCCAGAACTTCCTGTGGTGACTCAGGGACCACATACCCTAAATTCAAATGAAGAACCTGTTGACAGTAAGCTGGTGATAGCAGCTCAGTTTGGACATTTAGAAAATACTATCAGATGCTGTCCAGAAAAGATGCAACCTTCCACTAAGGTCAGAGGTCACAGGTGCTTGGGTCCCCAAGCCAAATTTGTAGACATGTTAAAACATACCTGCCATCCTCAGATTGAGACTTCATGGGAAGAGGAAGAACAACAGAGAGACCAGGCCTCAGGAGAGGGCAAAGACCATGCCCAGGTCAGAAATCTAGTACCTTCTAATGTTGGTAGCTTTGATGGCTGTCAGACTAGAGATGGTGAAAGAGAGGAGATAGTTGTAACCAAGTCTTCTGTGTCCCAGACTTTCTTTTCAGACTTTGAAGCCCAAACTGAACCATCACAGCCTGCTGCCCAGACTTTAAGCCAGCTTTGCTCTGATAGGGAGCAGCTGTCTCCCAGCCACAGGCACCTGCTTCCTGTGATTGCAATCTTCTCTGGCGCCACGCATGCCAGGTACTCCCCTAGACCAAAGTTTACTGTGGTCAGCTCATCTCGGTCTCTTCAAGAACTAAATTTGAGTATGGAACCTCCTTCCCCAACAGATGAAGATGCACAGGGGCCAAACAGCTTGTGGAGCCCACATCTCAGGGGTCATTCCTCCAAAAAGCCAGTATCAGCATCAGTGAAGACTCAGGATTGCAGTCAGAAAGCTTCATGTAACAATAGCCCTACTGATCACAGGCCCTTGAACCCTGTCATTCCTCCTTACCCAACATCTTCCACTGTGTCATGTATGCCAACCCCTGAGTTCATGACCACCTGGATGCCTGGTGCTTTGGAACAGGCCCATCAAGGAAAGACAGATAAACTGAGTGTCCAGGGTATGCCAGAGAATTGGTATTCTCAGGTGGACAAAGAAATGCTGCACTTTGGTTCTAGTGAATTAAGTCCCTCTGTCCTGCCCTGGTGTCCACAGGGACCTGCGCATATTGGTTGGAAGCAATATGTGTTTGGAAGTGCAATTGATGTCTCTTGTAGCCAGAAACCCCAATGCCTAATCCAATCAAATATGTCTCAGTGTTCTAGCATGGACAGTGTCCTAGAAGACAAGAAATCTCCATTTCACTCTCATCCCAAGACTGATGCCCAAACCCAGGATTTGCCAAACATACACAGTGGCATTGAAAATGACCAAAGTTCAAATGAGCTGCCGTTGGCTGGAGGGAGTGCCAAAGCTCAGGCAGATGAGATTGTACTCCTATGTCCACCAGAGCCAGGCTGTTCCGGGGGGGAGGCCAGTATGAATGTCTTTGAGCAGGAAACACAGACCCTGGGCAGCAGGCTCCACTGGAGTTGCACTGATGCCAAGACAATGTCAGACTCTGAGCTAGCCTCCTGGACCAGCATGCACAACCTGTCTGTCCACCTTTTACAGCTTCTGCACAGTACTTCAGAGCTGCTTGGGAGCCTCTCACAGCCAGGTGTGGTCATAAAGGAACAGAATGTCAAGAGTGAATCCCTAGACGAGGCCCAACAGGCCCTCATGATGGATGGTTCTACTCGGACCACTATGGATGAGGGCATCCAGACGGACCTGGCCTTACCTCTGACCTTCCAGGGCCCAGAGGTCAAGTCTGAGGAAGTCAGTGTGATCCTTGAAGTGATGGACTCAGGTATCACCACTGTAGCTCAAGAAAAGGGAGATATCCCGGTGGTGTTACAGAAGAGAGAGGCAGAGGAAGCAGCAGAACCCCCAAATCTTCATGAAGCAAGCACCCACGATAAGCTGCAGAGCCCTCCTGTTCCCTCATCACACTTAAGGTTTCAGAAAGCTGATCTTGGGCAGAACTTTACTTTCATGAGCCTCCCAGCTTCTGATGGTTCCCCACCTCCCAGTCTGCAGCCAGAGGAATCTGGCATGGTCAACGTGCCCAGAATCTCCCACCACCCAGGGCTCTCCCTTGGTGCTTCCAAGTTCACACAGGAGCCTAGTACCCAGAAAAGGTTGGGCGGCTCGAATACTGTGCTGGTGGATAGGGCTTCCTCTCCAATCCTTACATTTAGTGCCAGCATCCAGGAGCTGAGCAACCCCTTAGCTTGTTTGACTCTATCAGTTCCCTCAGCTCAACCTCTTGAAGACTTCCAGAAGCTTGACATTAATCCAGACCTTGCTGTTGGTGACCAAAGGCCTCCAATGGATAATTCTCAAGCCACTAATGAGTCTGATATCTCTCAGAGAGCTGAGTCTCTGGATAGAGAAGGCAAGAGCCCCTTAGGAAAAAGTTCTGAGAGATTATTTCTTGATTCTAGCTCCCCATGCAGTCCACAGCAGAGCTCTAGTCTCCAAGTTAGTTTCTTAGGGAAGGTCCCTCAGCAGCTTCAGCCCAAGAGCACCACTGGAGACCAAAGCAAACCACCATCTCCACCACCAAAGCACAGGAGCCCGAAGCTTAATAACAGTTTTGTGTCTGAGAAGGTGGCATCCATAGGGCATGGTCCACCCAGTCAATGGCAAGGCAGGGCAGCAAATGAGGCCAGGAGCTCAGTGTTTATGGTGGAGCTACAACCCAATCAGGATCGACCTTCTTCACAAAGAGGTCTTCAGCCCCTTAGCCCTTGCCAGATCTCTGATACTACAGGGCTTCAAAGTCCTGCTATAGATCCACCTCAGGCCTGCCAACCTGTGGGGCTGCTCTGTCCTAGTTCACATGTACATGTGGCCCCTGGTCCCCAGCATCACCTCAGGGACCTCCCAGTTCATAACAAATATAACTGGTGTGGAGTTCAGGAGGGACCTTGCAGAGGTCTGCATGTAGGTGATAGTTTAGGGGTCAGATGTGACTCCAGTAGTGTAGGGACACAAAGGCCCCTGCAACCTTCTGACAAGTACAGCCAGAACCCCGAGTGCCTTCGATTAGAGCACATCCCCTTACAAGCTGGGCTCCAGAAGCCCTCACTCAGCGTGGAACTCACAGAAGCAAAACTACACCATGGCTTTGGGGAGACAGATGCTCTGCTGAAGGTGCTGCAGACTGGGACAGGGGAGGTGCTTGCTCCTGAAGAACCCTCTGTGCCCTCCTCTGAGGAGTTCTATATGAGGTAAGGACCCTGGGCCTAAAGGGCAACAGGTGGGCAAGGTGAACTCCAAGGTGAAGGCCATGTAGGAATCAATCACATTTTATCTCAGGCAGAAAAAGACGATTGAGACCCTCCGGAGAAAGAGGGCTGAGCGACTTCATAACTTTCATCGGACACAAAGCCTCAGTCCCCAGAAACAACTTGGCTTCCTGCCCATCAAGGATCTCCCCACCTGGGAACTTGACTTGCCCAGCAGACGACAAGAATACCTGCAGCAGCTGAGGAAGCATGTCGTGGAGACCACTAGGTAAGGAAGAATCTGGAGCCTGCAGGAAGCAGGCTCTGTGGGAGCTGGGACTGGAATTTGACCATCCAGAGGCTCTTCCATGCCTCTGCAGTAGGCAGAGGAGGTAGATGAGTAAGTCTGGGGCAAATGGAAATAGGACATATAGGAGGGAATGGGGTACAGGGGTGCAGAAGGAGATGGGCAGAGAGAAGTTATGGGAAAGTATTAGACAGAGAGACTCCTGTATGTTATGCAAGTCTGTGTGCCGGGGTCTTAGAATGGCTCGTTCCTCCATAGAAACCTCTCCTAAGAATCTAAAATGACGACCCTGTAGGCCACAGGAGGCTGTGCTGAACCAGGAGGGGTGGGCAGGACCATACTTCCATGTGCTTGCCATGTTAGAAGGCGTCTTTTCACGCTGTGGACTTCCCTAGAATCCCAGAACCAGCACCAAGATTAGCCTGCCCTCCCTCTGACATTGAGCTCATGCTTCAAGAGTATCACCGGGCCCGTGAAGAGGCCAGGGTGGAGATTGCCCAGGCTCGAGATCGTCTCAAGGCGAGGACTGAACAAGAGAAGATGAGAATCCGCCAGCAGATCATCTCCCAGCTGCTGAAGGTGGGGAATGAAGCAGTCCTCTGCCTTAGGACAGGCCTGGAACCTGGGCCAGACCTTACACTCTGGCAGCCTTCTCTCTGCCTGTTTGTGAGTCTGATGATCTGCTTGGAAAGTGTAGGGCTTTGCTTCTGACCCAAAGCTGGACTCAAAGTCCCTTCACACCCTCATTGGAGCACTGCTGTCCCAGACCAGAGAGTGGGAGGAAGAGACTTGTGTGTGGAGTCGGGGGCATGGAGAGGTTAGGAAAGTAGGTGGGGGGTTACAGCAGGAGGCTCTGGGAGGTAAGAGGTGACAGCAGTGGAGGTGACAGGGAAGGGAGAGGACGTGGTAGTGTGGTGTCATCAGAAGCCAGTTCATCTGTCTTCTTCCCAGGAAGAGGAGAAACTACAGACTCTAGCCAACTACGGTTCCCTGTACAACAGCTCCAGTGGAAGCATATCTTCTGGTGTCACGTCTGGTTACAACAGCAGCCCAGCCTTCTCAGGCCACCTCCAGTCCCTAGAGGTTTTGGTAAGTGGGCAGCCATCAGAAAGCTTCTGAGACGAACGTGTGCGTAGGACCAGCTCTCTGAAGGGCTCTGCTGATGTGAGCCCTTCCTGCGTGGTTTGCTTTAGGCCTGCCTTTCTTTCCCCTTATTCTTGCAGTTCAGTGCCTTGCTTTTTTTCTTAAGTTTTGTCTTGTTTTTAATTCTGTATGTGTTTGTTTCTGTGTGTAGGTACATCTGTGTGAGTGCTGGTGCCCACAGAGGCCAAAGGCCTCAGGTCCCCTGGAGCTGGAGTAACAGGTGGCTGTGGGCTGTCTACTGTGGGTGCTGGAAGTGGAGCTTGGGTCCTCTACAAGAGTAATACACACCTGGGCGTGGCTTTTTAACCTTAGCAGTAGGAGGCAGAGCAGCTGTAAGTTTAAGGCCAGATGGATCTACATCTTGGACAGCCCCGTCTCAAAACAAAAGCAAAAAATGAACAAAAAACCCCCAACCAACAAACAGTATATGTTCAGGTTTTTGTTTTGTTTTTTTTGCTTTGTTTTGTTTTGTTTTTTTGTTTTTAGTTTGGTTGGGTTTTGTCATCTAAAAAAAAAGATTTTATTGTTTTGGTTTGGTTGTGGGTTTTTTGTTTATTTTGTTTTATTTATTTATTTAGAGACAGGACTCACTATATATAGCCCTTGCTGGCTTGGAATTCACTATGTAGACCAGGTTGGCTTTGAACTCAGAGAAGTTCACCTGTCACTGCCTCTGCCACCTGAGTGTTGGAATTAAAGGCACGTACCATCATGCCCAGCAAGGTTTATTTTTACTTTATTATGGGTGTTGCCTGCAGTTATGCCTATGTACCACAAGAGTGCCTGGTGCTTATGGAGATCAGAAGAGGGCATCAGATCCCCTGGGACTGGAATTACAGACAGTCGTGGACCACCATGTGGATGCTGGGAATCAAAGCCAGGCCTCTGGAAAAGCAGGCCCTGCTCTCCCTCCCCCCCCCACCTCTCCCTCACCCCTCACCCCCAGATCCAACCCCTTCCACTTCCCCTCAGAAAAGAGCAGGCCTCTCAGGGACATCAACCCAACACGGCATAACAAACGATAAGACGAGGCACATAGCATCACATCAAAGCCGGACAAGGTAACCCAGTAGTAGGAAAAGGTCCACAAGCAGGCAAAAGAGTCACGGACAGCCTCTGCTTCCACTGTTAGGACTCCCCAAAGAACCCCAAGTACTCAGCCGTAGCATATATTCAGAGGACCTAGGTCAGACTTTTACAGGCTCCCTGATCTCTGTGAGTCCCCACGAGTCCCAGTCAGTTCTGTGTGCACTGTTCTCATGGTGTGTCCCTGACCCCTCTGGTTTCCCTGATCCTGCCTCTACCCCTTCCAGAACTCCCAGAGCACCACCAATGTTTGGCTGAAGTACTCTGTGTTTGCTCCCATCGGTTGCTGAATGGAGTCTCTATGGTCTCTTTGATGATAGTTGTTAGGCTCTGCTCCCAGAACACTCTGCATGCAGGACAAACTGTAGGTCTTAGGTTCTGTGACTGGTCCCAGTCCTGCTCCTAACACTGAGCCATCTCTCTAGCCCCAACTTAAGCTTTCATTTTATCCTAAATAGTTGATGCTATTTTAGGATAAGGTAGTAAGTAAAATGGAGTTGCCTTGAGACTGTTTAGAGACTTAAGATTGTTAGAGATAGAAATATTAAGCAGCTTATTTTATGTTCACTGCTGTTGCCCTGAGCTGACTGGAGGAAAGCTAAGCCAGCATAATCTATGGTTTGTCCAAATCTACAAGGTTAATGACACCATGAAGAGACTGTTTGAACTGAGACTAGGGGGTGAGACTCCGAAGAGCTGAGCAGTGCTGGTGCTGGGAGGGAGGTGCAGCGTTAATAGGGTCCGTGACCGCTCTACCACAGGGCTCGGCTGCTCGGAGTGGTGGGACTGGGCAGTGCTGGGCCATGGGAAAGCCTCAGGACACCACTTGGGTGTGGGGAAGCACAGTCTGAAGTCCTGGGGACAGTGGGAGCTGGCTCAGATGTCCCTGGGCCTGCAGGGAGGCCAGGGCCATCAGGTTCTCAGGCTCTTGGACACCCAGGCGCTGCTGAATGCCCCACAGGATGGATCTAGCCCAGGGCAGAGGGGGAAAAGGGGGGGAGCTCTGGTTGGTGCCACAGGGAGAGTCCTTGGCTTGACTGTGGCAGCAGGCTTGACTTGGTCTTGGTGGGGGCTGTGGCTAGGAGTGCAGAGAGGCCTTTTATAGGAGATTAGATGGCAGCTCTTTAAGCTAAGGCCTTCTTCATGGCATCCTGATGAAAAGAGACAGTCCTTAGTTTTAAGACATTTATTGTCATGGTGGGAAGTGGATGAGTAAAACTGTACCCCACTTCTCAGGGCAGGCCTGAGGTTAAATTCCTTTTGCAGGGAGGAGTGTCTGGGAAGGAGAGCTTATTGGCTAAGTTCTCCAGGGCTTTAGGTACCTCGTTAAAGTGGAGATCTCTCAGGCTGGAGAGATGGCTCAGAGGTCACGAGCACTGACTGCTCTTCCAGAGGTCTTGAGTTCAATTCCCAGCAACCACATGGTGGCTCACAACCACCATGAGATCTGATGCACTCTTCTAGTGTGTGTCTGAAGACAGCTGCAGTGTACTCACATACATAAAATAAATATATCATTAAAAAAAAAAAGTGGAGCCCTGTCTTGAGGCTACATGACTACAGGGCATGTCTTCTACCTGTGGAGGGGCTTGGGGCATTGCCCTTACATGACTGATGGTGATGGCCACAAATCTATGAAAAACTGCGGCCTCATGCCAGAAGCCTGGTATCCAGGAGCATGGCAAAATGCCTTCTGTCTCTTTAGGGTCACCAGGGTTTCTATCCTTGGCTCAACCAGGAACCAGGCTGTCTTTCATGGTCCTACAGAGAGGCAGCCTAAGAAGGGAGGCCTCAAAGGAGAGTGTGAAGAGCTAAGCAGGAGTGGAGTATAGAGCGAGGTGTGTGAGTGGCAGGAGAGTGTACTGAGAACCTAGGCCGCTTTCTGGACTAATGCTGTTACTCCACAGAAGGGAATTTTTAAAAAGCTGTTGAAATGATAGAAAACACACACACTTGTGTGCACACACATAAACACACACATACATGTATACATACATATAATAGAACAAATGGATTGCAAGCGAAAGAGACAAGAACAGCCATGGAAAGACCTATTAGATAAACCATGGCAGACGTGAGCAAGATGACGAGTATGTGGTTATAGAATTTTCAGTGGAGATGATCAGATATGGGTGCCAGGAGAAGAGCAGATGCTTGGTGACTGACAGCTGAGAACAGCATGCACACATTTGCTGATTGCTAGTGTGTATGTGGGGTGTATATTTGGGTGCACATGCTACAACACATGTGTGGACGTTACAGGGACAACTTTATGGAGTTGGTTCTTTCCTTCCGTCTTTATGTGGACTCTGGAGATTAAACTCAGGTCTCCAGGCTTAAATGGAAAGTGTCTTTACCTGCTCATCCCTGAACTCACGTTTGGCCTAAGAAATTGAGGTGATGGCCATGACAACAGTGAAGGACGCTGGAGGAGGACTATGTTTTGTGGTGGGAAAGTTGTGAGTTTGATATTTACTTACTGGATTGAAGGTGTTTCTGATATATTTGCTGAGGTCTGTGTGCATCCATGTGGCTATGCACATGAATAGAAACATGCTGGACCTGGGCTGGCAGGGTGGTTCAGTGGGTAAACGGCTTGTTGTCAAGCCTGATGACCTGAGTTCAGTTCCCATGTAGTGGAAGGAGAGAACCAGTTCCTGCAAATTGTTCTCTGACCCCCACATCTCTCTCACACACACACACACACACACACACACACACACGAGAGGGAGAGAGAGAGAGAGAAAGAGAGAGAGAGAGAGGGAGAGAAAGAGAGAGATTTTAAAAATGTAACTAAAACAGGGAATGTGACAGGGTTTTTTTCTCCCCTTAAAAATATGTTTAGATTTTATTGCTTGCCAGTAAATCTATACCAGTTCAGTCTTTTTTTTTTTTAATAGCTGAATAGTATTCATTTTTCTCTTTTATTGTTCTTAGTAGGGTGTTTTGTATAGATAATATATTCATGTAGTAAAAGAGCCAAAAATTTTAAATGTATCTTCTACTTTATTTTTGAAACAGGGTCTCACTATAGATCCCTGGCTGACCCAGATCTTGCTATGTACATGAGGCTGGCCTCAAGCTCACAGACGTTCACCTGCCTCTGCCTCCTCACTGCCAGGATTAAAGGCGTGGGTACCACACCCAGTTATCTCCATTTATTTTTATTTACTTATTTTTATTATTATTTTTGAGACAGCTCTGGCTGTCTTGGAACTCTATGTAGACCAGGCTAGTCTCGAATTTATGGAGATTGGACTGCCACTGTCTCCCTAGTCCTGGGATTAAAGATGTATACCACCATACCCAGTTACCCCAATTTTTAAACAGTAAGTAGAAAAATACCACTATCCTTGGTTTGGGGCATGGCACTTCTCATTTTTTAGCTGGCATCTAGCCCAATGCCAAGGATGCTTTTGTACTTTTTGTGGGTTTTTGAGTCAGGTTTTCTCCCTGTAGCCCTGGCTATTCTGAAACTCACTCTGTAGACTAGGTTGGCCTCGAACTCAAAGGTCCTCTGCCTCTGCCTCTCACGTGCTGGGATTAAAGGTGTGCACCACCACTGCCCGGCTTATTCTTTTATATAATCATGTGTATGTGTGTGTGTAGTACTTGAACCATATTTCTACCCAGTATCCCGTCTTACTCTTCTCCTCATACAGCCAACCCTGTTCTTGCCAACAAGTCAACCTCATACTTCTGTGTTTGTTTTGAGAAGCAGTAAGTTTAGTTAGGGTTACTCACAGGGGCTTGGGTGAGGGCTTGTTTTCAGGAATATGGGCTCCTATCCAGTGGCTGCATCAAAGTAAATGTGTCTCTCTCCTTCATCAACCATTAATCAAACATAGATGCTCAGGAGGAGATCCTTCCTCACCTCATGACAAGATATCGGCAGGCCCACTCTCCGTAGGTAATCAGAGTTTGGGACTGCAACATCCATGGCATGCCTGGAAGTCAGCATTCTGCACCACTTTTCTTTGCCTCTTCCTTTCCTCCTGCCCCTTCTTCCATGATGTTTGCTGAGCAGATATGGCTGAGCACACAACAGTCACTCATTCATAGTTTGACCAGAGTTATGAACCTGCAGTCACTGCTACCCAGGGTGACATATTGGGTTTCCACACAGCGAGAGAGTGTGTGGTACTTGTGTTACTGTGCCTGGCTTATTTAATATGATATCTTCCAGTTCTATTAATTTTTGACACAAATAACAGGGTTTTATTTTTCTTTATGGTATTGCATTGTGAATATAAATGGCGTTCTCTTTGTCATTCATCTGACAGTCACATAGGTCTTGTAAGTAAAGCTTCAGTAACTGGGCATGAAACTACCTCTTTGTGTATGGATTTATCTCCACTGTATTATGTGTAGTGGATGTACTAATGTGCATTCCTACCAAAATAGTATAAGTCCTTTTTTCTCCGCAAATTCAATAGCATTTGTTTTTATACATGTAATAACCATTCTAACTGGAATGATATAGAATATAATTAGAGTTCTGATTTGCATTTCCCCAATGACCTAACAATAAATTTTTTATGTGTTGATCATTTGTTAAATCTTTTGAGACATACCTATTTAGATTACTTGCCTACTTTCACAGTTGGATTACTCGCTTTTATGTTAAAAGTTCTTAGTTCTTTATAAGTCTAGATATTAATCTGTTGTTTTTAAAAACAAATCCCAGCCCTTTGATTTGACTAGTGAAGTCTCAGGAGCCAGATACTGGGGGGTGGGGGTGGGGGACTGCTAGCTCAGAGGTGCAGAGAAAACACCCAGCTGACTTTCTTACTCTACCAGTGACCCAGAGAGGAAAAGTTTGTTTTCCTTACTGTCTTAAATACCCTTCAGCTCAAAGACCCTCCTTTCTGTTTACTTATGCTCTGCCTCTTGATCTAGGGTTGACTTTATTGCTGGGCCACACCACAAGTACTTGTTTGTAATAAGTAGAGAGCTCTTGGACAAAAGGTGTGTGCTAGGGCTAAGCCACAACACAGCAAGGTTTTTCTAGTTCATGATCTTGGGGTTCAAACAAAATGTGATAAAATATCCTGTAACATCACGCCTCTGTCAGATGGATAGCATTTGCATTCTTAATTCTCTACATTGTCTTTTTTTTTTTTTTGTATATGAGTACATTGTCACTGTCTTCAGACACACCATAAGAAAACATCAGACCCCATTACAGATGGTTGTGAGCCACCATGTGGTTGCTGGGAACTGAACTCAGGACCTCTGGAAGAGCAGTCAGTGCTCTTAACCACTGAGCCATCTCTCCAGCCCTCTATGTTGTCTTTCTGCTAGTAATTTTCTTTGCCATACAGAAGCTTTTATATGTGATTAATCTCAATTGTCAATTTTAGTTAATCAATTTTATTTGGAGACAGGATTTCTCCATATAGCCCTGGCTGCCCTGGAATTCATTCTAGACTTGGCTGGCCTAGAACTCAGAAATCTGCCTATCTTTGAGGCCTCTGGAGTGTTGGGATTAAAGGTGTGTGCCACCATTGCCCAGCTGAACTGTCAATTTTAAAATTTTGTACACATATCCAGAAAATCATTGTGTCAGTTTTGAAGTATTTCCTTTGTTTTCCTGTAGTAATTTCACAGTTTCAAGTCTTTCACTAAGGTCTTTGGTCCAGAGCCTGGCAGGGTGATACACATCTGTAATCCCAGCTGTTGGTATGTTGAGGATGGAGAATCATGAGTTCTAGATTACCTGTGGTGTAAAACAAGACACTCTCAGAAAACAAAATCTTTGTATCCATTTTTAGTTGATTTTGTACTGATGAGATGAGGGTCCAGATTCAGCCCTCTGCATGTGGGTTTCCACTCCTCCCAGTGGTATCTGTTCAGCTGCACTCTCTGGTGTTTGTTTGGGGACCTCTGTGAAGTATCAGTTGGCTGTGAATATAAGATTTATCTCCGATTTTCAACAGTCTGTTTATTTTTATGTTAATACCACAGTTTTTGTTACTGTGGTTCTGTAGTGTGTGTTGAAATCAGGTATTGTGAAGATTCCAGCTTTGCTCTTTTTTTTTTTTTTTTTTTTTTGAGACAGGGTTTCTCTGTGTAGCCCTGGCTGTCCTGGAACTCACTCTGTAGACCAGGCTGGCCTTGAACTCAGAAATCTGCCTATCTTTGAGGCCTCTAGAGTGTTGGGATTAAAGGTGTGTGCCACCACTGCCCGGCTCTTTTTATTCAAGATCTGTTTGGAGTACTTTACATTTCCATGTATTTTTGTTTCTGGGAAAAATGGCATTGATATTTTGATGTGAAATTTGCTGAATTGTTTTGAGTGTCATAGACATGTAACTATAATTCTTTTAAGTAGTGAACTTTTGGGGAGATATTTCCATATTTGGACTTAAAGACTTAAAATTTTTTTCACTTATGCATATTTATGTATGTTTGTAAATGTGTGCATCAGATCCCCTGGAACTGGGTACAAGTAGATATGGGTGCAGGAACTGAACTGGGGTCCTTTGGAAGATCAGTGCTCTTAACCTCTGAGTCATCTCTCAATGCTGGTCTTTATTTCTTCAATGTTTAATGAGACACCTATTGTAGGTAGGATTGTTTTTATGATTTGTTTTTTAATGGTGTAGAAATGGAGTTAGAGACGGTTATAAACTGTCACATGAGTACTGAGAACTGAATTGGGATCCTTTGGAAGAGCAGCACATGCTTTTTGTTTTGTTGAGATAGGGTCTCACTATGTAGCTCTGGCTATCTAGGCCAGGCTGGCTTTGAACTCAGATATCTGCCTGCCTCTGCTTCCCGAACTCTGGGATTACAGACATGTTCCACTATACCTGTCCAAAGAGCATGCTCTTAACTGCAGAGCCATCTTTCTAGCTCCTCAGTGTATTTTTGTGTTCTGTTTCCAAGTATTTTGTTGAGAACTTTAGCATCTGTATTCATCAGAGAGGTTGGCCTATAGTTGTGCTATTGTGTCCTTATACTGGCTTCCTAGAACGAGTGAGATTGTACTCCTTTCCTTTCTATTTTATGGAACAGTTTGAAGAGCATTGGCATTAACTTCCAAAAGTTTAGTCATCCAGGCTTGGACTTATCTTTGTTGGGAGACTCTTCATTGCTGTTTCATTTTTGTTGCTTGTTATGAATCTTGTTTCTTAATGCCCACTTGATTTCATTTTGGTTGGCCATGTGTGTCTAGGAATTTATCCAGATGTAGATTTTCCAGCTTTCAGGAATCTATTCCTTCATGATCCTCTGGATTCACTGGTGCCTGGCCTACTCCCCCCTTTTCATTTTCATTTAGTAATTTGGGACAGTTCTCTGAACTACAGTATCCTCTCTTTCTCTTCTATGTCACACTTGTTTGAGTCAGTCACTGTACTAGACCAGGTCTTGTTCATGAGGTGGCTCCCTTTGCTGCACAGTGGAATATCTATGGGGCTCCAGTGATGGGGTCAGGACTCTCTGATTCCCAGAGCAGTAGGTCCATTATCAAAATGGCTTCTGTCTACAGCACCCTGAGGGATGAGTAGGATTTGAAATGAAGCCTTTTCCAAAGCCAGGATGTGAAGATTCCAGGTTTCTTATCTATCTAGGCTATAAACCTGTGGGTGTTGTGGGTCTTCCCAGCAGCCAGGCTTGTCCTGTTTCCACTGATGGGTTTTCCTGGACTCTGTTTACTCTTCACCCCAGCAGAAGGGAAATATCTTCCTGGACAATAGAACTAGGGCAAGTGCTGGGATATTTTGTTTCTCCTGCCCACGGGTCTTTGGAAGCTATAGGTTTCCTTTTGCCAGTGTTCTTTGGTAGTTGCTCCTGGAAATGTGAAGTTAAAATCTGCTACTTTGTATTTGTGGAGGAACAGGTGACCAACACCAGGTTCAAAATGTTTGTTCTCAGGTCACATGTGCCACATTGCACGCAGTCAGCAAACAATGAGGCTATCATATTGGATAGTCCCCTGGGTTTCTTTAGAACTATAGGCATGTCATTGTCACATCCTAGATACCTCACCATGCCCTCACTGTGTTACTATGTGTTCCTGCCCTGTAGCAGCATTAGCTAGATCTTCTCTTTTTCCAGACATTAGGGAGATACATCTAGTATTTTACTACCTAAGTTTCACAATAGATTTTAAGCTGAGATATATTTTACAGTAAGGGAGCATATGATTTTCTAGAGCATTTCTTTTCAGTCTTTGGAGAATGCCATCTTGTTCATCCATTTATTTGTTCCTATTGGCTAATATGAAACTATTCTTGTGTACATGATGTATTATTCTTTTAATGTGCTGTTTCAGTCTGCTAATTTTTTTTAATATTTTGCATATTTTAATTTTTCTATGGTTTTTGGTAGTATATATATATGTGTGTATATATATATATGTATATATATATATATATGAAATGTTTAATTTGCATACTAACCAGTGTTTTCCTGTTTTGGCCTTTTAAAATTTTTCTTTAATAATGCTACATTCTTCTTACCTCCAATATTATCTTTGGCCCACAAAGCATAAAGGATTTATTTGGTCTGATCTATAAAGTAGGTCTCTGATAAAATCCCTGTCTCCAGTGCCTACCCAGTTGTTGATTCAATATCAATTCATGATTATAGCTGGAAATCACCTAGGGCATTGAACCTCAAGATGTCAGTTTGTGGTTGAGGAGCACAGGGAGGAAGTGGGGAGCCTGGGGAATAGGGGAACAGATCGTGATGAGGCGTGTGACAGCCTGCTGAAAGATGCAGGAAGGTGGGGCTGGCAAGCATTTTGGTGCCCTTCAGTATTGTGGTTTTTTGGAGGAGTGGTGAGAGCAAATGGTTCTAAGTTCTGGCGGGTGCTGTGCAGGTGAGAGGTAGGAGATGACAGATGGGACCCTGGCTTCAGGAAGCTCTGTGCTGAGAAGACAATTTTGTGTTTAAATGCTAATAATATCTAGTGACAAGGGAGAGGTGGGGGCAAGTGGAGAGAGGTGATTAGGTGAAAGGGCTCCTAAGGGTTACAGGTCTGAAAACGACTCGGGACTATTGCAGCAGGCGGGATGGGATAAGGAGGCAGAACTGTTTGTTTAGCGTGTACATAGGTATGCATATACCATGTCACACATTTGGATGGGCAGAAGACTGCTTTCAGTATTGGTTCTGTACTAGAGACTCTGATTCTCAGGCTTGGTGGCAGGCACTTTAACCTGGTGAATCATCACACTGGCCCATGTTTTTGTTCCATTGAGGAGATTGCTGACACGGTGTGCTAACCAAAGACAGAGACCCAGAGGCTCTGGTCCTAGAGTAGGACTCCTGGCTCAGTGTGGCACCTGGCCAGGGCCAAGGTGTGCTGTTCAGAGCTCATTGCTTCTTTCTCATCTCTTCTTCACTCTGACTTTATCATTCACACTGAACCCCTCCAGTGATGGTCTCCTTCCTGCTGCCACCATGGTACTGGTGGCTTGTCACATACTGACCCTGGAGTTTGACCATTTGGTAGAGGGCCTGTATAAGTTATTTCTCTGCTGGTGAAATGAGCCAATTAAAGGCAGGTTTATTGGGAAACTACTCTTTGGCATACACCCGCTGAGAAAGGAGAGAGAAGATAGGTGGGAAGAGATCAAAATGTCTGGATTATATAGGGAAGAGCTCTGAGAGAAGAGCAGCCCAGCTCCTGGGCCTTAAAGTTCAGAGTAGGTAAGTAAGGTATGCCAGGTAGGAAGTGAGGGATGCTGGGAGAACCTGGAGGCCAGGTCTGCTTTAGTGTGTAAAATATGCATCTCAGCCTCTTGTCCCAGGTCTGAAAGCCAACAGGCCACACACCCAGGTACTGGTTATCCTGACTGCTGTGGCAGCTAGTCTGCAGTAAAGGTTCTCTAGCTGGTGTCTATTGCTGTAACCTCCTGAGTCTCAGTCACTGCTCTATTGCTATGAAGAGACACCATGGCCAAGGCAGCTCACATAGAAGCAAATATTTAATTGTGGGGGTTTTGCTTACAGTTTTGGGAGCTAAGTCCATTATCATCATGGCGGGGGGCATGACAGCAGACTAACATGGTGCTGGAAAAGTAACTGTGAACTATATTTTAATCTGAAAAGAGTAACACTGGGTCTGGGCATGGGCTTTTAAAAACCTTCAAGCCTATCCCCAGTGGCATACTTCCTGCATCAAGGCCACACCTTCTAATCCTTTCAAATAGTGTCACTTCTGTGGTGACCAACGGTATCACCCTGGGTGAGTCCAAAGCCTTCACGTGTATGAGTCTTGGGGGCCATACTTATTCAAACCACCATAGTATCCAACATCTTGAAGTTGAATTGCAATTGCTAGTGGAAGGCATTCTGGATCTCATTCTGAGTATCCTCTGTTCTGCAGGACTCTCAAATGCCAGATTCCCAAGACACTTGCATAGGGGACTGGCAGGGCCGGTCCACAGTGAGGAACAGTTACCTGTATCTGACTGGGTCTTCCTGGAAGAGCTTAGCCCACAGTGAGTATGAAGCTTAGGGGATGATATCTGTAGGATTTAGTGGCCCGAGATTCTTGGCCCTGTGTCACTGTCCCACCACCCTGGTGTTCAGGTCATTGTGGATCCTTCATCTCTTTGTTGTAGGCCGAAGAGCCTTGGTGGGCAGTGGCTGCTGTTCTCCCTCCAGCCTATCCTGCTTAGGGACCAGCTTCTCCTCCCCCTACCAAGACTTGGCCAAACACATTGTCAACACATCAATGGCTGATGTGAGTCTCTGGGTCTATTCATTCCCCCTCCTCCTGTTGCTATAGCTGGACTTATGTTGGATGGGGAGGGAGAAGAAAGGAGCCAGGCAGATTAGGGCCACCAAGGCATTGAGGCTTCAGGAACTTAAAGTGGGCATTTCGCAAATGTTAGCCAGACTGATGAACCTAGAGGCCTGACTTCTACCCTCTGCCCCCAGGTAATGGCTGCTTGTTCAGATAATCTCCACAACCTCTTCATCCGCCAGGCAACAGCTGGCTGGAAGTAAGTTATTTTGCCATGCTTTGGTCCTTCTGCATTATTCTCTTCCTTCTCTGCTCGGCTTCCTGGCACACCCCATGCTAGTAAACTCCTTTCTGACTGTTTCTTGCCTCTGGTGTCCTCAAGCTATCAGGGTGAGGAGCAAGAAGTACAGCTTTACTACAAGGAATTCTCTTCTACTCGACATGGATTCTTGGGTGCAGGTGTGGTGTTCCAGCCACTCTCTCAAGTATGGGCAGCTGTAAGTGATCCCACTTTGTGGCCTTTGTATCACAAGCCCATCCAGACAGCAAGGCTACATCAGCGAGTGACCAACAGTATCAGCCTGGGTGAGTCTAAAAGGGCTTGAAAGCTTCCAAAGGCCTGGCAAGGAGTCAGAGGTAGAGGGTCGAAGCAGCACTGTTGGGAATTCTAGACTTCTCAGCAAGAACGCTAGGGATCTAGTTATGGAGTAAAGTGGGGGCTTCTGAACACTGAAGGACTAGTATTCAATCTGTCTGTCTTTCTAGTGTACTTGGTATGCGATACCACACTGTGTGCGCTGAAGCAGCTGCGAGATTTCTGCTGTGTCTGCGTGGAAGCCAAAGAGGTGCATATGTTAAAGTGGTAAAATGTTACAGGATGAACTTAGGCTAAAGTGCCATGAGGTGTAATTAGTGGGGTGGCTTCACCTCTGAACACCCTAACTATACTTAAATCTGTCTGTGTTGTCATTACACAGGCAGGACTCACATGTATCTCTGTCCCTAGGGGCACCTATCAATCATGGCAGCTCAGTCTGTGTATGATGCATCCATGCCAAGACCTAGCAGAAAAATGGTCAGAGGAGAGATCCTGCCCAGTGCTTGGGTCCTGCAGCCTGTCATCATGGAGGGGAAAGAAATAACCAGAGTCATCTTCCTTGTCCAGGTGACACAGCACTACATTCTGACTCATAGCATACCTTGGGCTGTTTCTTTCCAGTGGCATAGAATCCACAGTTGCCATACCATTTGGCCAGAGTAGGCCAATAGTAAGGGGAATCGGAGAGGGAGGAATAAGCAAGTTGATAATCTTTGTGAAGCTCCCAGCACCAGAGACTGACTGACTTATATCCTATAGCCACGGTGTCCTCAGGAAATAGATGGACTGTTGAAGCTGAGAGCAGCAGACCAGGATCCTCACTCACCATCTTGTATGGCTCTCCACTCTTAGGATCCTCACTCACCATCTTGTATGGCTCTCCACTCTTAGGCCAGCTCCACCTTCACCACTGGGAGGGAAAAGCTAGTCCTTAGATCTAAATGATCAGGGGTCCATTTAGGGGTGCATCTCCAGTCACCACAGTCAGAGTGGCTGCTCCAGGGCTGTTTGTACCTTCAGTTCTTCTTTCTGCTTTCAGGTAGAGCTCGGTGCACCAGGCTTCCCTCCCCATCTTCTGAACTCCTTTATCAAACAGCAGTCATTGGTTGTGGCCAAGCTGGCATCTTTCCTTCGTACATAATATTGGGCCATGGAGACAGCAATGCTGAGATGTAGGCCCAGGATACCTGAGACAAGAAGAGCCCAGGCTGCCTGTGGTAGCCAACTATACAGATGGCACCAGCCCAGGGTTGCCAGCAAAACTAGTACTTAGTACTTGGTTACCTCTGAAGAGTGAGCAACCTGAAGCTCCTGGCCCTAGCTGTTCAAAGAATGAAATCAACTCACCTTCAGGATTTCTCATCTTTATTTCCTGCCTCTGGGACTCAATGGCACACCAAGTGTTCAAAGACTGGAAAAAATACAGCCTGCAGAGCTGGAGACTGCAGTGCTTTGGCAAGGTGCTCCTTGGCAGGCAGGCACTGGCCAAGGGTACTCTGGATCTGCCTCCAAAATTTAGGTCCATTTTGTGATGGAGTGGCAGAAAGGATCAAACCATACAGTTTAAAGAATCATCTGCACAAACCAGATCCTGATTCAGAATTTTCTCTCACTGAACATTTACAAACATTTTACTATTCATATTACTCCTCCACCCCACTGTGTGTCACTGTGTGTCACTGGTACAGTCAGTCTACCTTTTAAGCTCAGTACAATGGGAGATCACTGAAGAAACAGAGAGGGTGTGGGGCCTGAAGACCAATAATAGGTAGGGACAGCTCCATGCTGCTTGTGAACAAGGTAAGAGAGATCTCAAGTAGATTGTCTTAGAGAGGATTAAGTTAGGTCTTGACCTTGTGCTAACACTTACACCTCAAGTTCCCAAATGCTGGGATTATAAACCTACCACACCCAGCACCTACTTCTTTGTATATAGTAGGGTGTGATGGCACATAGTTACAGCACTCTGGTAGGAGAAGCAGGACCAGATCATCCTCAGATGGCCAGCCTGTTGATACATTAGAACCTTGTCTTAAGCTCAGTGCTTAGACAGTCAATAGTTATTTTTGTTGCTTAACTGCTTTAATATGATGGAATAGAAAAAGGATTTGTGTTTGGATCTTGGCCTGATGAACACTCTGAAGATTTTCCATGTTGATTCAGAAATGGTAGGGTTAAGAAATTTCCTTTATTTCTGTCACTCCAAATCTTTGATGGAAGAAGGTTCTCTTAGGAGTTAAGACTGGTTAAAGGGTAAATTTCTTTGCAAGATTTTTCTATTCCTTTAGAGTATTTAAATATTACCAATTGAATGTTTTAAAATTTGGTTTGAATTCATCTTTACGGTATTTTTTTGGCAATACTTGATAATGCAGTGTTATACATATGCCTACCAATTTCCTTCCCCCTTGCTTTTGTGTGTGTGTTTTTTTGAGTCAGGATCTCACTTTAGCTTTAGCTTTCCAAGTCCTACACTAAGGACAGGAGCTACCATGCTCAGTTTTCATGTATGCCTTACTGAGACTATTAGCCACAAAAAAAAAAAGTCAAAATATCACTCTTAAAAAATAAAAAAGCCAGGTAGTGGGGGGGGGGGGGGCAACGAGGCGGCACACACCTTTAATCCCAGCACCCAGGAGGCAGAGGCAGGTGGATCTCCGAGTTTGAGGCCAACCTGGTCTACAGAGTAAGTTCCTAGGCAGCCAAGGCAACATGGAGAAACCTGTCTTAAACAAACAAACAAATAGAATGTACCATTGAGGGTCATGATGGCAGTATTTACAGTTCAGGGATGAGATTTTCTGTTTACATGCATGTGCTGGTATTAGCAGCTCAACTACTGTAGAAATCTAAATAGTTGGACAGCATAAGGTGAAAAGCCCCTCATAAGACCTGAGTCAGCAATCTGAAGTATGAGTCAACTCTCTGTAGCTTCATCGCCCACATCTGTACATTTAACCATATATCAAAAGATATTCAAGCAAAGTTTCTTGTCATAATCATTTACATATAGTTACATTAATTAAATCATCTCTGGATAACATATAAAGGATACAGAAGGGAAAGGAGGGAAACCCAAGAATGCGTATAAAAGGATAGATGTAGTTATAACACAACGCCATTAGTTTCTAAGATGGCTGACCCCATGTGTGTCCACTGTGGGCCTGCACTGATCCTGTTGCAAAAGACAGAAGATAAATCAGGCTCTGGAGAGCATGGGAATCACCCAAGGTTGGATCTGTTCCTGTCCAAGCATGAAGAGCTCAGTATTTTTACCTGCAGAAAGTCCCAGGTATCTTGAGGCCATTGGTCCATAGAACATACAATACAAATACCACTAACTATAACCCAGAAGGCTGCTTTTGGTAAGAAAAAAGTTCTGAGGTAAATCAGCCATTCCAGTGCCTATAATACAAATATCACCCAAAAAAGAAAGTACTTGGTACAGAAAGGAGAATACTTTTCTACATGATTATCTGCCTGTCTTTACAGTCAGTTGTTTGAGCAAGCTGTTCTAAGTACACCTTAAGACAGGCTGAGTGCTTTAGTCAGAACAGTTTTCTGGGCTTCAGGCTTTCCTAAGCAAGATGAGAACTGGCCATTAGACTGCTGCTCACCTTTACTAGGACTCAGCTTTCTGAGGCAGGACTGTGGTTTAACTACACCATTATAATATTGACTTCTAGGCAATGAAAGAGAAAAACCATGATTATCCACTGTGCTTGTAGCTCAGTGGTGGAGTATCTGCCTCACATGTGAGGCCCTAGGTTTGCTAACCAGTACTGACAGAACTGGGCAGTTTGTCATTAACACACATGAGGCAAGGCCCCTGGGCCCAATCCTAGACTTGGAAAAGGAGTTAAGGGAAGGAAGACGAGGCATACACCAGAGAGTAAGTAGCTCTGGGGTGTAAGTTTAGAGAAGCTTAACTTTCCTTAGGTCAAAAACCTTTTTACCAGCTGCAAAGTTTTCCCCTAAGATAAGATTTTGCAGTTGACTTCAAGAGCTATCACTGAGCACCTTCTGATACTTCACTAGAGCCTCAAGCTTACTACCAAAGCAAACAAAAGTTTTACAGGGATAATGCTCATTATCAAAATACCACTGTCTTTGGGCGCATGGTGGCACATGCCTTTAATCCCAGAACTTGGGAGGTAGAGGCAGGCATATCTCATGAGTTTAAGGCAATCCTGGTCTACAGAGTGAGTTCCAGGACAGCCAGGGCTATCAATATTTCATGGTTTCAAGAGAAACTATGTCTTGAAAACAAAACAAAAACCCCTTAAAATCAGCTGGATACAGGGGCTGTCAAAATAGCTTAGGGCTAAGCCCAATGACCTGAATCTCATCGAGCCCTGGGATCCACACGGTGAAAGGAGAACTGACTCCAGCAAGTTGTCCTTCAACTTCCGGAAGTGTGCCATAGCACTTGAGTGCAGACACACTGAGTATAATAAAACTTTTAAAAATCACCTCATTTATAGAAATGAGGTCTTGCTAACTGTAACCCAGAAGACTGCTTTTGGTCAGAAGGAAGTTCTGAGGTAAATCAGACATCCCAGTACAATACAGTACAAATATCACCAAAGCTACCTACTGTGTGGGTCAGCATAGACAGCAGGGAGTACATGGAGGGTAGATGACAATAGTTCATAGCAGATTGTGTCTCTAAGACTGGCTCTCAGCATGATACAATGCAGACATCATGAAGAAGCAAAGCAGCTCGCTCACTGCAGTGCACAAAGCCCACTTTCAGAAAGGCGATAAAAGCAAGGGGAAAATAGCCATCAAGACCTTGTTAAATTTTTTATTTTAAAAAAAAAGCCCAAACCCCTTAAATTGTCCACACCAGGCTTGGTCTGACTAATTCCCTGCAAAGAGGTGAAGGTCCATGTAAGACCAAGTTTCACTTAGGTGAATCCTACCTTATTGGCTGCCAATATTTGGGGATAGAGGTGACAGTCCAGCTTCTGGATGCAAGAAAATGTAGACTTCCAAATCCATGGTTTTGTCAACTTTCTCACAAGCAGAAGTTCTTTGCTTATTAAGATTTCTCAGAATCACAAAGTTTTAAGAGATGCTGGGATAGCAACTTGAGGCTTAAAATACATTGATCAGCACACGCATTTCTTTTTAGCATCTGGATTAGAAATGCCAGCCCTTCTGTTCCAAGATTGGAGTCTTTGGGCTTTTCCACCGTGACTCTGAATCAGGTTCTCCTTCCTCTAGATCTCAGGTGTTGAGGCCCATGTCTGGATGCTTGAAGCAACACACTTCCTTCACTTAGGAGCAGCAAGCCCGATTGTACACCTGGACACTCTTGCCCCAGCAAGGGTGCAGGAGGTTCTTGAGCCTCCTCCTGAGGCACGGGAGGCAGGTTCTGGTGACATGCCCAAGAGGGCTGCTTCCCAACCCTAGCTTTGGGCCAGTACTGTCCCTCGATTTGGTTGCATAAGTTCACAAGCTCTCAGCTGGGGTTCTAGCAGATGGGGCTCAGCTAGGAACAAGCGAGATAGTGTTGACAGTTCTTCTGAGAAGTCCTGAAGTAAGTAGAGAGGTTAAGAGAAAAGTAATTCTGGGTGTTCTGTCCTTTCTAAGGTCAGTCCCAAATAAGTACTCACAGTCAGTAAAACACTAACAACCCAGCTATTTCATCTAATGTCTTCTATGCAAAAATGGATATTAACCTCCATGACTGGTAAACTAAGGTTTTAAGTTCCAGCTGGGAAAGCAGACTCTAACAGGAAGCAGAGGCTTTAAAAATTTCAAGCACAAAGTATTAATCTTAGTTTATGGGTACTGTTTTGCCCCGAATCACAAGAACATTTTAAATATAAGCCAAAATTTACTTTGAGTTTCAAATCCCTAATATTCACTGTGCCATGCTGCTTTCCAAATGTCCTTCCTCCCCTCTGTTGTTCTGAGTCTTGCAAAGTAGTCACTCAGATCAAGCCCAATACATTGTCTCTAGGCCTGAAAACACTTGGCAAAAATGCATGTAGCTGCAGCTATGGTGGGCCTACAGCTAGAATCTCATTACCCAGCAAGTAGAAAGAATGCAAGTGTGTGATTAGCCTGGGCTACATAGGCAATCTTTAGGACAAATGAGATATATCTTCATGTAAGACAAAGGGATTATTAACATTAAGACTCCTTACCCCTGGCCACTGGGCCTCATTAAGGCTGCCTAAACAGACTTCTATCTCCAGATGTCCCATGAGATCCTTTTCTACCAGCTCCCGGAGTAAGAACAGTAGCAGGTCCCACTGCAAAACACCACAGAGAAAGTCAAAAGTTGTCAGGATCTTAACAGTAGAGACTGAGGACTGTATAGGAGTCCCAAGAGTAGACATCTCAAAGGACAGAGCTGGGGTTGGAGATATGGCTCAACATGCTGTTAAGAGCAATCCCAGCACTCAAGAGGCAGAGGCAGAGCTCTGAGTTTGAGGCCAGCCTGGTCTACAGAGTGAGTTCCAGGTATATAGTGAGTTCTGGCTACACTGAGAAACAATGTCTCAAAACTCACCTCCCCACCCCCCAAAATAAACAAATGGTTACAAACTATAATTAAAATTGAAAAAAAAAAAAAAAAAAAAAGAAAGCTGCCCTGAGGACGAAGTTGATCCGAAGGGAATCTGTTGTTGCATGGATGGGGAAAAGAATCAGCGGTTATAAAATTTGGGTGGGCCACTGGGTAGTGTTAAGAACATGACTTGCAGAGATGAAGGGATTGATTGCTCAGCAACGTTCCTGACGTGCAAACATGATGGCTTGTGTCACAGAAGACCAGTAGCAAGGGCCAGCTCTCCCATGTTCATACCTACAGGGCTAGCTCATCTACAACTCCTTCAATGTGTAAGGCTGCTTTCTGGAGTGCTGCAGGTGGTGAGGGGCAGGGTCAGCTCTCTTACTCTCTCACCCCAGGGCCAGCTCTTCCTTGGATCTGTGTTGTATGAGTGTCTACCTGTAACCCTAGTGCTGGTGGGGCTAGATGGGAAAATTCTAGAAGCCAGCTAGTTTAGCCAATTAGTGAGCTTCAGGTTCAGTAAGAACAATGCTCACTAACAAACACACATACTACCCCTCAATATGACTGTAGGAGCTGGACATGATGGCTCATATCTGTAATCCACACTTGGGAGGCAGAGGCGGGAAGAATGTTGTGAATTTAAGGCCAGCATGGACTATAGTGTGAGTCCCTATTTGAAATATTCCACATGCATGGGCCTAGAGTGATGGCTCAGAGGTTGAGAGCACTTGTTGCTCAGCAATTTAATTTTCAGTATCGACATGGCAGCTCACAGCCACCCTAGTTCTAGGGGACCCAACAGGTATAGTCACGGTGCACATACATGTGGACAAAACATTTATATACATAAATCTAACTACCCCCAACAAAAACTACAGACAGAGGCCTTGTGCCTCTGACTTACCTCTCTTGGCCGAGTATCTGCCAGAAGCCCTATATTTCTTGGGCTGAGTAGAAGCTGTAATGGAACTGGCCCCTGGAAGTCATCCTTCCACAAGGAAAGCAGCATATGCAGAAGCCTTCTAGCGTGTCCCCGCTCCAGCCTGTGCTGTGTTGGGGGCCCTAAGATGGGGATCTGGTCTGCAACTACAGGGAAGAAAGAGAAAGTAAGTTTTAAATGGAGGCAGAAAAGCATGTCCTATGCTCCTAACTTTGCTTGTACCCAATCTTGGGGTCTGGGGAATTGTAGCATGAGGGAATTGGTGGAAAAGGAACCATACCTAGAAGGGAAGCCAGTTCTACAGAGCACTTGGCCAGATGCTGCTCAGCAGTTGGGCACAGGAACTGGGGGGAAAAAAGGAGACATGAGCACCATTCTTACTGCCCTGGGGACTGGTCCTGAGCCAATGTGGCTCATGCCAAATCTCACCTGGCGGCATCGCAGTGACTGGCCCAGCTGGTTTAGGAGCTGTTCCAGATGCTCTGGGGAAACTCCCTCCTCAGGGTCCCGAGGCCCAGCAGCCAAGGAGAGCACATCCTGTAGAGAACAGTAATGAAACTTCATACCAGAATGCCAGAAACTTGGTTTGGGACAGGAACCAGCCAATGGAAAGAGGCAGAAGGAAAACAGAGCCCAAGAGAGTGAAACAACTGGGCCAAGGTGTTCTTATGGCTGAGGCTTAGGCAGTAACAGCACAGCTAGAATAAGCAATTATATGGACAGTCCAGAGGGAAGCAGATGGAGGGGTAAGACCGTAGACTGTGTGGTGCTGGAGAGCTCACAAGATGTCACTCACTTTGAGACAAAACTACAAAACCAATTCCCAGAGGGTCTCTTAAAATACTTAGGGAAAATATCCTATTTAGAGTCTGAATACTTCTCTCTCATGTTCCTCTGAGATCTCAAAATAGAAACCCTCTGCATATCAAGAAGCAGTCTAGCTTGATAACTTTCTCCTTTCTACAGTCCCCATCTGTGGGCAATACTTTCTAGTCTTGTTTCTTTATTATAGGACTACTACTTTGGAGTAGGGCCAGATAGTATTTTAGCTCTCCGGGGTCACAACGTATAAATATTGCTCCAACTATTCATCTCTGCTTTGGTAGCACAAAAACAGCCATAGATGATTTATGAACAAATGGATCAATAAACTTTATATACAAAAACAAACAGCAGCCTCATTTTGGATCATGGCTATTTGCTGACTCTTGCTCTATAAAATTAGTCTCTTTCTCTATATACCAAGTGCTAATATGTAGAGTTCACACTTTCTACTTTTATAAGTTATTTTAAGAAAGTCTCATTTAAGTTGCCCGAACTGTTCTGTGATCCTCCTGCCTCAGCCTCCAGAATAACTGGGAATCTAGGCCTGCACTCAACTGAGGCCCAGCTTTCATTTCTTAATCACATTAGAACTTATGTGCTTAATGTGCACATTAGAACTGTGTTTAGTGACTAGCATTATCTCCTACATGGACGAATACTACAGAAACCATGTCCAGACACTGACTGCCCCTCAAAAACTTCCTACTATGCAGCCATTCACCACCATGTGCATAAGATGCATTTAGTCAAAAACTTTAGTTCTGGCCTGTTGTGCTAACATACACCTTTAATCTTAGTTCTTGGGAGGCAAAGGCAGGTGGATCTCTGTGAGTCTGAGGTCAGCCTGGTATACACAGTGAGTTCTAGGCCAGCCAGACCTACATAATGGGACCCTGTCTCAAAAAAAAAACCAAACAAGCAAAAAACCCAACCCTTTAGATATAACTTTTTGGATGATTCTAGAACAAAGGCCTTAGGAAAACCATTCAATTCAGCTGTTCTGTGTGATCCTATTCAGTAAGGAAAGAAACAAACCAGCCAGACAACACACAAAGCTTCTATACAAATCCTGAAGCCAATGTGAAAAGAAGCAAGCAGCAGGGAGAGGGAGTGGGAAAGCCAAGGGAGTAGGTAGCTGTGTACTTTTATCTCGGAGATGAGGTGGGAGGGGAGGGGAGCATGGTGCTCACAGGCTCGGGAGCAGCCCCTCCGCTCCACCCGGGCAGTTGGCTCAGGACCCTGGGCTCGTAGCATGCGACTCACGGCTGCTTTCACCTCCCTTCTAATCAGCGCTGCCAGGCAGAGGGAAAACAAGAACGGAGTCACTGGAATGTTTCCCTGCATGGGCTTGCCATGACAACCCACACCTTTCACGGGTTTTAAATGGCTCACCTAATCTCCCACAAACTGTTCAATACCCTGCCTGTCCATCTTTAAAAACTTGGTTCAGTCACTCCTTTCCTAGACCTCACCTGTAATGTTGGCTGACAACCAAGAGCAGGCTTTCTCTGTTGCAAGCCCCACAGCAATGTTCTCTGCACTGCTTAGAACCTGTGGCACAGAAGGACTGCTGAGTCAGGGACTTGGGAAGGCAGGTAGTACAACAGTGGATTCTACAGTCCAGGACCCGCCCTACAACAGCCTCACACGGGTGGGTTCCTTCCTACGTACAGCAGCAGGGGTCTCCTCGGGCAACAGTGCTCGCACAGCGCTGGGGCTCTTCTTTTGGCAGAACCTACCAAAAAGACAGAGGAGGTCAATGTCTGGATATTGTAGACTGACTCACAAAAGTAAAGTCTCAAGTGCAGCAGGCCTATGACCTGGAAACGCTCACTCAGTAGGAAGAACTGTCCATTCTCCTACCACAGATGCTGGAGGAAGGAGAAACCCACATTAGCCCTACATTACAGACTTCCAATTCAATATGTGGACTCCTTGCCCAAAGACATAATCCTTCAGAAAAGGGGAACAGAGCAAAAAAGGGGCAGAAGGAACAGAAATGGAACAAATGGGATGCGAAAGAGGCAAAAAAAGGACATGAAAAAAAAAAATCAAAAGGAAATTGTGTGTGCTAGCTCATGCCTGTGATCTTAGCACTTGGAAGTCTGAGGTCAGCCTAGACTACAGAGTGGGACGGACCCAGTCTTCAACAAAAAGTTAACAAAACCAAGAGGAGACTTCAGGAAATGAGAAGGCTCAAATAGATTGACAGTTCTTACTCCCGCCCCTGGGCCAATGCTTGGGCCCCATGGGGGCACAGTTGAGAACACAAGAATTCCAACAGCTGCGCTGGATCTCCCCCTTCCTGGCCCCGTGTCACCAGCTGTTCCTGAAGAAGCGACTCTGCTTGATTCACCAGATCTGCTACCAGTGTCGCCCTGTAGCAGGGAGAGCAAGGTTTGGGGAAGTTACAAGAGTTAAGAGGAAAGGGCTGCCGACAGAAGGACATTTGTTCAGAATGTCCTTCAAAGATGGAAGAAAGTTCAGCCTCCTGTCCCCCCAGGTAACCTTGCTCAGTTTGACAACAGGTTAAAGTTTAAAGGGAAAAAATGAAGAGGGCTGAGAGCAGGATTCTCACTCCACTCTTACTTGATGTGTTTGACACAGTTTGATCCAATTCTTTCTGCCACAAATTCTACAGTCCTGCGCAGGGAGGGTGGCTGGTTGTGGAAAAAGGCCTCTGCAAGTTGAGCCTGGCAGGAGTTGGAGGCAGGTGTAGTAGTACCGTGAGGGCTTCCTTCTGCCTCCCTCACCAACTCCCCCCCTTTTCTCCTATCCTTTGCCCTTACCTGCAACCCTTGGCTGCTCTTGAGAGGCAGGGTTCCCAGGCTGGTGGTGGTAGTGGGAGTGATTTTTCTCACAAAGCCTCCACTTCTTCCACTGCTTCCAGAAACCCAGGAAGCAAGCAGTTTCCGGAGCTCTCCTGTAGAAGAGTTGAAGTTCTTACTTCTAAAATTATCTCCCTTTCCTCCCCCAAACATCATGACCTTTGTGGAGCAAAGAAGATTAAGTACCCAGAGAGCCTAAAGTCAGAACAGTATGCTGAGGAGTCATGTCCTTTTGGGTATCCATGACAGGGCAGGCTATAATAAGGGACCATAATAAGGGGAGACAGAGATGCTTACCAATGTAGGGGCAACAGGTATATAACAGCTGCTGGTCCACAACAGGTACACTGTCCTGGGGGAGAATAGGCCAAGGTTGGAAGGGGAAGGCAGGCAGTCTACCTTCCCTCCCAAATGTGCAAAAATAGAAGTCAATAAGATGAATCATCTTAAGTCTTTCCTAGCTTGTCTCCTGCTGGGTCTTTATTCAGCTCATTTATCTGGTTTGACACTCACCAAACCATGCTCTGAAGCAGCTGTATCCATCTCAAAGGCATCTACCTGACCATCTTCTAGAAAGAATAAGTCCTCAGGAACTGTAGGTATCTGGTAAGGGAGGAAGGCAATCAGAACACAATTGGCACTCTCAGATTTGCCCTAGTTTCTAAATCAATTGGGGCCCTGGGTCAGGCAAGTTGTCTTCTGAAGCCATAGCAATACCTACCCCTCTCAGAGCCTTCCTCTTCTGTCCCAAACCTTCCTCAGACTCTAAAGCTCTCTAATCAGCCATGGCAGCTATCCACTACCCCATCTAGGCCATCTGTCTGCCTACCTGGAAAAGCCAGCCCAGGACAGCAAGCAGCAGCAGCTTGTTCAGGAAGCACATCTCTCCTTCATTCTCCTTTGATAAGACCAAACTTCTAAAAGATAAACCAAGGATGTGAGCAGACTTGTGCCAAGGACAGAAGCAGTAAACAAAAGCTATCATCAGGAAGGGAGTTCTCTATCTTTTTTGTTTTTCAAGACAGGGTTTCTCTGTGTAGCCCTGGCTGTCCTGGAACTCACTCTGTAGACCAGGCTGGCCTCGAACTCAGAAATCCGCCTGCCTCTGCCTCCCAAGTGCTAGGATTAAAGGCATGAGCCACCACTGCCTGACTAGGAAGGGAGTTCTCAAAAGCAGACCTAAATAAATCACACTACTGTTGGGAAGACCGCCAGGATCTCAGTGAGCCTTGCCATGCATCCTTCTTGGCTATGATAAAGGGGAGGACCATGGGAATGGAAGACAATTGTCACAGTTCTGCCTCTCTTAAGACTGTCATAGCTGTGGAACCAAACAGAAGCATAGAATTCAAGGTCCACTTTATAAATAGCAAGGCTATGTACACAAGTCATGTTCTACTCACCGATGTAAGTGCAGTAAGAGAGTAAAGACACTCCGGTAATAGTCCAGCAAGGGGACAATGTGGTCAGCAAAAGAGAGGAATTCCACCAGCCAGGGCACAGTGAGCACTGCCCGACGGGCCCACAACCCCTGCTGTAGCAGAGCCCGTATATCCAGAACAGGAGGGACCTGAGAAAGCCAGGATTTTGTCAATAAGCAGGCCCTTAAAAGGGGCTGGCTGACACCCTCTAACCTGCCAGGGTACTAGAATAGCCAAGGAAACCAGTCAGCCTCCACATTTTTCTGGTCTACCCAGCTCTTTCTTACCCAGACCTTCCACATGCTCACCTGGCTCCTGAGGGCCAGAATAGAGTCTTGAAGCTCACGGGTTGGGGGTGGTTCATGTCCCCGGTATGGCAGGAAAGCCACAAAGCCCAGAAATTTAGCCAAAAGTCTAAGACTAAGAAGCACTACAGCAAATTGCCTCCGTTCACCCTGCATGAGGAATCAAGTGAAACAATGTCCTTTGCATAAGACTTCTGGAACACACACACATTCCTTCCCTCCCAGATCAGACTCCATTAGCTCCCGCATTCTGTTTTCTAACCTGCCAATCCACATCTGACTCCCCATCTTCATCACCAGGCTCATGCTGAGGCAGGCGAAGGCCATTGAGCTCCCGAATCTTTAAACTTAAACTATCCATGAGATGCTGATTAAAATGGAAGCTTGAGTGGAGAAAGAACAAAAGACAAAACAAAAAGGCACTGAAATAGGTAAAAAAAAAAAAAAAGAACCAGTGTTTAGAGGAGATGCCCCAGACAAAAAGACTCCTAAGAAAGATGAAGCTAAGGGACAATGACATTACCTATGTGGGCAAAAGAATGAGATGAAAGAGGAACTGTAAATGGGAGAAGTGAGAATCACTTCCAGACATGTCCAACCCGAGGCTCAGGCTCAGGCAAAGGAGAGTTGTTTGCCCTTTGGGGAAACCAAACATTTCTTGGCCTCTGTCTCTCTCCCCATGAGATACAGGAGACCCTTACCTGCTGGCACTCATGATGAAATCCCTGAAGAAGCCTTGACAGCCTGGAAAGGTGGGGGGTGGGCAGGGTCCTCCACTGCTCTGAGGGGCTATAAGCCGCTCTTGGAGCTGCCGCAGCCGTCCTAGCTTGTCAGCTCCTAGCATATTCAATACATCTGGAGCTTCACCCAAAACAGACCCCCCAGCACTGCCAGGGCTCTGACACATCTGAGATATTGGAAGGAAGGAGAGAGATGAAAAACCCATAAGAGAAAGAGTAACACAATACTGAGAAAGTGGGCTTGGGATATAGCTTAGTGGAGAACACTTGCCCAGCATGAGCAAGACCCTGGGTCTGAAAGAAAGCGATGAGCACTACAGAGGGTTTGTCTTCTGATTCAGAAGATGAGGAGACAGAAACTGCAAGGCAGGCACTGTGTGCCTCAGGTCACTAGAACAAGGGTTTGAAGATATCCTGACTACTAAGCTCTCTCTGTACCATAGCGCAAGTCAAGGAAGGGATGGTGGTGAAAGGCTACATAAGGTCATGGAGTCCAGGGCAGGTCAGAGAAGTCAGAGAACACTTGCTCACCAAGTTTGAACTACCTCCTAAAGAGAAGGTATTCTTTTTAAATTTGTAGCCAGAATCTACTAGGTTGTCTACCTGATCCAGAGCACCAACCTTTATTTAGCTGCCCACATCTTTTGGTTACCACTGCAGTTATTACCTGGAGAAGCTGTTTTTGGAAAAGCCGGACAAAGTGGCTGTGGCTGCAGGCTGCTGAAAGTTGACCCATCATGGCTCTGAGGAAAAAGAGTCAGACACAGTGTGGGAAGGAGACAGGTGATGTATTCTGGCTGTTTACCAAAGACGTGAACAACTTCCCATTGCCAGGAAGCCCACACAGGAGAAGGTAAGAAACGTTTCCTTCACCACCAAGATTCCTCCAGGCTAGACAGACGTAACACACTAAGAAATGCCCTCTTGGATCTTCAGGTCCTGCTAGCTGCCAGTGAACATCATGATCAATGTAAGATGCAGATAAGGACAGGATACTTGTTTGACAGCCTGGCCCTCTACCTATGCAGTTTGATCTATGAGCTTTGTCCTTTCCCAAGCTTTTGCTATTACAGAACAAGTACAGGGCGTTCCTGGGATGGAGAAGCTAGAAAGAGAAACCCCTTTTGATTTAGGTTGAGTTACCAATAACTGGAGACTGAGGAAGAGATGGGTGGAAGGAGGGAAACCCTTCCCAATACAACAAACACCCTAAATATTCCTGGGTTGCTGCTCACTGTCAGAGCAAGGATAGAACTGAGCAGGGGCAGAGCACCCACCTGATCCTGCTACCCAAGCCCTTCTCAAAATCCCAGCTGGGTTCCTCATGATGATCTTCCCACTCTCGAAGTACCTCATAGAACACATCCCTGAAAGATATGGAAGCTTGATCAGCTGACTCCAGTTGCCTACACCCAATTCCCAGAGCACTTTCCCTTGCTTGGAAGGTTTAAGATAAGCCTGCCCACAGTGCCAGTCTTTAGCCCCCATAGCTCTCTACATGATGGAATGTTACAGACCCAGCAGCAGCACATCACAGGCATCTGTGGACAGGGAAAGCTGACCCTAAGATGGTCGGCTAAGCTCAGGGATTCAGGTCTGTGGACATGAAACAGAACGAAGCCAACAGGCTTTATGATGACTGCCAGCAAAGGGTCTGAACAGCAGTAACCCATCACTTTCAGTGCCTAACTGCTAATTTTAGGAAAGTAAATAACTGTTTATTCCCTCCTCATCAGGTCCCTTTTCTTTTCACCTCTGTTTTTTAAAAGTATGAAAGGCTCGATCACTGGAGAAGTTGGCACGATTGTCAGTTTCTGGCTGAAAGGAGACAGCTTGAGCAGAGGGTGGTATCATGAGGGAGACCTAAAACATGGCGACAACATTAGGAAACAAGCCCTGTTGGATCATGCTTAGAAGACTTTCTCCTTGTTCTTGCCCGGAGTTAGCCACCTGACAGCACCATGAAAATTGTCTGAATTTGCAGAATGTCTAGGCTACTAGGTACCTAAGTGAGGGTAGCTACCTTGGCAACACTGCCTTCATAAGCAGCTCGCAGGCGGCCTTGCAGAGCTGGTGAGAAGCACAGCAGCCGCTCATTCTCAGCCAGCAGCTTTAAGGTCCCTTTATCCAGGTAGGAGAGAACCCTGCAAAGACAGGTGCGCACATGACTGAGTCAGGCACTCAGGCTGCAAACAGAAAGTACATCTGAGGCCTAAGACAGGTGTTTAAGCCTAGATACCTATTGTAAGGTCATGCATGGGCTAAGAATCAAGATGACAAAGGTAAAGGGTGAAGACATGAGACTTCATGGAGCTGAGAGCAAGATAGCAGGCTAGGAACATTAGCCATGAACATAAAAAAGGTCAGCTGCCATGTGTTGTTATTATTATTACTTCTTGTGGAACAGGGCTCTCTATATGACCAGCAAGCACTCCAGTGATCTATGTACTTAGGCCCTCTTGTATTTATTATTTGGGACTACAGCTCAATAAATTTCAAAGGCTGGCTTTGAATTTTCTGCAGCCTGGGCAGGACTTTAAACTTGCAATTCCTGCTTAGCACCAAACCCAGCTGTTTATTTTTTTCTTTTAGACAATAAATTCATAGCCTTGATAAAAAAAAAATTAAATGCTACAGATGGGCCAGGACTGGTAGTACATGCCTTTATTTCCAGAACTTTCGAGGCACAGGCTGGCAAATCTATGCAGGTTCGAGGCCAGCTTGTTCTACAAAGGGAGTTCAAGGCCAGCAAGGGCTACATAGTATCACCCTGACTCAAAAAACAAAAACAAAACAACAATAAAAAACCCAAACCAAAACAAACAAACAAACAAAAAACCAACCACAATCTCCTTCCCCTCAACAAAAGGTTACAGGTGGAAAGGTCTAGGGCAACTGTATCTATTAAGCAAAGTCATGCATCCTACATGGCTAGAAACAAACAGATAATAAGACCCAAATGCCTCAGCTAGAAAAACTCACTGAAACTGATGCTCCAAAACCTGCACTGCAAAGAAGACACAATCATGGATGCTCCGAAACAGGGGAGTTTCCAGGGAATCTAGGCCAATAACAAATGGTTAGGTAAGAACTATCCCACCTACAAACATCATTTCTCAAAATTAGACTTGCTTACTGACCTAGGGCACCTTGACTTGATTCAAGGTCACTGTCCTTGGTGGCCACCATTCTCCGGGCAGTAAGGAGCTGAAGGACGAAGAAAAGCTCCAAGAAAAGGTTTGGTACTAGGTTCTCTGGGTATAAAGAGAAATGCCAAACCATTGCACACCGCTGACAACCAGGCTAAGGCTCTACGTGCCCCATCCACTCTCTTACTCTGTAGTTTGCAAGCATATCCATTGCTGCTCCCTTTGTGCTCACTCACCAGCAATGCATGAGGAGTAGATAAGGGCTACCAGCTCGAGGCGCTGTCGAGAAGACACTCTGGCTGGGTCCGCAGTCTCTGCTGTGAGGTTTCCTGTCCTGCTGGGAACGGGAGACCCCGATTCTGGGACAGGACAGGATGGGGTAGGCGACTGCTGGAGCTGCTTGGAGCTATGTGAACAAGAGAGATGTCATGACTACTCAGCCTGGCTTTCCAGACATTCACATTCCAGTTCTGCCGGAGAAGACATCAACAGCCCAAGAAGCAAACCCAGAATCCCGAAGGGAGAAATCAAGTTCAGGAAAAATCCCTGCAAGTCCCCCACAAGGAGGAAGCTGACATCCCAGGTGGCGGCAAAGCCATACCGCGCCTTCCTGAGCATCTCCCGCTCCTCTTGCAGACTTCTGCACCCTGGGGGAAGGCCAAGGCCCCAAGGGCTAGTAGTGTCCAGGGTTGAGGGTTGGGAACTGGGGACACAGCTGATTGGGGGTGAGGTGAAGCAGGTCTTGGGCTTGGACAGTGACCGCTCTTCGCTCACCGGAGTTGGGTTGATCCTTCGAGAAGGCTTCGTCCTGCTGAGAGTAGTCACAGGTTTTTTTTGTTTGTTTGTTTGTTTTGTTTTTCCAAATTTCTAGCTTCAAGCATCATTCCATCCATAACAGTTGGGCCCCTTTTAACCCCCCACCTTGTGGTTTCTTCACCCTCGACCTTCTAACCATCATGCACTCTACTGTGGGGCACCCAGCTCTGCTTTAGCAAATATCTTGCAATAAGGACCGATTCTCACCCTGCAGAGCCGGGAGGAACGGTGCCTACAGGAGGGAACTCCTCCAAGTTGCTGAGGTTTGGCGGATCAGAGAGCGACAGTCTGGGGCTGCCAGGGCTGCCTGAGCCCTTAGGCTTCCGGCCTCCAGCCCAAGGCGGGCTCTCGCCGCTGGCCCCCTCCTCCAGGCCTCCGGAGCCCCGACCACCTCGTTCGCGGGACGGCCCCGGTCCCCGCCTGCGGCCCGCGCGGCGGGCCAGTGGTGCCTCAGCGGCGGTGCTGAGGGGCTCGGCTGCAGGGAAAAGCTGGCTGCGCGCCCCACGGCCACCCCGTGGCGGGGCCCCCTGCCTCGCTGGCAAGGCTGCCGAGGCGCCTGGGGTCTTGGCGGGGGTTGAGGGGCCCTGCGGGAGGACCCGGCTGCTCTGCTCCCTCAGGAAGTTCAGCAGGAACGGCACGAATTCCTTCCGCAGAGGCCGAAGTGCACTCAGAGCAGCCACCTCGGAGCTATCCTGAGGAAGAAGCAGAGGTTGTGGGGTGAGAGGGTCAGCTGACAGCGCGGGCCGCCAGCGGCTGAGGCCGCAGGGTGGGCGGCCCGGCAGCGGCGCGCAGAGCAGCACCCTTGGCGCGGGCCGTCAGCCAGGGCAGGCTGGGAGAAGGGACTGAAGCATCATTCCCCGCGGGAAGCACATTCCAGGCAGGCTTGAGGGCGTGTCCGCACTGTTACCTCCGAACTCGGGGTGCTGCGCGCGATCCACCGCACGGCGGCTGCGACCGGCACCTCTTCGCGCAGCAGCGACTCTAAAACGGCCGCCATCCCTGTCCAGACGCTCTGAGGCTACTGCGCAGGCGCACACGCGCCACAGGCGGCCGGGAGGGGCGGAGCTGGCGGCCGGAGCGACCGTTGGACGACGGGGCGGGTCCTTGCGAGGTGGGGCTCTGGCGGCCCGGGAAGATCTGCCCCGCAGGCCAAGCCTGCAGGGCGCTGAGACTCCTTTCCCTGACTGCCTGGCCCCTGGAGCAATGTGTAAGATGGAACTGCTGCGAGCTATGTGGAGACCCGGGTTCGAAAGAGAGGCCAGACAGGAAAAGTGACCAACTCTAGAAGAAACCAGCCTGTCAGACCAGGCATCTGCCATAAGCACAGCCTCAGACCACCGACTGTAGAGCTTTTTGAGTCACTCCCTCCTCAACCAAAATAAAGTGAGTAACCTTCTGTTTTGACCTTTTTGTTTTTCCAGACATGATTTCTCTGTATAGCCTGGTCACTCTGTAGACCAGGCTGGCTTCGAGCTCTAGATTAGTTTGCCTTTGCTTGAGGAGTGCTGGGATTATAGGGGTGTGCCCAACCTACTTAGCTTTTTCTCCCCTTTTACTCAAAGGCTGACTGACTTTTTAACATTGGCCAATTTTTACATCAACTGACGATTGAGGATAGAGTTCCTGCTGAGGCATCTTATAAAACCATCAGATCACATAGTTTACATCAGGAGAATATTTCAACTTCTTATATTTGAGAAGTTAGTATTCATGATTAGCTTCTGGAAGAGTAAGGCATTTCTGGACACACATTGGCTGGTTAACCCTCAGACTACACCTCCTGTCGGTCCCTTATTTTGAAAAATATGAGAGGCTTTCAGATGCTGCTCATTGGTTAAAAAAAAACTATAGGATCTAGTTGAACAGTTTTGTCCAAAGCAAAGCAGCAGTGTATTGGCCCTGTGTTCCTCTCATTCAAAGGAAGACCACTTGGTGATAGGCAGTAGATGGGGCAGGAATCCCTTTAGTATTCCAGGGATATTTGCTAAGGAGAAGAAAAGGGAGTTTTTAAAACTTAATTCTGTGCTGGGTTTTGTGATTGCAACCCTAGTACTTGGCAGACAGAAACAGAAGAATATCAAAGTCAGCTTGAACACACACAGAGATCCCTGAACCCTGGCTTTCACCTAGAGCCCAAATGTCCTTCTCTTAGTTGTTTATTATAGTCACTTATGGTGTGCTGAATCTGTAACACTTTAGTAGTTTAGGAAATAGTTTTCACTTTTTGAAATCCAAACCATCACACAAATAGCACTAAAGTTTGCATGCGGACTGAATGTTTTATTACTAGATTATAAAAATAAAATACAAAATAATTTTAAAACAGAACTTAAAACACTGTACAAAGCTTTAATATGGTACAAATGGTAAAATTAAATAAATAATTACACTTTTATGTACAGATGGCCTATACAAAAGCACTGCATGTTTTTCAATACTCTATGCCCATGGTTGCCTGAGCAAAAACACATAAAGGGAAGATGCTTGAAGGAGAAAGGATACAATGTAATACATTGAAAAGAACTTCAAAGAGCAATTTTTAATCTCATTAAGAGGAGGACAGTAAAAGATTGATTTATTTCTCTTGTTCAGTAAGAGAATTCCGGTTGTAAGTAAATTTGATAACATTTGCCAATAATAACTTATGGACTTATTATATCTAACACAGAACGAGATGTGTATTATATCTAATACAGAATGAGATGTGCACCTTTTCTGAAAAACTTGTAGTCTGTAAAATAAATGGTCTGATAAAATAGATGCTATTTAGGAAAGGTGTCAGCCGGGCAGTGGTGGCACAGCACTTGGGAGGCAGAGGCAGGCAGATTTCTGAGTTCGAGGCCAGCCTGGTCTACAGAGAGTGAGTTCCAGGACAGCCAGGGCTATACAGAGAAACCCTGTCTCGAAAAACCAAAAAAAAAAGAAAGAAAGAAAAACGAAAAAAGAAAAAGGAAAGGTGTCAAAGGAGAAGAACTGTGCCTCAGGGAACAGCAAGGTGGCTCAAGCCAGGGTCATCATCATCAGATCTGTTTTGTCTACTCAACTCATCCAATCCAACAATCCAATCTCTCTCATCTAAGATTTAGTTTTTGCCTTCCCCCTCCCCCGTATTTTGAGACAGGGTCTCATAGAGCCCAAGTTAGCTTTCAACTCATTATGTATGACTCCTGTTTCTGCCTTTACCTCCTAAATGTTGAGATTATAGGCATGTACCATGAAGTCTAGGAAATCCAATCTAATTTCAAAGTCCCCAGTGCTACATTTCCTTTGTCTTAAAAGATCTGCTTCCTATATTTTAATTTCTTAATTATCTTAGAGAACTAATTTCATTAACTGACTTATAGTTTAATAAAACTGTTTTAGCCAGGGATGGTGCTGCACATCCCTATGCAGAGGCAGAGGCAGGCAGATCTGGAGTTTAAGGCCAGCCTAGTCTACAGAGCAAGTTCCAGGCCAGAAAAAACCCCCATCTCAAAAAACCAAAACCAAAACAAACTGTTTTGAATAAAGTCTCAAAGCTTTCTTCTCAGCGAACTCCCTAAAATAAATCATAGCCAAATTCTGTAGCCTTGTTTACTGCTGTATGTGAGCAAAAAATACCTAGCACATTCCAACTTTGATACAAGTGAATTTTTGAGGTTTTAAATTATGTTTTATGAGAGTTTTTAAAAGGATCATATGGCAAGGATAGTCTACATAAAAACGTGGTTTACTAATGTCTTTAGGTGAACAATCATGAATACAACACAAAATAATTCTAAATTATCAAGAGATAAATCTATCTCAATGTTAATGTAAAATAATGTAATTAGCAAATTCTGTAATTCTATTAGTCTCAAAGATCTGCCTCATTCATACTGTTGTTGATCTAGAAATTCTAGTTGAAGGTATCAGAAGATATGGTCAGCATCACCCAGAGCCTGTAGTGTAGATGTTATCACCTCCAATTAGAGAAGGCAGAAACTTGTTACATTGTAAGGGCAATGAAAGAAATGTCACTTTTGTTACAGGGCTCCTTAAAACCACTGATTGAGCATAGTATAGAAAAATCATCCCATCACTTTGAACTTGCCTTTGCTGTCATGGTTATTAGTACTTGTATGGGAGCAAATACTGAGATCATTACTGAGTAAATCTTTGCTATTTAGCATCTTGAGATTTTGTGAAACAAAGATATGCTCTTGTTACTAATTTTTCTGATGCAAATCCTCTCACAAGAGGAAGAACTTACCTGAAAGCCTACATATTTTACCCACATTCTCCTCTAAGTGAATAGGGGTTCTTGTTCATACTTGGGAGTTACCTAGGAATTTTCCACTTCCTGCAGTTCTAGAAAGCAATGTTGCATAACAAGATTGTGTTAAATTTCTGCAGAAATTGTCAAAATAAGGCAAATACCCAAAAAATATGAGGACTTTCCACTTTACTCACAGATTCTCAGAGTGTACACTAGAGTTTTATAAGGTTTTGGTGAGGACAGAAGTGAGGCATGCTTACCTCCCACTGTCTTAGTTATGGAACTGCCTCGAGTTTCCTTCTGTAAGTTAAGGTCTAATATGCACCACAGCGGCTTCTGAGTTGGGACTGTAAGTACTGTTGGCATGTAAGGATCACCAGGGTTGTTACATGCTGTAATCTTATAATGCATTTGTATTAAAACATAAATAGTTATTCTGCAAATATGTTGTCTATAGAACCAAATTCAAGAAATTTAAGCAGTACAGTTGGTCACACATGTCCTATTACTTCAGTGACAGAGGTGCTAAATGACCTCTCCCCAGAGACAATATTCCAAAGCCATAAATAGGCACATTGTAAAAAAGTGAATGCAAACCATGAACATGACAGAAGTAATTCTTAAAGACATGCCATGACAGATACGAACAAATGAGAGGTACACTCAATGTATAATATTTACATACATGTATGAAAACAATAATTTAAAAAAAATAATGTTTTTGTTTTGTTTTTGTTTGGGGGGGGAGAGGGTCCTATACTACAGCCCAGGTGGACTTGAAATCACTATAAAGTGGAGGTTGGCTTCAGACTCTCTTCCATCTTCCCACATCAGTCCCTCAAGTATTGGTTAGAAACATGAGCCATCACACCTAGCTAACAAGTTTTTAAAATATGAGAAACTTTGATCTCCAAGGCTAAATCTAGATTATCTATAAATATATTTTAAGATAGCATTTTCAAGATGCATTTTTTTTCCTTTAAGCCACTAAATTGTGGATCCTGTTTTTCCTATCACCAATTCCTAATTTTAGATTAGAAATGTAAAATTTTCTGCCCTTGAGGAAAAGGCACCTGTTTGTCAAGATTATTGGGTGTAGAAATCCCATTACTACTTAGCTAGCTATTCAGTCTAGGTTTATAAAACATGCAACAATGTATACCTTTTCTTTTGTACAATGAATGCAATCACAGAAAGAGCAGCCTAGGAATCTGTGACTGAGAGGAAATCTCTGGTACCTGCTGCAACCCCTCAAGTTCTCACGTGGCCAGGAGTAAAGTAAACAGAGGTCCTGCATGTGTAGAACACCATCAGCATACAGTGGTTTAGTATGCTAGAGCCGGTAGTGTACAGTGGTAATGTTGACAATGACTCGTTGACCATTTTGCTACTATTCTTTTAGGCCTTGATTAACTTGTTGCAACTTTTACCAAAAACATTCATTGCAAAGCATGCAACTAAAGAACTAAAGGTGGCTGTGCTCCTGTTTGCAAGGCCATCTTGTGTACCAGAGCTGGAGATAAGTACCTGGATGCTTCATCCAGGTGACTTAAGATCTCTATCTTAATGTTTAATCAGATAGGATCCAATTCCCTCCAGTTTTCACTATCCATTAAAGTCAGATATCCTTAGGCTATGCAAGATTACAAGGCATGATTTTAATATTTCAAGCAATTCACAAAGCTTACAGGTCAGCAGTATAATTTGGGGGCAACATTACCTAAAATTAGCAACTAAGTGTCCATTCTTTGCTCCACTGAAATAATCACAGGGACTAAATAAGGTAAGGACAGGCTGTGCAGAAAGAAGCCAGGAGGTACTGTTTCCCAAAAGATAATTTAGGTCATACACTACTTCTATTATGGCTACAGTCATGTTCTTCACCTTATTTGGATGATTTGTGACTGTAATCTGGAATACACCATCAATAAAAACCTCAAAATAAAGAACTGAAAATCTAAACCAAAACAAATGCTTGATCTCTAGATTATACTCCTGAGCCAAGAGATGGCTTAAGGCTGCCAACTATTTTTAACCTGAAAGAAATGTAACATATAAAAGCACAAACTATGTTTTTTAGTCTTCTGTTTGTTTGTTTCTTCAAGACAGGATTTCTCTGTGTAACCCTAGCTGTGCTGGAACTCACTCTGTAGACCAGGCTGGCCTCGAACTCAGAAATCCACCTGCCCCTTCCTCCAGAGTGCTAGGATCAAAGTGTGTGCCATTAAACCCGGCCCCACTTTTTAATCTCTGTATCAGGACAGCACTTAATAAATGTAACTGCTGATACATAAGATATAATTTATTAGTCCATTTCCTTTTCTTCAGAGCAGAAACATCTTTGGTTAGCTCTTTTCCCTACATATAAAATAAAACATCTCACATAATGAGGCCTTTTGTCTCTGGATTTTGATGAATTTGTTAACGATATGTAGAAAAGGACGCAACACACTGAAAGGCAGGAGAAAGTAAACCCAGACAGAAAGCATCCAGTGTCAATATGACTGCCAGAAGAGGAATTCACAAAGAAAAAGGCTGGGCCCTATTAGCTTTCCCAGTTCCTGTTAGCACATTTCTGACTAGAGAGGACAATGAGAAAGCTGGCTACTTTTAGCATCATTAGACAATGTAACAGAAAAGAGACAATTTCAGCTATCCTGTATCCCATCCCCTCTCCCGTTCAAAAGAGTGACATGAAAGGGGCAACTTTCAGGAAATGTTTTAAAAAACAGTTGATGCCAGCTGCATAATTATAATGCCCACCTATCCACGCTGACCATAAGGACAGAACTATGTGGCTAACATAAGTAATCTTTGAGCCTGTATTACAAGCATATCCTGTTAACATTTTCTTTCCCCTATTAAAATACTTTTTAAGTGAAAATTAAGTACCTTATACCTTGGCTTGGTAAAGACTGCCAACTGCTGCACTATGTACCCAGAAGGCAGGACAACTCTTAGGTATCACATGCCAAGAACATGTTTTCAGAAAATGAAGATAGGCAATGCCCAAGTGTACACAAGGCACACAATAGAAAAGGAATTTTATCATCTACAATCTTGAAATTACAAATGCAGAATGAGAAAAAATGGATTTATATAAGCATATGTCTCTATATTTATAAATATTTATATAATTTACCATGAAAGACATGCAAGCAGTACTGCAGCAACTGTTATACAATATAATACATAAGGATCAGTCTCCAGTATTACAGTTGTAATAGATAACAAATGTGCCTTACCTACTGCACTGCTCTCAAGTGCTTGAACCTGGAAAGAAATTAAGATTCCACACTATGCCACATTTCTCATGGGAGACCTTATGTCTCAGTGTAGTGTCCCAAGTTTGAAACCGCTCAACACAGAACAAGCTGAGTTAGTGCAGCACCAGGGCGGCTGGGATGCACCATTGGAGCATGCTCACTTAGTGAAGAAACATTTCCTTTCCACCCCTACTCCTCCTTAAATTCAACTGTTTTAGGTTTTAGCAGCAATACAAAGTCAAAAAGTAGATGTTTGTTAGAAGGCAGATTTCAACAGCAGGCAGGTAATTTCCCTGACCTCAATAAGGATTTTATACACCCACAGGGCATCAAATAGCCCACTTAAAAAGTCTGGTGTCTTTAATTTGCCTAATTTCTGCTAGTAGAAGAGTGAGATTAGAACAAATATTATCATCCTTACAATGTTATAAATTGAAATTTAGATGTCAAGGGCAGCTATAAACAAGAGCTCAGTGAGTTTCTTCCCCTTGGATTGCGCTGGACTGAAGCTTCCTATGCAGAGGCACGGACTCTTGATGTGCTTCCTACCTGCCCTAACTAATTATACTTACAACTTCTTATAAATGTGGGAATCAGGCTAAGAAGCCAAAGCATTAAACAACACAAGAACCAGGTAATAAAAACATTGAAAGAAAACTATTTAGTCTAAATTTATTTCCCAGATATTCATTCCTTATTGGCTAAATGTATAAAATACAAAATCTGATTGTAAGCCTCAGTAACATATTTTATTTCTTTCTAAATCTCTAAAAGTATAAGCCACATTCTGAAGTGTTGTTCTTTCCTATACCACCCTGAAGGCTGACACTAGAAAGAACTCAGGAAAGCTGTCTCCTCTGCAGTCTCCTTCTGTGAGGAGGAAATATAGTCAGGGGGAGGGACACTTATACCTTTGAAAGCCACTGTCCCACTCTCTGTCCCTCTCCAACACCTGCCCAAAATAGCTCTAGCTAGACATTTCTTTCCTTTTTGAGATAAAAATATAGGAGTTAAGAATAAGAACTGTTGCTCAAAGGAAAATAGCAAGGTTTGACTAAATAAAGGTAATTGGATTTTAGAGTGTTATTGTGTGCTGATGAAATACACACATTAGGGTGTATTGTTAAAATAAGAGGTAAAAACATTAACTTTAAAACATGTAAAACCCAGGAAAGATACTAGGAATGAGTGGAAAGAAAGGTGTAGATTCACTAAATAAACACACAAACCAAATATACCCAGGTAATGGTTTCTTGGCAACAGGCTTCTTATATTTGAATGTCTGCGCAATGACTCTCCAAGGTTAGGAAGTTTTAAATAAAAATATCAAACACTTTTGCTATATACTTTTTGAGTAGAGGATTAACAAATTAGGCAAAAATCACTTAAAATCCCATTCTATTTCCTATCCTCAATTTTCTATTTCAAAGGCAGCTATAAACAAGAGCTCAGTTAGTGAGATTCTTCCCCTTGGACACTGCTGGACCGAAGCTTCCTATGCAGAGGCATGGACTCTTGATGTGCTTCCTACCTGCCCTTGCAAATTATACTTACATCTTGTTATAAATAACTTATCGTGTTACTTTCTTTTGTAAGAGAAGATCAACACTGATTGTTTGAAACAGACAGTACAGGGACACACATGCATAGGTCTAGGAGGAAGATCTCACACCTTTCCCAGAGATGCAGCCTGCTCACTTCCTATCTGCTGAGTTTACTGGCTGGCTTACTCTTCCCTGGGGGAGTTTTAGAGCTGGTTGAGTGGTGGTGGAGGCTGCCAGATCCTTTGGGGCCATTCTTGCTGGGTTTGCAATGTTCCTGTTGGCAGGACCTCCTGGAGGACGATGATCCTGAGTGGCTGGGGGGTGACTTGCTTCTCCCCAGATGTGGGGAAGAACTCCTCTGGTCATGGTGGGGCCGTCCCGCCCTAGATGGTGAGGAACTAGATGTTCGAGGCAAAGATGAGCTTCGAGGAGAGGCACTGGGACTCCTTCGAGGTACAACTGGACTCTTGGGTGGTGTTTTTGGATTGTGAGGAGATCCTGGGCTCTTGCATTGGGTAGTACTCCGGGATTTCTGAGATCCATTTTGAAGAATTTGGGCCAGGCGAGAGAAAAGGTCTGAGTCAGAGTTACTACTCCCTAGAACTTTATATCTGCGTAGCCTTAAAAGAATAGAAAAGAATTAATTTTTTGGAAACAGGGTATCAAAAATTCATTTTAAGTGTGTCTAAAAAAGAAAAAAAATCACAGTATCCCAAATCATGATGTGTATGAAGTATGTCAATACTAAAAACTGCACTGAAGTATAGAGCTACTCTTTCACATACATGATGTGTTTGACATCTGCTGTGTCTCTTTGGCCTTTTGGTTCATGTTTGATTCCTTTGACAAGTTCTTCCTGTACAGCCCACACTGATCATTAAGAACTGATCATTAAGTTTTAACCCAGGCCAGGCGTACCTCAGCTTCCCAGGTATTGGGATTATAGGCATGTATCATTTCCTAGCTTTCTATCATTCCTGGCCAAAGATACCGTGGTCGTGTGTTTTTTTAAAAATCCAATAGGGGCCACATGGATGGCTCAGTGGGTAAAGGTTCTTGCCACAATAGCCTGGTGACTTGAACTGGATCCCTGGATCCCACGCAAAAGTGGAGAGAGAGAACCCCCACATGTGCACCATGCACACACCCATCATGCAGTACGCTCTCCCTCCCTGCACCCCCCACGATAAAACTTTAAAAGTTTTAAATATATAGTTCTGCTATGTAGTCAGGTTGACTAGTCATTCTCGTGCTTCAGAGCCACCATGTCTAACAGTAATCAAGGTTTTGTTGTTGTTTCTTTTAAATGGTTTTCCGAGACAGGCTCTTTCTGTGTAGCTTCAGTCATCTGGAACTTACTGTGTAGGTCATTATTGCCTTGACCTTGTGATTGTCCTGCCTTAGCCTCCCACGTGTTGGCATCCGTGTGTGGCTTTATAATCAGTCTAGATAGTAGTGTGGGCTGTCTCTGGGCCATCTTCATTAGTTTAATCAGACACAGGAAACTTTAATCTGATGTTTAAAGGTGGAGTCTTTGGGAAGTAATCAGATTAGGTAAGATCATTAGGGGAGCCTCTATGGTTAAATTCTGGTGGCTTTGTAAGTAAAGGGAAGGAGACTGGCATATGCAGAGATGCACAAGGTGCTCTAGCCACCATGTGTAGTGACTGAGCAAAGGGGGCACTTGCCATGGCCTTGTGCCATGTTCCTTGGAATTCCCATTCTCCTTATAAATTAGCTTGTCTCTGGTAAATGACTGTAAGAACAATAAGCTAACTAATATGTAAAATTTTAAATAAAGAATGTGTGAGATACGGACTCTTATTTTTTTTTTAATACCAGGAACCTACTCCACCTAGAGAAAAACAACTGCACTAGAAGAGTTAAATGCAATTATTTAAAAATTTGAAGTACATTAAAGGCTTGCAACACACACAGGAAAACTTGGGCCTAAACTGCAGTTAATTTTGGTCAGTTTCAGATTTTAGCAAGGTAGTTGTTACCCAGCTCTCTACCTTCAGCCCTGTGGCAGTCAACTCTGTATTAGCTTCTAAAGCAGTTTGTACACAACTTACAGGAATCAGGGTAGGCAAAACCAACCAACCCACCCACCCAGTCCTTAAGCTGTAAATAGGCTAGGGAGCTAAGAGTACAGTGCTTCCTGACGACCAGAGGTTAGTTTTCAGCACCTGCACTGGGCAACTCATGACCATGTGGGTCTCCAGCTACAGGAGATCCAACACTCTCTTCTGGCCTCTGAGGGCACTTGCACACACGTGCATATACCACACTCACTCCCCCAGTTGAAAATAAAAATAAAGTCTTTGGGGAAATAAATCTGGAGACTGTACTCTCATTGCTTTGCTTGTTGCCCCCTCACCAAAGGCCTCATTCATCTGAGGACAGCTACAAATGAGGCTAACATATCAGCTGAGGACAACAGCAGACACAATGTCAACAGGTTGATGCCCATGAGCTTGAATTTTCTGAATAATAAATTCTCAGTAAAAACAATAAGTTGTTACGACTTGTATCACTTCAAACTAGGGAAGATATTTTCTCAGATGCCTTGGGAGTATTCAATATTCATTATATTTTTATGAGAAAAAGAAATGAGCTAACCAGCTTGCAAAGCTGAATAGAAAAACGATCAATAACAAAAGCTATAGAGATTTACATTCTGCTCCAGTTTGTACTGTCCCACTAAACTCCATCACACTCCTCTGAGTAAATGGATTACTGTGTAATCTCATTCTGTAAGTTCAAATGATGATGATACAAACGTCGTTTTGCTAGTGCTAAGAGTTCCGCAAGTACTTACTCTTGTGTGTATTAACCAAATCAACTATTACGGAACTGCCTAATGATACAAACAGAAAGTGATAGGATGGGGCATTTTCAGAGACTGGTATATTTTTATTTAACTTAGTTTTATGTTGTTGTTGTTTTTTAATTAAAGGCAGGTTCATTGGGAGCTGGTCTTGGAAGAGTTCACTGGCCCCAAGGACTGTGTTCAGGGGAGTCGCCATGGAGAGGAGAACCGGTGCTCATGCAGAGAGAAGAGAAGAGGAAGAAGAAGAGGGAGGGAGAGAGGGGGACTGACTGATTTTGGAGGTCAATCATATATATAATGATAACTTCACAGATAATTGTCCCGCTGGCTGAAATAATTCCTTTTACTTGGCTGGCTTAAGTCTGAAAAAAAATGACATTATTTTACTGTGTTCTAGAGCTGTTCATTGCAGCTTCTCACGATAGAGGGAGTGGGTGGCTATTCTCACATCTCTGCCTATTACTGCACACCCCCTTTTCTGTGACTGAAGTGACTTTCAGGGAGGACAAAGACTTAGTATTTTCTCACCCTTCCATTACCTTTTGTCTTTTCCCTTTAGGGAGATAAATATTAAAGACTGGGTGGGATAGGATGGAGAGATAACTCAGTGGGTAAGGGTGCTTTGCCTACAAGTTTGATGATCTAAATTTAATCCCTAGGACCTACATGGTGGAAGAAAAGAACCAACTCCCTCAAGTTGACCTCTGGCTGCTATACATGCACACACGCGCGCACACACACAATTTTTTTTTTTTTTTTTTTTTTGGAGACAGGGTTTCTCTGTGTAGCCCTGGCTGTCCTGGAACTCACTCTGTAGACCAGGCTGCCCTTGAACTCAGAAATCTACCTGCCTCTGCCTCCCAACTGCTGGGATTAAAGGCGTGAGCCACCACTGCCCAGCTACACACACAAGTTTTAAAAAGCACATGTGAGTAGTAAGAAGAAACAGAAAATGGTAAGATAGGAAAACTGGTATTGAGTCTGAATCACAGAAAGATAAAAGATTAAAGAAGAGGGTAAGGGACTAGTAAGTGGATAGATGTAGGTACCATAAAAATTGCAGAAGGAAAAGTAAAGATTACCTAAGAACAGCTGGAAACTTCCCCAAATTTAATGAAGGACAAGATACCACATCCAGTAAGCTCAATGACCTCCAAGCAGAATGACTCCAAAGTGACCCAATCATACACCATCAAACTAAGACACACAATCCGATTGTCCAGAGAGTCCTGAGAACGGCCAGAAAGAAGCAACTTGTCATATACAAGGAGTCCTACATTACTTTTTCTCAACAGAAGTTCTGGAGGTCAAAAGGCAGTGGGTTAATGACTGAGATTTTAAAGCTCTAAGAATCCCATGTTGAGGAAAAAGATGAGGGAGAAATAAAGATACTCTGAGGTAAAAGCTGGGGCTTGGCAGTGTAGTGAGAGGGAGATATGTACTTATCAGCATGCCTGACACCCTGGGCTCAATCCCATAGCACACAGGCACTTACATCACCCTAGACCTGCCATCTACAATGCTAGCTGCAGTTACTGCAGACAGAACGAGAGGACATCAAACAGTAACTTGAAGCCATACAGGAAATAAAAGATCTAAATAAAGTAAATAGATAAATACATAGTTCTAAAGGTGATTATTATTCTTACAGCTATTTATAATTTTTATAAAACATTCAGTTATTAAAGTTGAGTGTGACTGTTGCAGGTCTATAACCCCGGTGGAGGGATCAGTAGTTCAAGACCAGTTTGAGCTACACAAGTCCTGTCTCAAAAGCAAAACTAAATTATAAGCTTCTGTTTGGGCACATAAAATGAAGATGTAATCTTGTGATTTGAACAATTACAAGGAATGGGGAGGTGACTAAAAGGGGCACAGTGGTATGTCCCTGTTATTACACTCCAAAAAACCCAATTAGAATGCTAGAACTTCAGGACTGTCTACTCCATGTTGACCACAATGAAAACAGGCACAACCACACAATAGGAAAAAATAAAGGAATTTAAAGTTTCAACACACACACACACACACACACACACACACAATCAGATAGATAGAAAAAGGACAAAAACACAATAAAGAACAAAATGATTTAAGTTGGGGCCAGCAAGATAGTTCAGCAGGAAAGGTGCTTGTCAATCTGAGAGCCTGAGTTGGATCCCTGAGGCCCATAAGATGAGAACCTACTCCCATAAGCTGCCCTCTGACTCCTGAACCTACAAAGGCATGCACACAAATATAAATAAATAGATGATGTAAGGCCTCTGCAAGATAGCAAACACCAAAATGACAGAAGTCCCCCTTTCCCCAACTACCTTTAGAAGAAAGGAAATTCTGGTAGACACTAACATAAATGACCCTAAAGATTTCCTGCTAAGTAAAACAGGCCAGCTACATCAGAACAAATACTACATGATTCTACTTACATGAAGTGTTTAAAATGATCAAAGCCATAAATTAAATCGAGTGTTGCTGGGGGCTAGAAATGGAAGTTTGTTATTTAATTTTATATGATGAAGGGGGCTCTAAAGTACATAGTGCTGAATATGCATAGCAAAATTAGCATGGTTAATACCACTGAAAAGGACACTTAAAATGAGCAAGATGGTAATTTTATGGTTTATTTTGCCTCAGTGGAAACAAAATGCATTGTCCTGATAAATCTATACTGTGCCCTAAGGGTGTACTGTGGAAGGAACAGAAGAAAACAAAGAAGGAACTGCTACCACAGCTGTCCTACAGTAAAGCACACTTGAAAACACCGTTACACACTACACACATGGAAAGCATGAAGTTACCTGGCTTCTACTCCAGGTCTGACTGGTGGCTTTCCAGGTGGCGGCCGAGGCAAGAACTGAGGTGAAGCTGCGCTATTAATTTGATCTGTGCTGACCCAGGATACTGGCCTTGGAATCTTGCTCTTTCTAGACTGGGAGATGATGGGTGACAGAAAGCTATCTTCAACTGATCTACTCAGGTGGGAATCTACTGCCAGTCTGGAAAAGGGAGCGAAGACTTCCTCCTCAGAAAAGGGAACTGGAGCAGCGGCTAGTTTCTCCTCTATCAGCTTATCAGAGGCACTTGAGAGGTCCCCCAGGAAAGACTTGAACTGCCTTTTTTCTACCAGAAGTTTGACTATTTCTGGCTGATAGGCTTTCTTCTGTAGAAGCTTTTCTTTTGCAGAAACTGCAGAGGATGATTCAAAAGTTGAGTCTATTTCTTGTGCTAAAACAGGGATCCGGCTGTGCCTGGTCACAAAGGATGACCGAAGCATGTCCTTCCGGGTAGGAGGTCCATGCTCATTCTCTGAGACACAATGATAGAGCTCTCCGTTTCTAGGGGCAACTTTCTCTCTCTTACCCTCTTGGTGCAAAAAAGTAGAGAGGTCTCCCTGCTGCCCTGGCAAGTTTTCACTCTTAATACCATCATCTTTAAATAGCTTATTGTTTTGTATTGCTGCCACTTGGCCTATCTGCCCTTCAGCATGTGGGTCGATGGCTTGTGGAGACATTTCTGAAGTTCCAGCTGCCAAAAGCTTCCTTATCTCATGGGTTTTGTCCTGATTTGGCACCACACTAAAGTTCTGTGTCTTTGACACATCCAGGGGTTCTGTGGTAGCTGACTGATCCCTTTCTGCGGTCACTAAATCTCCTGGGAGAGAGATTTCAATACCGTGCTGCCCTTTACTTAACTTCTCATCTTCATTATCTGAGCCCAGAAGAATGCTTTTCTCTTCTGTTTCTCCAGGGAGATTTTCAAGTTCTTTCACAGCTAATCTATTATGGTCAGGAGGGTCTTTTGGTCCCAAGTCTTGAGATGTGTCACCATCTCTGATGTTGGGTAACATGTCATGACCAGTGTGATCTACCTGAAGTCCCAAATCCACTTTGCTTCCTCCACTAGCTAGGTCACCCTCTGTCACAACTAAGCCCGAGAAGTTCTCCCTTGGAGAGTAAAGTTCTACAGTGGGTTCCAAGGGCTGAAGATCTTTCTTCTCTGGTTGTGGGCCATAGTGAAAGCTTCCTGAAGTTGACTGTGTTGATGCCACAGAAGGTCTAGGAATTGTAATCTGGAGAAGCAGGGAGAAAAATATAAAAAAATCCAATTATGTGCGTTATCAATCAGATGCATATTTTGAGATGTAATATTTCAGACTTCAATTTATTATTATTATTATTATTATTATTATTATTATTATTATTTATTTGTTTGTTTGTTTTTCGAGACAGGGTTTCTCTGTGTAGCCTTGGCTGTCCTGGAACTCAACTCTGTAGACCAGGCTGGCCTTGAACTCAGAAATCTACCTGCCTCTGTCTCCCAAGTGTTGGAATTAAAGGGATGGCCTGGCTCATTTTTACTGCTCTTATAAATTGAAGTCTGAGCTGGGCAGTGGTGGCACACGCCTTTAATCCCAGCAGTTGGGAGACAGAGGCAGGTAGATTTCTGAGTTCAAGGCCAGCCTGGTCTACAGAGTTGAGTTCCAGGACAGCCAGGGCTACACATAGAAATCCTGTCTTGAAAAAAAACTAAACAAAACAAAACAGCAAAAATGTTTACCAAGTTTTTCTCCAACTCATATTAAATGAGCACTTATGAATAAAAATGAAGGAATCCATGATCCCCTCAAAGGACCTGCATAGAACAAACAATTTCCTGGAGGCTTTTTCTGCTTGTCCTCACAACATGCTCTGTGCATCAGAAGATTGATTTCAAAAGACTGCATAGTCCAGACTCCCTTACAAATGGGTGTCCTATGATAAACTAAATTCTATTATTCTTACAATAAAGTAGCTTTATGTGAATATAATTTAGAATCTTTTTAAAAAATGACCTTTTTAGAGAAATAAGATAAACTTAGATCACTTAATAAATACCATTAAGTCCTAGGAAAACAAATGAAACAAATTCTAAATTCAAATCCAAACTGGAGTGTTCATGGAAGATTTGGCTTAAATTCACTTTCTATCCAAGTATATGAAAATTCTGGTATGGGTCTGGAGTCCGCTAAGTTGTTTGAGATCTATTTCACTTTATATCAGGAACATAATTAAGTTTACAGACATGTAAATCCTGCCCTAAAACTAGTCAAGACGGAAATGACCTGACTGACCTATGAAGTAACTCCCAAATAGGACAGGCGTGGTGCTATATACCTGTAATCCCAGCTCTTGGGTGGTTGAGGCTCAAAGAATTTGAATTCCAGCCAGCCTAAGCTATGTGGTAAGATTTTGTTAAAAATAAATAAAAATAAGGAACTAGAGTACTGAAGATGCTTTAGGTGAGTCCAATATAGGCTACTTGGGTTCAGAACAACCATACACATAAAATAAATTTAAAGAAAACAAAACAACAACAAAAACAGTATAGGTCAGGTTGGGGCACATGGAATTAAAGATTCCAGCACTTGAGGCAGGTATCTGGGAGTTCAAGGCCAGCCTGGTCTACATAGTGAGTTTCTCTGTAGCTCAGGTTGTCCTGGAAACTAGCAATGTTCCTTCCTTGGTTTCTTGAGTACCAGGATTATAGGAATGGGCTAAAAATCCTAAAACAAAACTCAGGTTGGACAAAAATCCTAAACAAAACTAGTTTATTCCCTCGGGCTAATTTTTTCTATGCCACAACAAGTGTACAAAACAGTCCTAGAGGGGTTGGGAGGAAAGATCAACAAAATAGCCTGTTTGGGGAAGTAGGAAACCACTCTTCACAGCAAGAAAACCCTAACTGCGACAGTGCCTTTTCCAAGTCTTTTATACCTGGCACGTGCAAATGTGCTTTAACAAAAACCAAATGGGGAGCAATGCTGAGATTAGTATGTTAGTAGTGGTGGTGCATGCCACTAATTACAGCACTTGGGAGGCAGAAGCAGGTGGATCTCTGCTGGGATCAAAGGCGTGCCACTATGTCTGACTTAATTTTTTCCCCTATTGCAGGTTCACTATAGAACACACTGTAAATACTATTGTTTGCGTGCACTCCTTTGCTTAACTTAGGCTTCTAATTGCACAATCGTAATAACTAACCTGCCTTCCTTTCCTTTTGATTATTCACTTATTTAGACACGGTCTCTCCTACAGCCAGGTTGGCCAGAGTAGGCTTGAATTTACAGTGGTCTTCTTTATTTAGCTTCGTAAATTCTGGACTATAGCTGTCCACAGATATCAGTGTGTGTGTGCATCTGGGGTGTAAGAATGTGTGTGTGCAGTTCAACAAGCTGACTGAGGACAAGGCGGATGTTCAGTCCATCATTGGCCTGCAACGCTTCTTTGAGACACGCATGAACGATGCTTTTGGTGACACCAAGTTTTCTGCTGTGCTGTGCTGGTAAAACCACCACCACTGAATCTTCCCAGTGCTGGCCTAAGTTCTCAGGAGCTGTCTGGCCCTCTTGTGGTCAGCCCAGTCCAGCTCTGGTCTCTGTATTTTCACTGCATACCCCATCTTTCCTCTGGTGGCCTGACCCCTGTTCTTGCTGGCCCTGTCCCTCAGTTCCTTGTCAAATAAAAACTTCACTGAGTCAAACAAAAAAAAAAGTGTTTGTGTATGGAGACACACATTTTTTAAAAACAGGATCTCTCACTAAATCTGGAACTCAGTGGTTCGGCCAGCTCCAGGGACCCATTGTTTTTGTCTCCAGCTCCAGTTCCATATATACTCCAACTCAGTGCTGGGGTCACAGATGTGTTCTGTGGGCCTCGGTTTTATGTGGGGACTGAGTGTCTGAACTCAAGTCTTTTTGTATGCACAGTAAGTAATTTGCTGATGGGACCATCTCCTAGCCCCAGTCTTTTCTTTTTTTGTTTTGTTGTTGTTTTGAGACAAGGTCTATGCAGCCCTGGTTGACTGTGAACTCACAATGTAAAAGAAGCTGGCCCCTAACAGAGATTCACCTCCTCCTGAGTACAAGGATTGAAGGTGTGTGTGACCACACCCAGCTCAGGCTTCTCTTCTCTCTTCTCTTTTCTTTCCTCTCTCTCTCCCCCCCCCTCCCATTTGTTTGTTTTGAGACAAGAGTTTCTCTATATAGCCCTGGTTGTGCTGTCCTGGAACTCACTCTGTAGATCAAGCTGGCCTCAAACTCACAGAGATCTGCCTGCCTCTGCCTCCTGAGTGCTGGGATTAAAAGCATGTGCCACCATGCATGGCCCAGGCTTTTCTTAATAGCACCTTGAGCAGGTAACACAAAACAATGACAAAAGCCATTTCTTACCGCAGTTAGGGGTCCTTCTGCTTGTGCCTCCATTGGACTCGTGGGAGTCACTGTGATGAACTGACTTGCAGCTCCAGCCTGGAGGTCTAGCCTATCTGTGTACAGTTCTGAAGCAGCAGTAGCAGGGCATTCAGCAGAAAGTGCTAAAACCACACCTGAGCTTTCCTTCTTTAAGTGATGGTTGTCAGTCCAAGGACCTACTTGGATCTTTTCACCTTGAGGTGACCCCTCAAGGACCTGAAGCACTTCAGGCTCTTCATCTGAAGGGCTTCCGGTTGTTTTATGGCCTAACACCTCATTTGTCCTAAAGTCCTGAAGGTCTTGCTCCTTGTCCACAATCACCCATTCTTTGGAATCAACCTCCTGTTTGCAAGAGCTTAAGTTAACAGCTATAAATCCGTTGCTGCCACCACCATCTGCCTGCTCTGGGGTGTTGGCAGAGGCAGGCTTGGAGGCATCAGGAAGATATTCTTCATCATAGTGCCAGATGTGGTCAGTGCGGGACACAACAGGGACACATGGCTTATGAGGCAGAGCAGGGAGAGCAGGTTCCTTTCCTGCACTGGAATCTTTCTGCATTTTCTCCACGCTTAAGAAAATGGAAAGAAGTTACTCGATTGTCCTTAGAGAAACATCTATTACATCCTGATAAACTCTATGTGGAACAATCATTCTTACAAAACTGTGACGGGAGCATATGGAGAAAGCAAGGGGAGTCTCTCAGCGTCACCATGCTCTCTACTTGCCATTCCTGTTCTTCCCCAACACTGCCCACCTTTAAAGTCTCCTTTATTAGTCTGACTCCTTGCCAAAGTAAGTTTTTATTCCTACTGCTCTCTTATGTCTATGCCTCATCTTAAGTATATTTCAAATGGTTAAAGCACTGTTCAAGTCTAGACCATCTTGTTGATCATTATGTAATCATGGATGACCCTGAATTTCTGATCCTCCTGACTCTACCTTCCTAGCTGACATCACAGACATGGATTACCACACATACTTGTATGTGGTGCTGGGGATTGAACCCAGGGTCTCACATATGCTAGGCAGACACTCTACTAACTGAGATGTACCCCAGCCCAAATCCACAGCCATTCTTAACCCAACAATTCATTGCCAGCTGTCCCAGAGCTGGGACTACAGTGTGCACTACTACACAGTTAGTAGTTACAGTGTGCTCTCTCTCTCTCTGAATTCTCTTGAAGCCTATTGATGGGTAAATTGACTTCAAATCTTCTTACATTTCCATTTCCATCTTGTAACCAAAATTTACTACAGGCATAATGTGCCTAACTGATCAAAAGCATCAGTCATTACACTATTTATATACATTATCTGTAAAGTTTAACTTTCCTTCTATCTTGGGAGATGTGAGTGCCACAGGGCAAAATGATAAACTTACTTACACATTTCCCACTGCACCTTATCTCTGTGTGTTCCCCATTCCTGCCTCATGTTGCCTTGGTGCCTCAAAGAGTTCACCTTCTAACAAAGTCACTGCAAATATGTTCATTATACTACTGTAACTGGCATTAGGAAGTTACCAATTCTCAAAGACAAAGACTTTGCTGTAGAATTTGTAATGATATTAGACAAGTCACATTAAGAATGAAGATACAGACCTAAGATATAAACAAGTGGAAACTTACCAGTGTCAGTGTTATAAAAACACAAGAATTTCTTATTTGAAAGAATTTACGTAAAACAAAAAAGAAAAACAAAAGAATTTACATATTGGAGATAAAACATAATAATAAAATAATAATAATAAAATTATTAATAATAATGGTAACAGGGAAGTTTTAAAAAGGGGGGGCGGGGGACGATACATTACATACCAGGTCTCAAGAAACTTGTCAGTATCTGGCTTTGGCTCAAGTGTCAGACGTTTTTCCAGCTCAAAGCTGTGAATGGAACGTAACTTTCTTACTAATGGGACATCTCTGTCTGGCTGGGTAATCTCTGATCGGACACGAATTGGTGAACCAAGGCTTGGAGCATTGAGAATGCCATTTACTTGACCATGGCTATTTTCTTCTTCAGTAGCTGCCTAGAAAAAATATATAAACAGAATCATTCCAAATTTATACATGGGAGAAATCACTGATGCCTTTGAAATAATGTCAACAAATGATTATATGTGTTTTCAGAAAATTAAATTTTTAAAATTTTAATTTTAGAAAGTATATATATTTGTTTACTAAGTGTATATATGTGTGTATATGCCCTTACTACATGTGAATATGGAGGTCAGAAGACAACTTGAGGGAAGTGACTCCTAAATGCAAGTTGCCAGGCAAGGTGGCAAGCTTTTTTACCTCCTGACTCATTTCATGAACCAAGAAAACTAAGATATTGTGACTTTGGGCCTGGAGAAATGACTCAGCAGTTAAGAACATCTACTCCTCTTGCAGAAGACTAGAGTTTGAGTACCAGCACCTACATCAGGTGACTCAACTACCTGTAACTCCAACTCTAGGGTATCTGAAGGTTCTGGCCTCCGTGAGTACCGGTACATACATGCCCATAATTAAGAATAAATAAAAATATTAGACAGTAACAGTTTCATTTTATTAAATTTGCTTATCAATTCTTTATACTCAGTTTTTTTCTAGGTTTATACTCGGTGTTAGTATTAATTTACTTAATTAAAACTATTTTTGGTACAAGACTAGTCTGAAATGCTTAAGACCTTCCTTCTTACATTATGTCTATTTAGATGTTTAAAGAACCCTATTCTACTATACAAAAACTAAATCTTGGAAAGGATATTATCTTTGAGACATACAGACCTCACAAGAGTTTGGAGAGACTGCCAAAAATGTCATACCCTTTTTCATTCCCTCCCTCAAAAACAAACAACAAAACCAACACTTTGGGCTAGAACAAGAAGCTGCTGGAAACTGCCAGGGCAGAGCAGAAGGCTGAGCACAGACTAATACAAAGGGCTGAGTTTCTCCAGGCTACACAGAGTCTGTCTCAAACCAACCAACAAATCCAAATAATCAAATCTCTCAGGCTGGAGAGATGGCTCAGCAGTTACTACACTCATGGTGGGTCACATCTATTTGTATCTCTAGTTCCAGAGGCTCTGACAGCCACTTCTGGCATCTGTGGGCAATAGGCACACAGACATACATGCAAGCAAAACACCTACACACATAAAATAAAATTAAAATTAAAAGAGAAAAAAATCCAAACTACTAAAACCCAGTTTATTCTGGCGCCATAAGGACCGTCCCAGTTGATATTCCAAAATCAGATAGCAATAGTAGTAGGCTTAGTATAACTATCGTGTTCAATCTCCAGCAACGCACACAACACTGAGTCCCCAGCAACGCACACAACACTG
>JADRCH010000088.1:8638807-8670470 GCA_019843965.1 Rhynchomys soricoides
ACACTGAGTCCCCAGCAACGCACACAACACTGAGTCCCTACAACGCATACAACACTGAGTCCCTACAATGCACATACAACCCTGAGTCCCTACCTTTTACTACTCATTGCTGATTTCTATGTGTAGACATTATTCATTAGTCAGACCACTTGCTGTTAATGCTTTTACAGATGACAGAAAGTATGTATGCCTAGGCTATAATCTGAACTTTTATGTTATCATGCAGTATTTCATGTACTGAACTCCTAATTCCAAACAAAGGTAACAGAGTATGTAGGAAATGACTAGGTCATAGAGGCAGAGTCTTTGTAAAATTGGTGTTCTTATAGAAGAGAACCCCAAATCTGTCTTGATCACTATGAGTAATAAAGTTCTGTTGTTTGCAAGGTACTTATTTCATGATATTTTTTATTTTAGCAGCCCAAACATACTAAGAATATATCCTTAAGGGTATATCCTTAAGGTATTTTTCTTTTTTAAAAAAGATAACCTATCACCTCAAAAAAAAATTACTTGGGATAAAGATGGAGCAGAGACTGAGGGAACAGCCAACCAATGACTGCCCCAACTTGAGGCTCAGCCCACATGAGAGAGCCACCCCCTAACACTATTAATGACACTCTGCCGCTTGCAGACAGGAGCCTGGCATGACTGTCTCCTCGGAGGCTTCATCCAGCAGCAGAATGTCAGGGGAGCTCAGGAAGTCTAGTGGGAGAGTGGGGGATAGAAGTGGGCAAGCTGGAGGTTTCAAGGACCCTCAGAACCAACTAACCTGGGACCATGGGGACTCACAGAAAGAGGACCACCAACCCGGGAATGTGCAGGAGCTAGACCTAGACCCCTACACATTTGTAGCAAATGTGTAGCTTGGTCTTCATGTGGGTCCCCTAACAAGCGGGGTGGGGGCCTTCCCACTCTCTGCTCCCTCCCATTGGATCCTTTTCCCCCTACCTGGGACTGCTTGGTTAGAACTCAGTGGGAGGATGTACTTAGTCCTGCTGACACTAGATGTCCCAGGAGGTGGTCATACCCAAGGGAGGCTCCCTTTCTCTGAGGAGAAGGGGAGGGGACAATGGGGGTAAGCGAGGAGGAAGAGGGCTATGATTGAGATACAAAGTGAATAAAAAGATAAATTACTAAAAAAACCAAAAAACTACCTTTATTTCTGATTGCATGCTGGGGCCTGTGCCTGTGCCAAGAAAAGTCTGAGGATAATCTGCCCAAGAGTTAAAAACGCACCTATTTCTCTTCCACACTCACAAGTGTACCTTCCCCAAGAACTCTTGCCTCCTCCACCCTCAATTCATGGCGTCTTTTCTTCAACTGTCATTACATATATATGTATACAACTTTATAAATATATAAACAAATCTGCTTGGTCCATATGATGTTATGTGTATATGTATGTGTATATGTATGATGTTATGTGTATATGTGTATGTGTTACCTGCTATTGGATAATCAATTTAAGGGCTCCTCCCTGGTGTGACTAGGATGACTAGGGTTTGATCTCCAAGACTAAGGAGGTAGAAAGAACTCTCTCTCTCCCTCTCTCCCTCTCTCTCCCTCCCTCCCTCTCCCTCCCTCTCCCTCTCTCCCTCCCTCTCTCTCTCCCTCCCTCCCTCTCTCTCTCCCTCCCTCTCTCTCCCTCTCCCTCCCTCTCCCTCTCTCCCCCCTCTCTCTCCCTCTCCCTCTCCCTCCCCCCCTCTCCCTCTCCCTCCCCCCTCTCCCTCTCTCTCCCCCTCTCTCCCCCCCTCCCTCTCTCTCCCTCCTTCTCTTCCCCCCCCCCTCCCTCTCCCTCTCTTTCTCCCTCTCCCTCTCTCTCTCTCCCCCTCTCTCCCTCCCTCTCCCTCCCCCCCCAGCTGTGTATCAGTAAGAGAGGAGGAGTAAGTCCACAGAAGATTACTTTGTAAGAAATACACACTTTACAAACTCCGAGCTTTATCTTGTTCTTGTTGGGATCCATCTCTTCCCAGACATCCCTCTCCTGAAGGCGAGGGTGCCCCAGAGATCCAGGCAATTTATCTGGTGATACACCGGCAGGGATTCCATTCTCCCCATCACTAAGCTGCTCATCTGGAAACACTTCATCTGTATTTTCTCGAAGCAAGTCTCCTGGGATGGGGGTGGCATTTGCAATTCTGAAAAGTTAGGAGAGGAAACCAGAAAACTTCAAAAGACCAGAATAAAGAGTTACCATAAGACTGTACTACATTTTTGTCTCTAACTTAAGTGATAAGTCTATACATAATTAAAAGTTAAATAAAACCTAAAACTCTTTTAACACTAATTTTATGTTAATACTGAAAAATGAACATTTTCTAAATTGGGAGAAGTTAAGATTTTCAATGTGACTTTCAATGTAAATCTTAATACAAGTCACTGATTTGATAATCACTTTTCAAGACAGGGTTTTTCTGTGTAGCCCAAGCTGTCCTGGAACTTGCTTTGTAGACCAGGCTGTCCTTGAACCCACAGAGATCTGCCTGCCTCTGCCTACTGAGTATTGGGATTAAAGGTGTGCCACCACCACTGGCCAATAATCACTTTAAAAGCCTGAAACATCTGTTCTACTTTCCACGAAGCTCTCATCAATAAAATAAAATAAAATAAAATAATTTGCCATGTTTGCTAATAATAAAAACAATTATAGGGAAGTATTAAGTGCTGTAAGTAAATAAATAGGGGTTAGGTGACTTTTTAGTATGAGTGTGTACTACTGTTTATTTTATTTCATTCAATGTATTTTGATCATTTTTGCCTCCTGGAACTCATTCCCATCTTTGTACCCATTGCATTTTATGGTCTGTTCTTTTTCTTAAACAAAACAAAACAAGGGCTGGAGAGATAGCTCAGAGGTTAAGAGCATGGGTTGTTCTTCCTAGAGGTCCTGAGTTCAATTTCCAGCAACCACATAGTGGCTCATGACCACGAATAATAAGATCTGGTGCCCTCTTCTGGCTTGTCTGCATATATGCAGGCAGAACACTGTATAAATACTTAATCTTTTTTTTTTTTTTTAAGGATGTGGTTCCTACACAGTTAAAAACAAACAAACATACAAACAAAAACCTACAAAAACACAGAAATGAGAATCAAACCAACTAGTAAACAATCAGTAAGAGGAAAGAAAGTCCCAAGTGAAACAGCAATGTGCACTCCCTGTTTTTTCACTACTGAGTTCACTAAGCTCCTACTACAGGTAAGGCCTCAGGCAACAAAGGAGGAGAAAGCCTTCTAGTTTTCCCTCCAGGGAAACTGGAATTTCTGAAGTTGTAGAATTCATATAGTTCTATATGAGAAAAATACAAAATATGAGCAGGTATTTGTCTATACATTCCTTTTTTCCTTTTTTTGAGAGAGGGTCTTACTTTGATCCTACACCTGGATTGAGTAGAGATCTTCCCAAATCCTGGGATTACAGGAGTGTGCTATTATGCTTGGAGATACACACACACACACACACACACACACACACATCCTTTGAATGAATTCCAGGTCCTATTTACATAGTTGACATCATTCAGCCTGCTAGTCCATGACAGGCTTTTAACTTTTTAGTCATCAGTCAGTTATTACTTCAAAAGGTCTCTGATAACTCTATGTTCCATAAATAATAGTGTTGAAAAAAATATTTCTGAACTGGAGAGATGGCTCAGCAGTTAAGAGCACTGACTGCTCTTCCAGAGGTCCTGAGTTCAATTCCCAGCAACCATATGCTGGCTCACAACCATCTGTAATGGGATCTGATGCCCTCTTCTGATATGTCTGAAGATAGCTACAGTGTACTCACATACATGAAATAAATAAATAAATAAATAAATCTTTAAAAAAAATAAAAGGAAATAAAAAAATAAAAAAAAATTATTTCTGGCTGAACACAAGATTTAGCAAACAAAGAAACTTCTAACAAGTAACCTGGAATGCCTAAACATAGGAAAAACGTCTTCAGGAGACAGTCTTGACATATGCTGTTACTGTGAACAGCAAAATAGATAACCTTGCCAGGCACACCTTTAGACTCTGTGCTTAGGAGGCAGAGGCAGGTGGATCTTCCTGAGTTCAAGGCCAGTCTGGTTTAAGTAGCAAGTTCTAATCAAGTCAGAAATATATAATGAGACCCTGTCTCCCAAATAAAATAAACAAACAAAACCCCCCAAAAACAGCAACAACAGAACAAACAAAGAAAAGAGAGGAAACCCTCCCAGGCAACCGCTCTAAAGCGCTCTTGAGGTAACAATGTGCCCTAGCATAAATGGTCTAGGGTGCTTCATCATCTTGTTCTGGTTTCTTGCCCTGCCTCTACCTCTGCCTAAGTGGTCAATGTTCAGTGATCTTTTTATCAATACTGTAGGTAAACAATCTAGAAAATTCATTCTTCACTGACCACGGCTCTCACAAGTAAACCTCACAGCCCAGTAAAGCAGTTCCTGTAGTCTAGACACAAGAAACAGTAAAGAGGCGATTTGCCTCAAACAGTCCAAATATCAAATTATTAATGATCAGAAATAAACTGTGTACCAGGAGGCATGAGTGTAATGTAATTTACTGATACAAGAAAAGTGTACCTGGAAAGTTCATCTACTGATCCCTCAATGTTCCAAACCCTTTCCCTTACGCCCATCAGTCTCCTCCTCTGTAACAGTTCCGCTTCCTCCTCCTCAGGAAACGAAGCACCCCTGTCCCAGCTGTCCTCACCTGCTGTACAGTATCCCACACTTCAGGGAACTCACCCCTGACTTTTCCATATGGGCTCTCCTCAACATGACACAGTTCTCCTTTGTATTTAATTCCTCATTTTTCTTTCCTTCCATATTATTTTTCCTTTTCCTAAACTCTCTTAATCTAGAGGTTGACAAAAGGAGAAAAACAATTCTTCACCAAGCAAATTATGGCATGTTCAGGAATATGAACGCTAAAGGGAAGGGTAGGAGTTTTACAGCACTTGGCCTGCATGCATCCCTAACACCTATGCAACCAAAGGGAAAGAAGGAAAGATGAGAAGAAAAAAGAGGGAAAGCAGGGGCTGCAGAGATAGCTCAAAGGATAAGAGCACTTTGCTGATCTTGCTGAAGACCCAGGTTTGTTTCCCATCAACCACATGGTGGCTTATATCCATCTATAAGTCCAGTTCCAGGGGATATAATACTCTCTTCTAGACTCCACAGGCACCAGGCATGAACAATACAGTAGAACTCAAGAGGCTGAGTTAAGAGGATCACCACAAGTTCAAAACCAGTCTAGGCTACACTGTAAATTTAAAGACAATCTAAAATGCACAGTGAAACCCTGCCTTACAAAAATAAACAACTCAGCCAGGCAGGGATGACCCACACCTTTAAACTTAGCACTCAGGAGGCAGAGGCTGGCAGATGCATGAGTTTGAGGTACATGCTACCCACCTACAGACACAGACACAACAGAGCCAGCCAGTCAGTCTCTCTCTCTCTCTCTCTCTCTCTCTCTCTCTCTCTCACACACACACACACACACACACACAGAGCTAGGCATAGTTAGGCACACCAGTGATTCTAGATTCAGGAGGGTGAGGGCAGGAGGACTGCAAATTCAAGGTCAGCTTAGTTATGTAGCAAGATTCCTGCCTCAAATAAATCTGGCAAATAAATAAAAAAATAAAAATGGAAACACACCATAATAATTCCTAATATTCTATATAATTAAAGTTCTTTCATAAAAAGAATATCCCTACACATTTTGTTCCCACAGAGTTTAAGCACTGTACAGTTAGAAAGAATTAAGACTAAGCTGTGTGGTGGTAGCACACCTTTAATCCCAGCACTGGGGAGGCAGAGTCAGGTGGATTTCTGAGTTCGAGGTCAGCCTGATCTACAGAGTGAGTTCCAGGACAGCCAGGTCTATACAGAGAAACCCTGTCTCGAAAACCAAAAAAAAAAAAAATCCAAAAAACCAAAAATAGATAAGACAAAAAGACAGACAGATAGACAAGAAAGATCATAAAGTTAGTAATGAATAATATAAACAACATAATCAATCATAAAAAGAAAAAGAATAGTTATAACTCATTCTTTCCAGATTCCCATATATATTTTTTAGAAATAAAAAAATTTGTAGGTATACTGTACCTGTGATAGCAACAAGTCATGTTAGCTCTAAACTCCCATGTCACAGAACTTTCTGAATTAAGTAACTCCATAAGTGAGGAAAAGATTAACCCAAGGAAATGTTCAAGTTGAGGGACTCAGGATAGACTAAAGGAAATTCTTGCATTCTGAGCAGTGTAGGACATACCCGATTGCAGCAGGAGTCAGGCGGGTGTGCAGCTGAGGGGTGGCAGAGGTGGTGGTGGTCGTTAGGGAGCCATCGGTTCCACTCTTCTCCCAGTCAAAAGGGTCGCTCTCAATTACTCCAAAGGTCTTGATGCTATTGTCAAACACGGATGTTAGAAGCTAAACCACAAAGGAAAAAAAAAAAAACCCAGAGTGAGCCAACAGCAATCCAGGCACGTTCAACTAAAGCAGATCCTTTAAAAAGGATTTATAATGAGATTTCCTCCAAAATCCATGGCTCAAAAAGAAAACAAACTGGGACCATGTGTATGATAAGAAATTAGTGTTAATTAACTAACTAATGTTGGCTGTGGTACTAGTGAGTAGTTGTAGGAAATATTTTATTTACAGAAGATATATAACGCAGCTTTCTGTTTATAACCTAATCGTACACAGGTAGGTGAAAGTATGTATTTAACATAGGAATAGATACACTCATATCTATGCAGATGAACTGCTTATCTGGCTATTTATGTATCTGTAAAGAGGACATTCTTATAAGGCTCAACCTAAATAAGTAACCAGTAGTTATAGCTGAGATGTCCAAGATAGGAGCATAAAGCAATTCCTTGATCTTTCTTTGTGTGTATATGTCTTTTTAAAAACATCTTTTATGAGCTGGGTGTTGTTAGTGCATGCTTTTAATCCCAAGCACTGGGAAAACAGAAGTAGGTGGATCTCTGTGAGTTCAAGGCCAGCCTGGTCTACAGATGGGAGTTCCAGGACAGCTACACAAAGAAACCCTGTCTCAGCAAACTAAAAAACAATCAACAAACAAAAACAAAACAAAAAAACCCCCAAAAAACCCCAATCACACACACATAAAACCTTTTATGTGTATGTATGTGTTTATATACACAAAGAGTCAAATTTATGCTTTTAGTTTGGCTTGTTTCAAATACAATTTCATTCTTACCTATACCTGTCCATATGCACTATTTTCAATTTCATGAATATAGTTTTATTCTCTAATCGTTTCTCTTACTCTGCCAGTATGCTGCCCTCTGAAATTCATTTTCACAGTTCCTGAATCCAACACTTGTTGTTGGAGCGTTTTTTGCCCACACCTCTGAGGTTTAAAAAGATGACTCTGGCTACCAAGTGGATAACAGATGCCATAAATAGACAGCAACGATGATAAAAGAAGCTGAGAACCAGTTGGGACCAGTAAGGAGGCTACTTGTCAGTTAAACCAGCATGGTTTCAGTGGACAAGAAAAGAGCCCAAAGACCCTGTAGACAAAGCTAAAGAAGGCTGGGAGAGGACAGACATTATGAAGGCTACATTTCTGTCCCAAGCCAATTGATAGCCTGCTGTGAAATGCAAAGTGGGGTGTTTGGTGACAAGGATATTCGGCAGGGCAGCTCGGTGAGTCATTAGCATATAAATACCACTATTTACAGTCATAGGGCCAGTGAATTCCACTTAGAGACCTTATCAAGGAGGTCTGAAGACAAAGGCCTAGGGCACACAATTGGTATGTAAACATTTACAAAGGTAACCAAGGGTAGAGGTGGCAGTGAAGCCCAAACCCTAGAATGTAGAGTTCCAAAAATAACTCAAGGAAACATGTTCCAACAAGGAGCATCAAATGCTATCACTTAAGTCTATCATTCCGAGTATTTAATTAATTTTTCTTTTAACCTACTGTAAACCCCAAGAAGTCAGCACATGTCTGATCTTATTCATCACTGTATCTTCAGGAACTAAAAAGTTACCTTACAAATAATTTTAGGGTATTTTAAAAGTATTTACATAACTAACTTTCACAAAGGAAAATGACATAGAAAAGGAAATGGAGGAGAGGAAAGGGATTGGAAAAGGCATGATTATAAAATCTTGGAAATTATTTTAGTGCTAATTTTGTTTATGTAGATTACCTGTGTTAACAGCCGCGGGTACCCCAGAACATTGAAAGGACAGGGTGGTAGAAAACAAATTGGGCTGGGCATGTAGCTCAGCGCACAGTACTTCCTTTGAATATGCAAGAGCCCTGAATCTGGACCTATGGATCATGCTGCAGAAGAGGGTGGGGGAAGGAGAAAGGGCTGGAGGGAGGAAGGGAGACACAGGGAGGAAAAGAAGGAAGGAAGGAAGGAAGGGAAGGAGGGAGGGAGGGAGGGAGGGAGCGGGCTAGGCACACCCAGGATTTTCTACCTCAAGGTTCTCAAGAATTCTTTCAAAACATTTTATCACCATTATTATCACTTGTGTATAAGTGATGCTGTACATGTGGTATAAGCTACCACATCCAGTTTAAAGCAGCTTATTTTTTGTTAAACTGGAATATACAATAAAATGAATTTTTAAAGCACATTATTCAAGACAAAAAGAGCAATCAAAATGAGATTCTGAGTAACTTGAATATGCTATTTCTTCTTTGTAATTTCAAAATGTTTATGTATTAATTTTTGAATTTAACTAAAATGTATTTTCTAAAATACTTTGGTTCAATACCTAACCATGTGCAGCCCACAGAGGTGCTTGGTGCTAGTTTCCAGCAGTCTTGGGACGTGGACCCAATGGACGGATGCTCTCTTACCCTTAGCACAAACTACAATCAGTAACAGTGTCATTTATCTCCATGTGTCATTTATCTCCATGTGTCATTTATCTCCACATAAAATTTCAATTTCGCCATTTGAAAGAAAATGGAAACAGGAGTTATCTGTAGTGTGATATATTGAATTTCACAGAGGATCTTGATTTCTGTATTTTAATTGAATAAGTGCAAACTAATGGATGAACAGTGCACTTATTCCAGAGAGTGCAACGCCAACACTGACTTGGCCAACTCAAAGATCATTCAATGAAAAGAGTGACTCATTGTAGTGATACGTAAGTAGATCAAACGGGTAAAAAATGCACATATTTTTTGCTTCTCTGCTCTTCGGGGTATTTCAAGCATATGGGAGCAAAAACCAAAAGTTGTACTGCACCCATCCTCTGGGGAACAGACCAGCAAAGTAGAGGACAACAACAACAACAAAACAAAACAACAACAAAAAACAACAACAATTAGGAGGATACACAGCATTAGCTGTTTTCAAGGTTTCTGTTTTTAGTATTTTTAAAGTTTCTTTAATTTAAACTTTATGCGTATGAGCAATTGCCTGCATTCATTGTATGTGTACCATGTGTGCCTGGTACCTAACTACAGAGACCAGAAAAGGGCATGAGATCCACTAGAACTGGAATTACAGACAACTGTGACTCACAAAGGTGCTGAAGCACAGCCTAAACAGACAGACAGACCCACACTCTCTTGCGTGTATGCATACAAATACCATGCATAGTTAGAAGTGAAGAGTGGGGCTGGAGAGATGGCTCAGTGGTTAAGAGCACTGACTGCTCTTCTAGAGGTCTTGAGTTCAATTCCCAGCAGCTACATGGTGGCTCACAACCATCTGTAATGGGATCCGATGCCCTCTTCTGTCATGCAGGCCTACATGTAAATAAGAGTACTCATATACCTAAAAGGAGAAACCATCTGGGCTGGGTTACCAATTAAGTAATGATAAGTAATGTTAGGATGCACAGGCATTCCAGGAGGAGGGCCAGGAGCCTGACCTGACCACATCAAGCCCCAGCACACAAGTACAGTGAGAATGAAAAGGAGAGAAGGTCACAGGGGTAGGGACAAGAAATAACCCACTCCACCACTTATATTTAAGTCAAAGCCATCATTTCCTGGCCACTGCTAAGCAGAACTTGACCAGGGTGACTGAGTTCTGGCTAGTAAGCCAAAGTGTTATAGACAAACATCCATACCTGCTCTTCCCGACTATAAAAGCCTGTATGCACAGGAAACCACTTGGGAGTTGCCTAGCAAAGCCACAACAAACTGACTTGTGTGTTACATAATCAAGAAATCTCTGTAGACACACTGCCGCTTTTCTTTCCACTGCACTGCCTCAACATCTTCCCAACTCAAGTCTCCTTTGCTTTATTGGAATGCATACAGCTGAAAGGCTTGCCCCTCAAAATACAAACAGGGAACTGGTGAAATGGCTCAGCTGATAGGACCTTTGCTCCAAGCTGGACAGTAGAGTTTGATCCTTGGACTCCACATGTAAAAGGAGAAAGCTGGCTCCCACACTGTCCTTTGATTTACACATGCATCTTGGTATGTGCATTTTCTTACATATAAATATGTAAATGTAAATTTAAAAAGAAACAGAAAAGATCAACATACCCCTGAGAGTTTTTGTTGGTGGTGGTATTGCTGTTGTCTTTTTTTTTTTTTTTAACACTTTCAAGGCTTCCTGTTCACTTAGAATAAAATTCAAACTTCTCGAACCGGTTTATAAAGCCCTATATCATCTGGCCTCTAACCTACTCTCAAGCCATTTACAACACTGCGGTCTTATTGCCATCCCCTTCTTACCTCAGGATTTAAGCATCTGCTTGCATCTGCTTGTGACATTCTTTCTTTTAGTTTTCTTCTCCACAACACCAACACAGACCCACATTTGGGGTGCAGGGTGCTACCCCAAACACCTAGATTACCTCTCTGTTACTCTCTAACTAAGTGTTCCTTGCTTTAAGCAGCCCTTCAATACATTAAGTCACACATCATCAGGAATTGGGGATTTAGATTAGTAGCAAAGTGCTTACTTAGCAAAGACAAGGCTCTGTGTTGGCCCCAGCACCAAGATAAAAACCAACAAAAACAAAAACAAACAAACAAAACCCAAACTCCCTCAAACCATAAAACCAAATAGACAAATAAACAAAGCAAATCACAGGAAACAGACATTATCAGAATCACAGAATCCCACAATTTCTGTCAATTCCTCAAAGCAAGAAGTAAGACATTTTGGTGCAGCCTCTATTTAATGGAGAAGAAGAGGCAGGCATACCTTTGAGTTCAAGGCCAACCTCATCTACCTAGTAAGTCCCACGAAAGCCAGAGTTACATAGTGAGACCTTGTCTAAAAAAACAAAGCAAAACATGTTTGTTTCTGTACTTATATTTATATACTTTTTCCTTATATTTCCTGCTCAGACAACAAAAGCAGTAATCCCAACGCAAGACTCAATTTACTCAACATCTATTGAAAATATAGGTGCTAGCATTAGACTTAAAAGAGGAAATACATCTAGGGAGATGGTTCAGGGATTAAAGTGCTTGCCATGGAAGTGTGAAGATTAAGGAGTTCAGATCCCCACATGCAAATTGCCTTTCTGTAAGTAATGAGTGCTCAGGGGCAGGCTAGCTAAACTAGCATTATCAGTTAGCTCTGGGTTTAACTGAAGGACCCTGCCTCCCAACATCAGCCTTACGTCTCCACATGCAGCTCCTACACACATACACATATGCATGAGAGAGAGGAGAAAAAACAAACCTTGTTTCTCTAGGACTTAAAAACTGATAGGACCCCTGGTAATGGACAGAGACACCTTGTTGGTGGTAGTGTTCTTAGACAGGGGCAGAACAAATGGAGGTCTTATGTTCATCCTAGCTTGATACATGACTTGGTGGTCTTATGCCTAGGACTCAAATATATCCAATCCAATCCAATCCAATCCAATCCAATCCAAACAGTCCAGTGCAGGAGGAAGACAGAGACCTGTGGAACACCATGCTACCCACAGACCTGCCCTCTAGCACATGACACAGATGGGCCATAAACACGCTATTGCTGCCACACCTCACCACTGAGCTGGGCTTGGAGGATTCGACAGTGGAAGCCACCACAATGTGGTGGTTAGATGGGAGAGAAAGAAAAGTGGAGCACCCTGAGCATTATGAAGAGAGATGGAACTGGAGACTCAAGGGTGGAAAGAAGTAGCCTGTTGTGAGTAGTCCCATCACCAGGGGCCATGCTGAGGCCCCAGCCTGAGCTGCTGCTGAGGGTCATGTCTGAGTCTGAGGTTACACCAGCTTCAGGAGTCAGTGTCAATGTCTGCGGCTCACATTACCACTAGAGAACATGGGGCTGTCCCTCGTCAGGGCAGCCACTGGGGACTATGTGGATGTCCAGGGTCTATGTATGACTGGCCCCATCCCTCACTGGATACAGTACTCTGAAGAGCTGGCCCTATCTCTTGTAGCACTCTGAAGAATGAGCCCTAAGTCTTGCCCATGTAGCACAGTGGAGCTCCTGAGTCAAGAGCAAGGGATAGGGGGGAAGATACTTCCTCCCACTCCCTTGCCCACTCTCTTGCTCCTTGCTACCTGCAGCAGTTGGGAACGTTGGCCCTGGGGGTTATGAGAGCCTGTGAGCTGGCCCTGCCCCTCACAGACTGAAGGCTGCAGCACTAGGGACAGCAGGCTCTGCATCTTGCTTGGGCAGACAATAGAGCTGGCCCAAGTATAGGGGACTGGTGAGCTAGCCCTGAAGACAGAGAGTTGGCCCACATGTGGCAGATGGGAGAACTGACCCTGGGGTCATGAGCGGTGGTCAGCTGGCCTTGCCCCTCACCAGTTGCAGCACAGGAGAGCTGGCTTTGGTGGAGGGGGCAGAGGTGAGCCAGCCCTCCAAGGGTGAGAATAAGGTGGTATGGGTGCAGAGGTGATGCCTGTCCCCACACCCTCTCGCCACCTGCAGTAGCCAGGAAAACTGGCCCTGGGGGCATGAGATCAGAAGGGCTATCCCTACCCCTAGCCTGGGCAACACAGTAGAGCTGGCCCTGATGGCAAAGGCACTGGTGAGCCAGCCTTAAGGGTGTTGAGAGTGGTAGAGGCTGGCCCAGCCCCTTACCAGTTGCAACACTTGGAGAGTGGGCCTCGAACCTTGACTGGGTAGCATAGTGGAGCTGGCTCTGGAGGCGTAGGTGCAGGTAAAACTGGCCCAAGGGCATGAAAGCAGAAGAGGTGACCCTGCCTCCTCCGGATGGCAGCACTGCAGCATTGGGTAGCCTAGCTGGAGCAGTGCTAGAGAACTCACCCTGGTAACGAAGATAAGGCTGACCAGCTTAGCTACCACCCAGGCCCATATCCAGGCCCAGATCCAGGGATCTAAACTGGCCCACCCCAAAATCTTTATCATCTGCAGGATCTCCATGACATAAGATAACTTGTGACATGGAGAGGCATAAGGATCCAATATTGATGGCGTCACAGAAGCCAGAGATCTTGAACCAGACCAATGACTCACTGCAATGAATATTTGCAAGTGAAGATGCATGGACAGAGGGATGTACTGTGGGACACACTACAACACTACAGCTTCCATGATGAGATGTTTTCGATGTTTTTTTTTTTTTAATTGTTGTTTGTCTGTTTGTGTTTTTTATTTTGGGGGGAGGATGCAAGGGCAAAGGGCAGAGATGAGCGGACAGGGAGATGAGTAGGACTGGAGTACACATTGTGAAACTCACAAAGAATAAAAAAAAGTTAAAAAAAAAAAAAACCTGACAGGAATACAGACTCAGAATATAGATACTAAGTACTGCGTTGATGTAATTTCCTAAAACAACACAACACTCTCACTTTTTGGTTGCTGAAACAGTGTTACTATAGTCTAAGCTGGCCTCAAACACATGTTCTTCCTACCTTAGCTTCCACTGTGCTGGGATTAGAGCTATGCACCACTGCATCTGGTTAGAAACTTTTTAAAAGGCAAGTGTCACGTTTACTATGAGTGGAACAGACGTATATAAGAGGTCTTTGATAGGTAACAAGATAGCGGTCCTCTCTAGGTCTAGGTCTGCTGTTAGAGAGTGCAGCAATAGACTGCTGGGTAATAATAACCATACAAATTCCCTTAATCTCTAAATATTTACAAACCACATACATTCTAAGTGAAAGCGGACTCTGACATTTTCTGATATACAAAAATATACGCTTTCATTTTAGTCTCAGCTCTGACTATATGAAATTGGAAATAACACTGTAACACAGCTAGGGAACCGGTCATGCTGCTGTATGCTGGGATGCCTTCACCTGCAATGCTAGAGGAGGATTGTTCTTTTTAACTACATGGCTATACTATGAAGAATTCCAGAAATAGTAATCAAAATCACATTTAGAAATGAGAACTTTCGGCCGGGCAGTGGTGGCACACGCCTTTAATCCCAGCACTTGGGAGGCAGAGGCAGGCGGATTTCTGAGTTTGAGGCCAGCCTGGTCTACAGAGTGAGTTCCAGGACAGCCAGGGCTACACAGAGAAACCCTGTCTCAAAAAAACAAAACAAAACAAACAAAAGAAGTGAGAACTTTCCTAAGACAGTTTCACTGTGGAGCCTTGTCTGGCCTAAACTCACCATATAGATCAGAGTGGCCTTGAACTCACACAATCCACCTGTTTCTGCCTCCTAATGCTGGTGTTTCAGGTGTACATCACCATGCCTGGCCCAGGAATGATCTACAGATTGAAATTAACTATATGGAAAGCATTAGTTTACAAGAACATTCAAATTCAAAATAGATTTTTCTCAAATGAAGATCATAACAGTGCTCTGTAAAAGCAGCAAGAGAGTAAGGCTGAAAACTGATCTCACACTGACACCGGTCACTAAAACACCCAACCAATCACAGCAACATTCCTCACTTATCCTCTCCCGTCACCTGTTTTCTCCCACACATTGCTTATGAAACAGGAGAGAGCAGAGATGAATCACATTATATACACTGTATGAAACAGAAAACACCATGTCTACTCCACCTCTCCCCAAGTAAAAAATAACCATACTTTGTTCTATTACTAAGTGATAGAGATGAGCAAATATCAAAATGAAAAACTTATAATGTGAATCATCTTCATTTCAGAAAAAAGTATATAAAATGCCAACACTTCAAGGGTGAGATGACTCAGCAGTTAAGAACACTTAACTGTTCTTCCAAAGGAGTGGTTTGATTCCCAACACCCACAGGGTGGCTCACAATCATCTGATTCCAGTTCTAAGGTATGCTGGCTAAGTTTATGAAATTTGGCAGGCTAGAGTCACCTGAGGGAAAGCAGCCTCAAATGAGAAAATGCTTCCGTAAGATGGCACTGCAGGCAAGCTTGTAGATCATTTTCATAATTAGAGATTGATGTGGGAAAGCCAAGTCCATTGAGGGTGGTGACATCCCTCAGCTGGTGGTCCTTGGTCTATAAGAAAGTAAGCTTAGCAAGCCAGGAGGAGTAAGTTAGTCAGAAGCACTCCACAATGGCTTCTTCATCAGCTCCTGCCTCTAAGTTCCTGTCCTGTTTGAGTTTCTGTCCTAACTTCCTTTGATGATGAACAGTGATATTGAAGTGTAAGCCAAATAGACCTTTTTCTCCCAAAGTTGCTTTGGTCATGGTGTTTCACCATGGCAATAGTAACCCAAACTAAAGCCCAAACCAGCACCCTTTCCTGACCTCAGCAGACACCAGGAATAGACACAGACATACATGTAGGCAAAATATCCATTATATATAAAATAAATAAATATTTTAAAGGGGGGAAAAAGGGACACTTTTCTGGGTGTGGTAGTTTAAATATGCTTGGCCCAGGGAGTGGCACTATTAGGAAACATGGCCTGTTGGAGGAAGTGTGTCACTGTAGGGGTGGGCTTTGAGGCCCTCCTTCTAGCTGCTTGCAAGACAGTCTTCTATTTGCCTTTGGAATAAGATGTGAACCCTCAGCTCTTCCAGCACCATGTCTTCCTGTAGGATGCCATGCTTCCTGCCTTGATGATAATGGACTTAACCTTAGAACCTGTAAACCAGCCCCAATAAAATGTTGTCCTTATAAGAGTTGCCTTGGTCATGGTGTCTGTTCACAGCTGTAGAACCTAACTAAGACACTGGACTTAGTGGCAACGGTCTGATCACAGCACTTTGGAAGACTGAGGCAAGAGAACTGCAAATCTGAAGCTACTGAGCTACATAGTTGAGGCTGTCTCAAAAACAAACACAAAACTCAATTACAGTATTATCTCAGTTTGTTAGACAATGGTGTAATTTATCATATAAATAGCCTATGGGAAAAAAGTCTGCTCACTTAGACCTCTCAGGCCCAAGGTGTGTTGACACTCTGCTTTCTATTCTGTCTATACCTTAAATAACAGCTATAATTTCACAAAGAAATAATTACTATATGAAAATAAATTCACTTTGGGATAGGCATGAACACTGACAACACTTTAAAATTCAAAACTTTCAACAGCAAGCAGCAGAGTCCAATGGAAATAAAATTATATTCTAATATATGTTGTTATTATTCTCTGTGGGGCTGCATGTATGTTTTCAGGAGTACAACTAGTTTTACATTAAGCTTTCACCAGGTTCTCTCTGTAACAAAGACAATTTAAGGCAAACTTAGCTTAACTTTGGAAAGGCTCATTAACTGCTACCCTACAGAATTCAGTGGCCATAGATGAACAAAGCCAGTAACATTTACTGACTGCCAGCCAACAGCACAGACAGCCTTCAACAGACATATAATCTAGTTGTACAGTTTCTTCTGGTCAAGAAACTGCTATAAAACTTATTATCATGCTCTATATCAGTGGGTCTCAGCCTTCCGAATGTTTCAACACCTTAATACTTAATACCTCATGCTGTGCTGACCCTCAGCCATAAAATTATTTTCATTGCTACTTCATAACTGTAATTTTTCTCTGTTATGTATCATAATGTAAATATTTGTGTTTTCCAATGATCTTAGATGGCCCCTGAGAAGGGGTCATTTGACACCCCCCTCTCAAAGGGATCGCAAACTAAGTAAATCATGTCAAGAACAAAAAAAATTGTAACCTAATAAATCTGACTAAATTCAGATTTATTCATCCAAAGTAAATTCATCCAAAGGATTCTCTGTCTCACACATCTGCACATCAACATCACCACCATCATGTTGATGTCACATTTCTTAGGCTATATTAAAATAATGTTACTCTAGGCACCTTCCATATTTAATTCTAACATTCTTAAATCTATAATGAGTAAAAGCAAAGACTAACAGAAAGAAAAAAATCAATGTACATAACTCATAAAGATGGTTACCTGGTAGTCTGGTTTTGTAAAATAATCCAAAGAGGAAATATGGTCAAGAAAAGTGCTGAATTCTGGAGGGAGGTGTTTCAACATGAGCCTGTGGTCATATCTCTCCTTAATAGAGCCTACTTGCTCCTGGAAGGGCAAGAGAATAGGAACCAAAGTCAGCTTTTCTTGGAAGCTATGGATTACATACTGACAATTAACAATGTCAAGACTGAAGCAGGTTATGGAATCCATGTGCTATAAATATAAAGTACAAAGCAAGAACCAGTGCTCACTAATGGCTTTACATACAATGCTTCAAAGTGAGAAGGGAATATAATATAATAATATATATAATATAATATAATAATATATATAATATCATATAATGCAGAGCTAACATTAGCACGGAGTCCGTGCCAGTGAACTGATAGTTTCCAGGAGTTCTTTAAACTGGGTCTACTATCTGTTCTTATAAAATGTATCTATTCTCAATACACATACAAAATCATAATTATCTCTCTTGTATCAGTTCACAGATCAGTTCATTGTGATGTAATGAAGTTGCTCAGAGTTTAAATTTCATATAAGTAGATTTTTCTTAAAAACTTGAAATAGGGTTTACAACTAAACTAATACTCAAATACAAGAATTATAGACCTATGTGAGGGACATGTGTGTTTTGTTTTGTTTTGTTTTGCTTTGTTTTTATAGTGCTAGGAATTAAGTCCAGGGACTTGCACATGCTAGGGACACTGTGCCACTAAATCATGTCCCTCGTCTGTTCTATATGATATCTCAATACAAGCTATTATATAGTATTTACTAAGTGTATTTTCAACTGAGAAGTTTTGTTTTGTTTTGATTTTTTTTTTTCAAGAGTTTCTCTGTTTAGTTCTGGCTGTGCTGTCCTGAAACTCACTTTGTAGATCACACTGGCATCAAACACACAGAGAGTTCGTTAAACTGGGCTTACTATCCTTCATCAACATAGTATTTTTAGTCTTCCAAACAAAATAAACTGGTAATTAAAAACTAAAAGCAATAATTCACATCAGAAGAAATGCTGCCTCTGCCTCCTAAGTACTAGGATTAAAGGCATGCACCATCAATTGCCCAGATTAAGGATAAATTTTTATTCTTTCCCCTATCAAAATATGATTCAAAATTACCTTGTCCTTTATTTTTCTCCAAGGCAGTTGACCAACCACAAACTCCACCAACATGTAGAATAAAGACCAAAGGTCATCGTGCCTTCCCATTTCCTTAGGAAATAAAAGAGAATTCATTCATATTATATTACCTAGTCTTCTGAGTGTATCACATTGTTTAAAGCCATTAAATGTATTTCCCATAAATCATCTGGTAAACATCTCTATGTCAGCATAGGTACACATCAATCTAAATGCACAATGTATATATACCAAGAAATGTCTTGATACAAATACCCTACTGAGAGACGTAGTTCAGTGGGAGAGCGCTTGCATGCTGAACTGAATGTGTGTAAGACCCTGGGTTATATTCTCAACACCACAAACACCAGCCGCCACCAAGAAGCAAAAACAACATAGGCTGAGATGCAGCGCAGTTGGAAGAATAACTGCCTAACATGCATAAGGCCCTGGGGTCTGATACCCAGTACCACATAAAACAGGGTGAGGCAGTGCATTCTCTAATCCCTGAACATGGGAGGGAGAAGAGGGATCAGAAATTCAAAGCCATCCTTGCAATTTAGTGAGTTTGAAGCCAGCCTAAAACATAAGAGATCCTATCTCGAAAATCAACCAATAAAAAACCCCTAAAACCAAGAAATGCTGAAAATACAATTAATAATTTACTAATTAATGAGTGCTTTAAGAAGTAAGGGATAAGCCAGGCAGTGGTGGTGCATGCCTTAAATCCCAGCACTTGGGAGGCAGAGGCAGGTGGATTTCTGAGTTCGAGGCCAGTCTCGTCTACAGAGTGAGTTCCAGGACAGCCAGAGCTATACAGAGAAACCCTGTCTCAAACCCCCTCCCTGCCCCCACAAAAAAAAAAAGTAGTAAGGGATAGGGCTGGAGAGAAATCTCAGATCACTGACTGCTCTTCCAGAGACCCTAAGTTCAATTCCTAGCAACCACACAGTGGCTCACAACCATCGGATTCAATGCCCTCTTCTGATGTGTTCTGCTACAGTGTACTCATATAAATAAATCAATCTTTAAAAAAAAAAAAAAAAGAAGAGACAATAGAAATGTAGCTCAATGATAGACTATCTGCCTACTAGGAAAAAGGCCCTAGACTTTACTGCCAGCATTGCAAAATTTTTATTCATTCACTTATTATTTTAAATTTTGTCAACTTTTTAAATAAAAAATGTTGCAAATAAAAGAATTCACACCAAAAATAACCAGACCCAAAGACAACTTCTAAAAATAAAGATAAGAGTAATTTAAAAAAAATTCTTCTTTCTTTCACTCAGAAATAAGAAAAATAATGTTATTTGGGCTTAGGCTATATTCCTGTTGCTTGCAGGGTGGGGTTTAAACCATGATAGTTAAGAGCTTTACCCCTGAGTTACATGTCCATGACCCGTGTTACAAAAAAGAAAGGGCTTGATGCACAAATTATTATATATAAAGAAAATAATTCCTGCATTCCATTAGATACTTACAGTATTATACCCACTATCAATTGCTTTACTATATTTGGTTGAGGTATGTGTGTGTGTGTGTACTTGTGTGGGTCCTTATGTGCCATGGTAAGCATGTAGTGATCAAATAACTTGCTGGAGTTAGTTCTCTTCATCCACTATATGGATTCCAAACATCAAATTCAGATTTTCTGGCTAGACGGTTAAGTACCTTTACCTGACAAGCCATTTCAATGGCCCCAACCCACAAATAATTTCTTAGAACAGAATCCAGGTATTTTATTTCTTCAAACATCTATATTTTATTTTCAATACTAATACATAATTAAACAGACACATTCCCAACACACACACTTAGCTGTTGTGTTTTCTGGCAAATGCAACTTCATTTTCTATGCAGCTGCCCATATAGGTCATCTACCATACATTTTACCATGAATTAGTATTATGGATTCCTTTAACATCAGCATTATATAAAACAGTGAATTACAATAACCATTCAGGTAAATGTGTAACTAAGAAAGGGACACTCAGCTCCTGAGCACTTTTTATACTTTTGAACTGAACTATGAAGATGTTGGTTTAATGCAAGCCATGAATATGCAGTTATAATGACCTTGGATCAGATACATACCCTATTCCGATGAGCATTGATTGATGCATAACGAACTGTTCCTCGGAAGCCTGCCACCGCACGAGGCTACAATAAACCACATAGTAATAAGAACTTAAACAGCAAAACATTTTTTAACACAGATGAACACATAAAGCAATGGTAGAACATTACTGTCATAATAAAATGTTATTTATAGTAATTTTATAGCGGAGTTATAGAACAATAGAGAACAAATATCTCTAAGTCACAACTTTAAACACTGATGTTTTAATTATTTTACTTTGGTCCTCTTCTATCTATATCTTTAATTTCTATTTATTTGTTAATTCACTTTATGGATTTATCGAGGGAGTGTGTGAGTTTGTGAGTGTGTGTATGTGTGTGTGTGTGTGATTCAGGGTGGGAGATGGCGAATACTACAGTGTGCATGTGGATGTCAGAGGACAAGCTCCAGGAACTGGTTCTTTCCTTCTACCATATGTGTCCTGAGGATGGAACTCAACTCATCCAGCTTGATGACAAGTGCCTTTATCTGCTGAACCATCACACAGGCTCATTTATCTATATTTTAAAGTGTGATGATATGATGGGCATTGAACTTGGGAGGTATAGCTCAGTGATAGTACAATTGCCTTCCATGTGCAAGGGTTTTGGTTTGATACCAAGAAATACACACACACACACACCATCAGATAGATGTGTTTATGAAATATACACAGCTCTGTACATTAAAAGAAAATCAAATGTTTTCATTGACCCAGAATCATGCCAAGTAACAAAACATCATAGCATACACATTAACACATGGGTACAAATACATGAAGAATATGAAGAATCACTATACAATCTGAAATGCCAATCTTACCATATCTTGGGTATTTTATTCAAACTTAATTTCAAAGAGGTTGCAACCGTACTTTACCTGCATAAGCAATTTATGTTAAAATTAAGGTTTTTGGATACTTATATTGGATAATACAGATGAAGCTAATCATAGTCATAGAGCCTCGGACAATATAACACCAAATAAAGTCCAAACGCTATTTGGCTTACACAACTTTCTATATCTTGCCTTCTTAAATCTACTATAGTTTCTTCTATCACCGATTTTTTTCTAGCTTAAAACTTTATGCTTGCTATTCTTCATACTGTCACCTCAATTTATGCTTCTTGTGGGCTAGCTCTTGTAACTAAAACCTCTGCTTGGAGCAGGTACCTACTCAGAAGTATTAATTGTCCTAATGTAGACCATCACTCCTTGCCTGCATTCTTTCACCAAAGAAAAAGACACTCAAACATAAGAAGTATTATAAACTTCATATAGACATGACCAGTCAAGATGTCAAATATACAAAGTGTTGAGTTTAGCTGTGGTTTTCTGTGATGGTCTCCATTTGCTATAAAGAGAAGCTCCTTTGCTGAGGGGTGGTAGCTACACTTATCTGCGGGTCTAAGGATAAGACTTAGAATGTAAAGAAAGGTGATGCCAGTCTAGCAAAATGGCAGTAATCAATTCTTTTTTTTTTAAGGGCCATAACTTCACTAGCCCAGGAAACTGACTAGGTTTCCAGTACCAGGAATGATTTCCTTCCTGTTGAGGGGCCTTAAGTCCAATTAGGCAGTTGTTGGTTGCCACGGACATGTGAGTGCCAGTTCTCACACCTTTATGCATATCTTGCCATGATGGTAATTGTCATGGTTCATGGTGCTACAGCTGGGTAGGACTATTTAATTGTTCCCTTCCTTGGAAGCTTGCATTGTAATTTCTGGAGCCATGGAAGTTAGACTAGGGATTGATAGATCATGGGGATCCCAACCTCACCCATCTACATCCCAGCTTCTGCAGCTATGGCTCATGAAACATCACGGAAGAGTCAGAACACCAGTAAGCTGGCTGTTAAACAATCCCTTATTAAAATGGCTACATAAACAAGACTGGAGCAACAGCAACATCAATGGATATAATATTAAAGTGGAATGGGGATAGTTCATGGGGCTCCCAACCCAGACAAAGAACTAAAGGCAACTACTGACTGCAGAGAGATTTAGCCCCTCCCAGGGATGAACCCCCTTATTGGTTGGCCAATGCAGAGTGGTCACACTTGAAGCCATATTCACACAAGCAACAAAAACAGATTCAACAGATTGTGCACACATATACATATGTATGTGACAAATATAATCAAAGCAAAGGAGGCTGTCTCAAGGCGCCCTTGAGTTGGGCGCATGGCAAGGGTTTGAGGGAGAAGAGCTGGCAGGGCCTGAGGGAGGAAAGAAAGGGGAGAAGTGAAATAACACTCTTTCAATTAAAAATGTTTTTAAAAAAAATTCATAAAAAAACAAAAACACAAAGAAAAACTACTAAAAGCTGTAATGAAAAATGCCAACTGACATAGAGAGGCAGCAACATCATAACAACATACAAAACACTGAAAGTGCTAAAAGCAAACACAGGAGAAACACTTCAGGATGTAGATATAAGCATAGGAAACAGCCCCAAGAACTGGCACATGGGGTAATATGAAACCAAAAGCCTTCTGTACAGCAAAAGAATGATCAACACAAAAAAACAGATACCTACAGAGTGAGAAAACAATCTCTGTAGCCATATCTCAAAGGGCTAATATCTAGACTACATAAAGAATTACCAAAAAAATTAAATGTGAAAAGAAAATCCCTACTTGCCAATCAATAAATGTGGCAATACTCTGTACAGATAGCTTTCAAAAGAACTAAAAATGGCAATAGGAATTTTAAAGAGTGTTTAACAAGGGGCTGAAAGATGGCTCAGTAGTTAAGAATACTGGCTGCTCAGAACCCATATGTCTGCTCAAAACTATTAACTCCAGTTCTAGAGAATCTAATGCCCTCCTTCTGGCCTCTGTGGTCACAAGGCAGGCATGTGGTACACATACAAGAGGCACAACATCCACACAAATACAATGAAAATAAAAGTTTTTAAAAGTGTATCTGTAGCCATCATAGAATTGTGAATTTAAAAGACTGAGATTCTATCTTATCTCAGTAAGAATGACACCATCAAGAAAACAAAGATAACACAGGCTGGCAAGTGTGCTGGCCAACCCTTTATCTACTGGTAGTGGGAATGTAATCTATTACAGCCACTATAGGGATCAGAAACAAGCTTCCACCAAAACTAAAATTAGAACTACCAGATGACCCCGCTAATTCATTCTTAGGCAAATATCCAAAGGATTCAACATGCTATTCATATATCTCAGTCTGGCCTTAAATTTACCTTGTAGCTGAGAATAACCTTGAACTTCTGATTCTCCTCCCAAGTGCTGGATGACTACCATGCCTGGCCTACATAATGCTTGAAATCAAAACCAGGTTCTCATTGATCTACTAAAACATTCTTACAGAAGTCAACAGTCAGTTCTCAGTGCCCAGTTACTTCTCTGTAACACCTAATAGGAATGACAACCTTACTATCATCCATGAAGAATTTTTTTCACCTGGCTTCCAAGACACTACTGTTCTCTTGATTTTCCTCTTACCTGACTGACACTACTTCTCATAGGTCTTGGCTGGTCCATGGTTCTTCCCTATCTACCACCATCATTGCTCAGTGTCCCAGTGGCTCAGACCCAAGACCTCCTTCCTAGGTAATCTTAACTAGTTCTCTCTCTCTCTCTCTCTCTCTCTCTCTCTCTCTCTTCTTTAAGATGCTGTCTCCTGGATACCGATGATTGAACCAAGATGATTACACTGGCCTTGAGTTTACTCGGTAGTCTAGGCAGGTTTTGAGTTTTTAAATCCTTCTGCCTCAGACTCCCATGAAATTACAGGCCACTGCTACTAGGTCCAACTAAAAAAAATTAATTTACTTCTTTTTACTTAGTTTTGTTTCTAGATAGCCTCATAGCTTTGTTTTCATATTTTATTTAATTGCTAATATATTATCTCCTTAGAGGTCTCTCTAATCTAAACCTCCAAAATTGTTTCTGGCCTCTGCCAGAATTCTCTATGTTGTCACTGCACAAAATTATATATTTAAGCCAGGTATGGTATAAATGTCTTCCATTTCAGCACTTAGAGGCCTGGGAGGTAGGAAAAAAAAGGATCAAGTTTGGAATCAGCCACAGCTACATACTGAAAACCAGTCTCAGCAATAAATAAATAAGTAAAATTTCTGATTTTTGTGTTATCTTTCTTTTCTACTAAAAAAACCTTAGCAAGGATCTTGAAATTTTCTACCTATTGTTGCCCCAGTACCTGGAGTTATGATTCATATATAATATATGCTCATTAAATATGTTTTATCAGTAAATCAACAATGTCTCGATAATGTTCTAGAAACCAAACACCTAATATCTAGAAGTGGAATTCAATGTATATCCAAGTCTAATAGACTCTAAATTGATCACCTGCTTTGCTAATATTAATACAAGCCATTACTATGGCTAAAAAAGGTTCTCTAAATTATCAGGCACATAAATAAGATTCTCATATTCAATGCACACCTTTGATCCTAGCACTTGAGAGGCAGAGGCAGGCAGATCTCTGTGAGTTCAAGGCCAGTACGATCTATAAAGTGAGTTCAGGAAAGCCAGAGCTACATAGTGAGACCCTGTCTCAAAAACATTCTAAAAGGAAAAAAGATTCTCATACGCCTAGACTTTAACTATAATTTTGCAAATATGTATGTATAACTAGTTTGCAGTTGGATCAATCAAAATCACAATGTTTTAACTTTTATACAACTAGTTAACCTGGTAGAAATGAAAATCACAATGAAAAACCAAGGTTAAATGAACTAAAAGTTCAAAGTAAACAACAAAAAAGTCACAATGGGAGATGAAGTGCTAGCAAAACAATATGGAGAGTTGCCTGACCTACTTCCCAGTGAAGTTGGTAAGCATTAGTTAAAAACAAAACATGTAAGCCTCTAGACATAGCTTTAAAGAGAAACAAATCAAATACCCTCAAGAAAATTTGTGAACATCCAATAAGAAAGGTAAGGGTCTGTGGTATTCAAACCAAGACTGCTCTCTCCCATTGCCTAGCTCAACTAAAGTGACTCCATTCCAACTTGCTGCAGTCAGGAACACATGGCTAAATTCCCCCATCAGGGCCCCACCAAGGAGTTCCCTTTTGGGAAGGTGCAGGACGGGAGCATGTTCAGCTTGCTTCAGCAGCCTACTGGTGAAGAGACAAAGGTGTGCTTAGTCCACTACATTTGAGAGTCTTTCTCCTGACAACAGAAAACTTCTTCTCAAGTCTCTTCTTAAGTTAGCCTTGATTAAAGGGCATTTGTGTTTGTCTTTGCTGGTCTAGTTTTGGCAAAAATCTTAAGAGATAAGTTTAGCAAAAGTCCTCTACTTGGACCTTTGATCAAATTCCTTACCCCCATCTCCCTATCTCATCACTATGGTATGTGCCTTCAGCATAATTTCTGTCATACACAAGTTTACCAGAGAAGAACTTTCTCCTACATATCACAAAACATTTTGCAAATTCATCACAAAAACTCAAGCTCCCTACTGATTATATGTAGCTAACTCTAAACACTAGTTTCTTTTCTTTTTTTTAAGATTTATTTATTTTATGTATACAAGTACACTGTAGCTGTCTTCAGACACATCAGAAGAGGGCATCCGATCCTATTACAGATGGTTGTGAGCCATTATGTGGTTGCTGGGAATTGAACTTAGGTCCTCTGGAAGAGCAGTCAGTGCTCTTAACCACTGAGCCGTCTCTCCAGTTTCTTAATCTTATAATTTACTACTCTGGCTTCAACACAAACAAACATTCATTTTTTTTTAAATTCACTGAGCTTCATCCCCTCCTCCTATCATTCTTTCTGATACACAATTAGCATTTCTTTAAAGTGATACCACAAATAATAGTTTAATTATCAAATATTAGATAGTAAGGAAAAAGCTTACTGGTCTGACGTCACCACAGGAATTGGTAAATTGTCGGGCCAAGCCAAAATCAAGCATGAAACATTTCCTACACGTACTGGGAAAGCGTCCCATGGCGAAGTTTGACTAGAAAATATAAAGATGGAAAATACATCTAGTATGATAATAGTCAATCTGTCTACATTTTACCCTGCATGAATTCTACTTTATAGCATATTTCAGATACACTATTGTAAGTCTATAATTTTTAACTAAGCATTAATATATAGTATAATTTGGTTGCTAGTTCTACCTCTCAAGGGAAAATTAAAGCTTTTCATGGTTGAGTGGTCTTGTAAATACAATTAGTAACTTGAGAAAGAGTTGCTAATGTCTACCATCAGGGAAACTGAGCAAAAATAAATTTAAATGTTTCTACAGTTACATATAATGACCTAATTAAAATCAGAACTAGAATCCCTTGAAATTCTAGTCTAAGTTACTGCTTAAATGATGACTCAGCCTCCTAAACAAGGAAAGCTAGGAATGGGGGAAAAATGCACATAAACCTAAAAAAAATTTTATTACTTCTCAATCTTTAGTTAAGTATAAGTGCTGGTCATGATGGTGTATACCTTTAATTCCAGTACTAAAGTCAGAGGCAGGGCAGATCTCTGTGAGTTCAAGGTCAGATTGGTCTATATAGCAAGTTACAGTATAACCCTATACTAATAAATAGGCAAATAAATAAAAAAATTCCTATATGAATCATAAAGCTGAATCACACTAAATTAAAAACACAATTCAGGGAAACATTCCAAAATAGACCAAGGAAAAAATCATTTTACATTTTTCTCTTAAAAAAAATTTAGTGTAGCCAGGTGTGATGGCATATACCTTTAATTCCAGCATTCAGGAAACAGAAACAAGCCTTAGTTACATTATTCCTTGTCTCAAAACAAAACGAAGCAGCCCCCAAACCTAAAGCCTATGTAATGGGTCAAACGACTGCAAATTTGGAAAGATAAATATGCAAATAAGGGAATTTGTAATGGTAAAATGCAAGCTGTTACATCATGGTTTGCTTTTTTAAAAAGTATTTTTCTACTTTGGAGCTTTCTGATGAAACAAAGTTAAGTTTCTCAAATAATGACAGAGAAAGGCACTGAACGACAGTAAAATACTCTATAACTGTAAAGATGGCTCTACATTGCCAAGCTGTGAATCTTTTCTACTTCAATCACCCCATACAATAACTGACCAAAAATAAATCACTTAATCATGCTGTTTTATTTAAATGTCATATTAAATAATAACCAGTTCCTAGTTTCAGAGTGGTTCTAATTCTAGAAGAACCTACTTTGAAATTTAGCTTCCATTTTCATGTAAACTAATTTTAGAAATAATATAATAACAGGTGGTTATATTATTCAAATGTGCCAACATCAATTAAATTTATAAATGTGGGATGTCAGAAATGGGTCATCTTTCATTATAAAGTAAAATACCAGATTAAAAAGGAAGAAAAGCACATTCCAGCAATGGAGACAATGATTTCTTTTTCTTTCTTTCTTTTTTTTTTTTTTTAAGATTTACTTTTATTGATATGAGTACACTGTAGCTGTTTTCATGCACGCCAGAAGAGGGCATTGGATCCTATTACAGATGGTTGTGGTTGCTAGGAATTGATTGTGGTTCCAGGACCTCTGGAAGAGCAGCCAGAGCTCTTAACCACTGAGCCATCTCTCCAGCCCAGGAGAGAATGATTTCTAAGAAAAGCAAAACAGAACAAAAAGGGGGAAAACAAGCCAGGCAGTGGTGGCGCACGCCTTTAATCCCAGCACTTGGGAGGCAGAGGCAGGTGGATTTCTGAGTTCGAGGCCAGCCTGGTCTACAGAGTGAGTTCCAGGACAGCCAGGGCTTCACAGAGAAACCCTGTCTTGAAAAACCAAAAAAAAAAAAAAAGGGGGTGTGGGGTGGTGTGGGGAATAAACCCTATTTCCACAGTAGCCCTTAGGAGACAATTAAGGTCTTTCACTACTTGATTATTTCTAGTGAATACAGTCGGTGACTTGACAAAATGAACAGCTGATATTAGAAAACACACAACTGAATAATTAGCAACACTAACATACCTAATAACAACTGGCAAGCACACAATTTGTGTTAATAATGTGTGTGGGGGGACCAGAGGTCCTCAGGTACTGTTCCTCAAGCAGGTTACAGTTGGCGGGCCAAGCAAGCCCCAGAGATCCCATCTCACCTGTTCAGCACTTTGATTATTAGCATACACTACCACACCCATTTATAAAAAACAAAACAAAACAAAAAACCAAAAATGGGTTCTAGGGATTGAACTCAAGACTCAAGTCGTCAGTTCTTTAACAACTGAGCCACCTCCTAGCCCAAGCAACATTTTATAGTATGAAACAAGCTATTGAAAATAAGCTCCCCAGCACTAAGGAGGCAAAGGCAGGTGGATTTCTGAGTTCGAGGCCAGCTTGGTCTACAGAGTGAGTTCCAGGACAGCCAGGGCTACACAGAGAAACCCTGTCTCGAAAAACCAAAAAAAAAAAAAGAAAAGAAAAGAAGCTCTATCTTCCCTTTACCACTTTAAAAAAAAAAACAAAAAGCCTAAGAGAGAAATTATTTTTACTTTTAGAGCATTACAGAAATAAAAATATTATTTGTGTTTAACCACAACATATACAGAAAACTACATTTATCATACATTCTGTCTTCTACTAGCATTAGAAGTAACAAACAATAGCCTTCTGTGCTTGGAACAGAAAAGGCCCCTACCGGTTTGATGTCTCTGTGAAGGAATCCCACGGAATGTATGCTTTCAATAGACTCCAGAATCTGTTTTCCAAGACGAAGAGTAGTGCTAATAGTGAATGTGCCCCGGGATTGGCTACGTCGAAGATCTGCCAGATTCCGACCCTGTGGAATCAGATAATCACTTTAAAATACAGTCCTAGTCTTGTGATAAGACTGGAAAATTGTCCGTTTACCACATTATAAAATGCTTTGACTGAAACAATAAAGCTCTTGCCTAAGTTGTGTCCTTCTAATTCAAAGAATATGGTCTAATAACCAAAATGACAGTAAGCATTTTCTCAGAAGGGCCCAAGTGAGGATGCTTCAATCCCACTTCGGAGGGAGAAGAAAACCATAGGAGACAAAGGGAGAGAGGGATCTGGGAGGGAGAGGGGAGGAAAAAGGGAAACATGATCAGTTATGGGGGGGCAGGAGAGATGCCCTGAGGGTCTGCAGAATGAATGGTAATATGCAATTGGGGGGGGGGGTGTTGGAGGACGGTCTAGAAAGTACCAGAGACCTGGGAAGTGAGAGACTCTCAGGACTAAAAGAGAGTGAGTGACCATGAAATGCTCAACAGTGGGGAGAGGGAACTCGTAGAGACCACTTCCAGTAAAAAGACAGGGCATCAAGTGGTAAGATGGGGTTGCCATCCCATAGTCAAAATCTCTGATCCAGAATTGTTCCTGTCTAAAAGAACTGCAGGGACAAAATTGGAAAAGAGACTGAAGGAAAGGGGGTCTAGTGACAGGCCCAACTTTCATTCTCAAGGGGAGTCTCACTATTACTGATGCTATGGTGTGCTTACAGACAGGAGCCTAGCATGGTCGTCCTCTGAGAGGCCCAACAAGCAGCTGACTGAGACAGATGCAGGTACTTACACACAACCATTGGACTGAAGTTGGGGACCCCTGTGGTTAAATTAGGGAAAGGATGGAAGAAGCTGAGGAGGAGGGCGACCCCATAGAAGACCAGCACTCTCAACTAACCCAGATCACTGAGATCTCTCAGACACTGAGCCACCAGCCAGGCAGCATATACCAACTGGTCCAGCAGAGGACTGCCTGGTCTGGCCTTAGTGGGAGAAGATGCACCTAACCCTGGAGAGACTTGAGGCCCTAGGTAGGGGTAGGGGGGTTGACCTCTTCTTGGAGACAGGGGGGAGAAGGAATGGGATGAGGAACTGTAGAAGGGTGGACCAGGAGAGGGGCAATGACTGGACTATAAAACAATAAAAGTAATAATAATAAAGAATTAATTAAAAAAGTTAGTCACATGTGAGGTGGTCAAAGTAATCCAGGGGCAAAAATATTTTGAACATTTTTGTTTGTAATTGGCATCCACATTTGCTGATCATTGCAATAGATGTGAAATAGATTAATATGAAAAAAAAATAAGCATTTTCTGTAAAAATATGTGTGTGTCTCTCTCTCTTTTTGTGTACATGACTGGGGATGCCCTTGGAAACCAGAAGACGATATCTGATCCTCTGGAGCTAGAGTTTTAAAGATGGCCGTCTGCTGCTCAACATGGGTGCTAGAAACTGAACTCTAGGCCTCTGGAAAAGTAGCAAAGGCTCTTAACCACTGAGTCATCTCTCTCCAGTCCTATGGATAGCCATGCTGTCAGTAACCATGTTTCTAAGTCATCATGCTTTGCTTTACCCTTGCTACTAACAAAACATAGACTTGACTATTTTTCCTCTTCTTTTTCTCCTTCCTTCCTTCCTTTCTCCTTCCTTTTCTTTCTTTTTCTTCGTTCCCCCCAGCCCCCTTCTCTTACATGGTTTCTTGTAACCCACAGCAACCCTGAACTTCCTGTGTAACCAAGGATGACACTGAACTGATCTTCTTACCTCTGTAGTCCAATTCTGGGATTACCAGTGTGCACCACCATGCCAAGTGTATGCAAATGCTGGGGATTAAACCCAAAGCCAGAGCTTCATGCATGCTAGTCAAATGCTCTACCAACTAAGCTATATCATCAGCTCCTCAGATGTGACTATTTTTAAAAGTATAAAATATAGATATGTTTGTATTTCATTTGTATTGCCATGATAAACACACTAACAAAAAGTAACATAAGGGAGGAAAAGGGGTCACACGGTTTACAAGTTTCTGTACGTATATATGTATGTGTGTATTTATTTGAAGTCAAGATAGCAACTCAGTCACATCACATTCACAGTCAAGAAAAAGCAAATAAACACATCTTTGCTTGCCTCCTTAGCTACCTTTTTTCTCTTTCTCAATGGTCAGGAACTCCTGCCTAGGAAACAGTGCTGCACACAAAGGGCTGGATCTCCCTATATCAAAGAAAAAATCTAGACATTCTACCACAGGTATGCCTACAGGCTAACCAGAGCTAGATAATTCCTCATTAAGACTCTTCCCAGGTGACTCTAGGTTGCATCAAGTTAAAACTAACTAACCAGCACCAATATCCAAAGCAGTATACCTCCTCACTACCCAGCACACAGTCCCTGTCACTACCCAACACTCAGTCCCTGTCACTACCCA
>JADRCH010000088.1:8670480-8687963 GCA_019843965.1 Rhynchomys soricoides
GTCCCTGTCACTACCCAACACTCAGTCCCTGTCACTACCCAACACACTTTTCCTACAAGTTACTTAATTTTCCTACATCAGAGGGTTTTTTTTAAATAAAAAAGACTAATTAAATACCCACTTCATATAATTTTATGGGGATTAAATAAAATCCATATGAAGTTTCTGGAATACTGCCTAATATTCAACAAATGCTAAATACTGCTATTACTGGCAAATATTATAGGAAACAGAAGGCTATAAAGGCCAACAAAAGTTTAAAAAAACCCAGGTAGTGATATGAATACTGGTATGAGTCAGCTAACAGTGAAGTGGACATCCAGGGAGGTAGCTGGTACAGGACATCTGAGGAACTCAGAGTAAGCAAGGACGGATGTAATCTCTTATATAACTATTTCTGGCAGGATTCCATTTTTGTGTGATTGTTTTCTATCAATACAGCCTTGAGACTGGAAGCAAGTGTCCCTGACTTAAGCTTTGCCTGTGCAGCCTGTGTACTACATACACTAGTATCTGAACAGGCATGCTATGTCTGGAAGTCTGTAACATCTGCCTGCCTGCTAGTCTGTGTGCTGGTGAATAAAGTATGTTGTATATGCTTAAAACTTCTCATCTTCTCTTCAACCTCCTATTATCGTCCCATGACCTCCCTTGTCTTTGGTATCAACTATATACATATAGTTCATATTAGCAGCCAATTTGAGAGAAAACAGGGAAGATATTAATGAACTGAAAAATGTAAAAGGCAACCAGTTCAAAACATGGAGACACACTGAATTGAGGTGGTGAGTCAGGTAACCGCGGGAAGACTCTAAGGGCCAGTGAGATGGCTCTGGAGGCAGAAGTACTTGCTGCCTAGTCTGACACCTAAATTGAATCCCTAGGACCTACATGGTAGGACGAGGGACCCAACTCCCACAAGTTGTCTCTTTTTTTTTTTTTGTAGAATCACCTTTGATGGAGCATGACCTGTTTGGGTTTACACCCCTCAAGCGCCATAGGTAGCTGGGGTAGGGCTATAGTATCAAAATGGGATGAGGTGAGCTGATGTGGCCGTGGGGACTGGCTGGAACAAGTTGTCTTCTGAAGTCCACACACACCATGAGACATTCTTCTAACTTCCAATTAATTAATTTAAACAAGACCAAGCCAGCCACGGAAGCACACAGCTGTATCTTAGAAATCAGGAGGCTAAAGTAGGAGGACCCTGAGTTTAAGGCAAATCCTGTCCATATAGTGAGTTCAAAAGCATCCTGTGCTACTCAGTAAGACCATGTTTTTAAAAGATAAATAACAACAACAAATATAGTTTAAGGAAAGGGTAGCATATCTTTAAGTCTAAGTCAAATATTGAAGAGCACTGGAGAAACAGGAAAAGCCTTCTGAAGAGAAGAGGAGACATTTAGGCCCAGGTTTATGAATTTAACTCACTGGCATATAAGTACTGAGAAGGAAAACAAAGAATTCAAACATCAAAATAAAGTCAGCTGAATACGAAAAGAAACTGAGAACCAACAGTCCAGGCAGTGAGGTGACCGCACTATGTGTGTTCAGGAGATAGGCAGTGTCAAGGACAACGAACAGCTTTCTCAGCCTCCCCTCTGGAGCTCTGACTCCCATCCTCTCTTTCTGAGCTCCTACTCTTTCAGCCCATCTCTACTCCGTCTCACGGGAAAGGAGCAATGCTTGCTGACAGAAAGAGAAAGCACGCATCCTCTCCTTCAACTAATGCTTAAAATTTAAAACACAGTGGCTGGGACTTGAGAGTGAGAGTGCAGATCTGTAGTGTCCGAGGGAGAAAAGATGAAAAGGGGAGGAACTTGGAAGGGCAAGGCTTATACTGTAACCCATAATCTATTTGAGACTAAATATATGCAAAAATGACAATAAAATTGTATTTTAAAAAACAGATGATATAACAAATTTCACTTCTACAGCATACATAAGAATTCTGTCATTTCTTTATTCATTATTTACTATAACTGGATATTTGATCCAGTTAAAAACTAAAAGATTTTAAGACACATTTTCAAGGTAGCATACCTGTAACTGCATGACCACGTAGTTGAAACGATCATTTCTCCCACAGCCAATAAATCTACAAACATGGTCCTTCCCTAGATAAAAAGAGAAAGCAAACACTGGGAAAAAAATGTACTATGGTTTCTCTTTTTAAAGGTTAATAAATTGGATTTCTGTGTTGTATTTTATGACTTAATATAAACTATATAAAATGTGTCAAGATTGTAAAGAACAGTAAATTTATATTATTTATTTTTATCCACCCATGGCAAGGTTCTCCTCTATTCCTTGCATACTCAAATAAATGGTAAATGAGTAAGTAAAAAAAAAATAAATTATAAAAAAAACGAGAAGAGAATAGAAAAGAAAAAAACGAACAAAAGAAAAAATGAAAAAGGAAATAAATTAATAAGGGAATAAATGAAGGTGAGTTATCCAGAAAGGAAAATATTTTAAGAGTCACTTAAAATAACCCTGAGCAGATACAGTAAAGGTCACGTTTAATGTACTTATTTGAAACACATTCTGACACACACTATTTACATTACTGCAGTGATTACGTGATCATTCTTGTTCTCACTGATTTGGATCAGCCTCATGCTTTTCAACCCAAGTTTAAAGTGTGAAATCCAAGGAGATACTGACTGTGATATACAGAGGGACTAAGAAATGCAGAAAAAAACCTGAGCCTGTCTCCTGATTTTAAAAGGTATACTTCCATCCCAAAAGGCAACCAAGCCCAGTAAGTTACAGGTCAGAGAAGACACTCAGCTCAACACGGAGAGTGGGGAGAGCAGATGCAGATGGAGCTGAGGCACACATGTAGTCTTGTGTTCCATGGAGAAGAATCTCAACTGTATGTATAGGTCAGGGTTGTCCACTGTGGCTACCCATCAAAACTGCCCAGGAAACAAAGATTCCCAAACACCACACTGGCTTACAATCTATATGAGAAAGATACAACTTTTCAAAATTCTATAAAAGAGCTGAAGACAGGGCAGAGGCAGAAAAGTTTAAGGCCAGCCTCCACTACATGAGTTCAAGGCCAACTTGGGCTAAATGATGAAACTCTATCTCAGAAGATGAAAATAAAATCTGTGTGGAAATAAAGAAGAAAATTTAAAATATAAATCTGCAACTCAGAATATAAATCAGCATGAACAAAAGTCAAGAAAAAAACCTTCAATAATACCTTGACAGGAAGAAAAATTCTGAGACCAGGTTATAACAGAAATGACAAATTCTATAGAAGAGCTCAGGAGATGAATCAGTGGGTAAGTGCGCTTGCTGTGCATGCATGAGGACCTGAATTCGGATCTTAAGCACCCACATAAAAATCCAGATGTGGCTATGCACACCTGTATGTGACTCCAGTGCTGGAGAGGCGGAGACAGTATTGTTAGGGCTTGCTAGGCAGAACCCTGACTTTCATGGTCAGGTTTTTTAAAGAAATGAGGCAAAGAGCAGTAAGGGGGTCGCCCAATATTTTCTGCTGATCTATTTACTCACAGCGTGCATGGTAGGCACACATATCCACTTACACACAGACAGCATTGGCTATTCATATAAATACTTAGGCAGTCACTGAAGATGAAGGAGTAGAGAAGCCAATTTATAAAGGGTAAATAAAATATGAGACACTGAGGTGGACAATCTTTGAAGCTAGCTTATAAAAATAAAACAGAGAAAACACTAGAGGCTAAAAAAATTTTAAAAAAAGATTAAAATCAGTTTCAAAAGTAATGTGTCCACTTAAAATACAGCCAAGACTCACTTTGACCAACGGTTTGGTTTTTGGACACAGGGTTTTGTTAGTCCAGGATGACCTTGAAATCTGCATTCTCCTGCCACAGATTCCTGAGTGCTGGAATTTCAAGACTGTTAATTTGTTTGTTTGTTGTTCTGTTTTCAATCACGGTTATCAGTTACTATACTGATGATGAATTAGCAACCTTCCCCTCAGCTTCAGTGACAAGAACAGTTTTAGTCAATTTGTTGTCAATACTTCGCGAATCCACATTCAAAGCTGGAAAGAGACTGATGTGAATACAGCACTTGCAAGCATGCATCAAGACTAAACACTGTAAAAGAACAAAATGAAACCAAAAAAAGACCCATCGCCTAGTACATCCTTTTTTTCTTTTTCTTTTTTCTTTCTTCTAAAGACAGGTGTCAATCCTGCCTCAGTCTCCAAATTGTGGGATTATAGGTATGACTACTGTGCCCAACTTTTTGCAACATGTACATTACATCAAAGACATTTCAATCATATAAAACAAAAGACATACTAGATTTAATTCCTTTCAGAATGGTCCTCTAAAATATCTATATTACGCAAAAACACTTTGTCTCTTGCTATTAAAACCACCCTGATGTTTTTGTTGTTGCTGTTGATTTGTTTTGTTGTTTTTTGAGATAAGGTTTCTCTGTGTAGCCTAGGATGGCCTTGAACTCAAGGGATCCATTTGCCTCTGCCTCACTAGCGCTGGGATTAGAGGCAGGCACCACCACTGCCTAGCCCACCCTGATGTTTGTTTGTATGCTGTTTAGCAGTACTGGGGATTGAACCAACTATCTTGTACATTCTAGGCAAGTATCCTGTCCCCAGCCTTTTATTCCACTTTTCAAGTTGAGGCAGTCTCACTGAACTGCCCAAGAGCTCAGTGAACCTCTGACCCTACTATCTGCCTCCAGAGTGCCAAGATTATAGGCTGGCATTACAGACTTAGCCTAAATTGTCCTGCTTTAAAAATGAAAAACAAGTATAGATTTAAATAAACTATTGATTCTATATTGAATAATTAAACCATGGCCAGTGGCAAATTTTTTAGTATTTGTCAATACATTTCTATCACTTTAGGTGATAATAAGTTCATTTCTCATACTTTATAGTATAATGTACTATTTCTCTTTTATATTTATTTATGCAATTCATGAAACTATTTAATAAAGTTGACTCAATAAAAATATATGTGGGAGCTGGAGAGATGGCTCAGGGGTTAAGAGCACTGACTATTCTTCCGAAGGTCCTAAGTTCAAATCCCAGCAACCACAGGGTGGGTCACAACCATCTGTAATGGGATTTGATGCCCTCTTCTGGAGTGTCTGAAGACAGCTACAGTGAGTGTGGCTGGAGCGAGTGGGGCCAGAGCGAGAAGAAAAAGTGTACTTACATATGATAAATAAATAAATCTTTAAAAAAAAAAAACAAAAAAACTGGGCAGTGGTGGCGCACACCTTTAATCCCAGCACTTGGGAGGCAGAGGCAGGTGGATTTCTGAGTTCGAGGCCAGCCTGGTCTACAGAGTGAGTTCCAGGATAGCCAGGGCTACACAGAGAAACCCTGTCTAGAAAAACCAAATATGTGTGTGTGTTTAGAGCAGCTACGATTTAATGACAACAGTAACTCCTCAGACAACTTCTGTGGTACTCAGTGAACACTGAGGCTAGTGGAGAAATATAGGGAGCACTTACTGTTCCAGTACCTAATGCAGAACTGAATGAACAGTGAGACAATATTTGCAAGTGAACAAAGTAAGAGAAATAATAGTTAATAAAATAGGTATGATACGCAAGCATTTATTCCATTTTATACATTTTCACACATTCAGTTCACAGAATAAAATAATTATTAGCATTTTTTTTGTTTTTCAAGTACAAAGTAGAGAATTGGTGAGGTTAATTACTTAGTCCAAAATCATACAGCTAGAAAATGATGGTGCAATTTGATTCCAAAGCTTTTATTCTCTAAAAAAACCCATTATATTTATTTATTTAGTTTTTGGAAGTATGTGTGTGTCTCTGTGTGTGTCTGTGTGTATGTGTCTGGTAGGCACTCATGTGGAGGTCAGAAGACAACCGTGACAATCAGTTCTCTCTTAAGCTCCTAGGTCCCAGAGATTAAACTCAGGTTGTAAGGCTTGGTGACAAGTACGTTTCCAAGCTGAGTCACCTTGCTGGCCCTAGAAAAATCTTTACTCTTAACCATTATATAAGAAATAAGTGAAACTGATTTTTTTTTTTTTGGTATTTTTGTTTGTTTGTCTTTTTTGTTTTGTTTGTTTTTGTTTTCGAGACAGGGTTTCTCTGTATAGCCCTGGCTGTCCTGGAACTCACTCTGTAGACCAGGCTGGCCTCGAACTCAGAAATCCTCCTGCCTCTGCCTCCTGAGTGCTGGGATTAACGGCGTGCGCCACCATTGCCTGGCTTAAACAGATTTTAAACTCAGGTAATATCTTGTTAATAAATATGAAAACAAACCTGGGTCTGGTGGCTCAGCTATCTGAGAGGCTAAGAGGAATGACAAACTCAAGACTTGCCTGGGCTTCAGACTGAGTGAGAAAGACCTTGCCTCAAAACACAAAGTACAGAGAGGCCTGTGAGGACACAGCCCAGGGACAAAACATTTGCCTAGCATGCATGAGGCTGTAGGCTCAACCACCTCCCACACACAAAGTAATATTAAAACTAAAAGGGAACACAAAGACTATATACATATATATGTATATACGCACATATATGTATTATATACATATATACATATATACTATGCATATTCTATATACATATACAATCTACTGTATCTACTAAACTTATTATATTCATACCCAATACTAAAATTAAGTATTAAGAATACAAGGTAAGGGGCTGGAGAGATGGTTCAGCAGTTAAGAGCACTGACTACTCTTCCGAAGGTCGTGAGTTCAAATCCCAGCAACCACATGGTGGCTCACAACCATCTGTAATGAGATCTGATGCCCTCTTCTGGGGTGTATGAAGACAGCTACAGCCAGCAGGGCTGGAGCGAGCAGGGCCAGAGTGAGAAGGAAAAGTGTCTGAAGACAGCTACAGTGTACTTGCTTATAATAAATAAATAAATCTTTAAAAAAAAGAATACAAGATAAATTAAGTTCTCCAGTCAAGTTCACAGGCCACATATGAGCACAGAAAATTAACAGAGTATAAAGACTATATAGCATTATAAGATACAGTGAATACACAGAAGATCAAAAAGTTTTACTCTAGAAGACAAGTAAGTCAATTACTACATTTTAAGTTTATGAGAATATTTTAAGATAATGGTACTAAAAATTAAGATTATACATGTGAATAGTTTCAACCGGTCATAAAGAACAAAATAAATTGTGCCAGTTGCCGGATAATGGAGCTAGAGATTGTCCTATTAAGTGAAATGAACAAGACTCAGAAAGAGGCACCATGTTTCCCTGACCCAGGACTACACATGTGTGCATGTTACATTTCTTCATGCTGTGACACAACACTAGACACAAGCAGCTTTAGGGGGAACAGGTCTGTTTTGGCTCACAGTTGGAGGAGACAGAGCATTATGTGAGAAGCCATAACAATAGTAGCAAGGGACAGTTGATCACACTGCATCCTTTGTCAAGTAGCAGAGAGAAATGCATGCCCAGAGATTTGTTTCTTACACAGTTCTAGACCCTGTCAAGTTGACAATTAGTATTAACTACATACATACACACACACACACACACACACACACACAATCTAACCATGCTTCCGAATGCATTCCCCCAACACCAAAATAGACACATAATATATAGATTAAAGTAGAAGACGGCTATTTCAGAAGATGAAGAGGGCTGACTAGAGGGAAGGGGGGTGCAGTTGGTAACAGGTGATGAAGCCAAACCACCTTTTATAATTGAGTGAAAATGTCATTATTTGGCTGGGCAGTGGTGGCACACGCCTTTAATCCCAGCACTTGGGAGGCAGAGGCAGGTGGATTTCTGAGTTGGAGGCCAGCCTGGTCTACAGAGTGAGTTCCAGGACAGCCAGAGCTATACAGAGAAACCCTGTCTTAAGAAACAAAAAACAAAAAAACAAAAACAAATGAAAATGTCATTATTCAATAACAATTTTAAAAAGAATACATTTATGATGATCAGAACTGACAGGGTAGAGTTAGGGGTCAGGGTAGATTAAGGCAGAAGACATGAAAAGTGGCCTAAAACCTTGGACACTATGACAGTTTTTCCTCCTTATCAACCGTACTGGATTTATAGTCGCCCTCTGTAAGGGCCTTTCCACAAGAGTAACCAATGCGAAGGACTTAGCGTTTTATGTTGAGTGGCGCCATCCTGTGTTGTGGGGAGGAGGTGGCAGGTGAAACAGGAAATGAGGAGAACGCCAGACAGCAATGGCATTGTTCTCCTCTCTGCTTTGTGGCCGGAAGTGGACTGCTCTACTCCCCCACGCCCTACATGTCCACAATGGACCCCTCTAAGATCACAAGCCCAAGTAAATTCATCCTCCCTTATGTTGTTTGTTAAGTATAAGGTCACAATTAAAGAAAAAACACACGCCAGCGTGCTACAATATAAACTACTGGAGATCCTCGACTTCCATGGGCAGGAGCTCCAGAATCTCCCAAAGACACCAAAGTTTGAGGGTGGGCAAATTTTATATAAAATAGAATTGTGCCTGCATATAACTACTATGTTGATCCTCCTCGATTCTTACTTACCTAATCCAATGTGAATGTTAGATATGGACAGGAAGTTGTTTGGGGGATATAACACATAGGCTTGGTTCTGATGCAACCTCCCCTCTTGTTCTCACTCTTTCAAATACAAGGTCTCACCACATAATTCTGAAAAAGGTCTACCTGTCTCTGCCTTAGTGTGGGATTAAAGATGTGCTATCACACCTGGTTCTCTTTTCTGAGAAAAGGTAGCCCAGGCTAGCCCTGAGCTAAAATGCTGAGGATGTGCTGGTTTATGTGGTATTAGGAATCAAACCCAGCTCCAAGGATCAGTGCTGGGTTTGATTCCTAATACCACATAAACCAACTAACTCAGTTACACCCATAATGACCAAGAATCGTTTTTTTTGTTGTTGTTATTTATGTTTTTTCTTAATTTTTTATTGGTTATTTTACTTATTTACATTTCAAATGTTATCCCCCTTCCTGGTCCCCTCTGCAAACTCCCCTATCCCAACCCCTGTCCCCCCTGTGTCTGTAAGGGTGCTCCCCCACCCACCCACCCATTCCTGCCTCACTGCCCTAGCATTCTCCTACGCTGAGGCATCAAGCCTTCACAGGACCAAGGGCCTCCCCTCCCGTTGATGCCAGATAGGGCCATCTCTGCTACATATGCAGCTGGAGCCATGGGTCCCTCCATGTGTATTCTTTGGTTGGTTCATTTGTTTTTGAGACATCGTCTCTCTCTGTAATCCTGGCTGTCCTGGAAATCAATACAAAGAACAGGCAGGCCTCAAGCAGAGATCTGCCGGCCTCCTGGGTGCTGGGATTATAGGTGTGTGCCACCATGCCATGCAGCTTCCAAGAGTATTTAATCTCCAACTGGTTGAATCCACACGTATGGAACTAATGGACAGAAAGGACTGAAGATAATACTTATTTCTGTTCTTATCTCAGTCACTTAAAGTCCTTACGATTTCCTAAGTGACTGAAAGTGTCCTTTGCTTAGTATAGTCTCCTAAATGATTTCAGGATGGCCTCAGACACCATGAAGACCAATCGGTAAGAGTGTTTAGAGTACAACTTTCAGGCTCACTCACTAAGTTCCAGGAAAGTGGGTTGAGGGAGGCTAGAGATTAATAAGCTCTATAAAACTCTTGATAAGACTTGAGAACTTGTAGGTTGCTGAACAAGTGCAAGTGTTGACCCAGTGTGAACCCGAAGAAGGTGTGAAAACTGCGACCCTCCCTCCCAGCCCTAGTCACCTCCTCAGCTTACTGTTGTGTCTTTTACAACATCCTTATAATAAACCAGGAAACACTGCTTCTCCATATCTATAAGCCATCCTATCAAGTTAGTTGAACCTAAAGGGGTCATGAGAGCCTTGGTTTGTAGCCAGCCCGTAAAAAATATGACAACCTATTGCTTGCAATATGGTGTGTGAGGCTGAGTCCTCAATTATGGGAACTGATGCTACCTGACAAAACAAAACACAACATACACAATAGGGTGACTGTCTCATGCTGAAGGTAACAACACAAGGAAAGTGGACTCCATTTTTCCATTCAAAGCCTCATCATGCAATTCAGATTGACTCATTATTAGATAATGGACGAGGTAAAGCATCATCCAGTATTTTCAAGCATAAAACTACATAATGAAGACTGTTTTAGAAAAGTCATGAATGCTATGATGGCAGCCACTGGAGTCACTTAACCAGTGACCTAAGGATAAAGAAGGTCTAAGTGAATCACGGGAATTAAGAGTTTCTTTTAAAAGTTTTCAACTTGCCATGGTGGCGCACGCCTTGAATCCCAGCACTTGGGAGGCAGAGGCAGGTGGATTTCTGAGTTCGAGGCCAGCCTGGTCTACAGAGTGAGTTCCAGGACAGCCAGGACTACACAAAGAAACTCTGTCTCGGGGGGGGGGGGGGGGGAGGTGGAGAGAAAGTTTCAACTTAAGAATTGAGAAACAGACTGTAGTTACAGCTCAGTGCTAGGTCCTAGGCTAGATTCACAAACAAGTAGACTAGACAGGGAGGGAACTAGGGTGGGGAGTGAACTAAGACATTTAGCTGTCCACAGAAGGTTTAGTTTAAAAGAACTAGGCCAGGTGCACATGATGTTGCATGCCTTTAGTCCCAAGCACTCCAAAGCAGAGGCAGGCAGATCTCTGAGAGGTCTAGGGCAGTCTGTCTACAAAGCAAGTTTCAGCATAGCCAGGGCTGTTGCACAGAAAATCCCTGTTTCAAAGAAAAAAAAAAAAAAGGAACCAGGCCAATGTTAAAATACCAACAGTACTGAAAGAAAGCAGGAATTCTTTAGAAAGTCTAAGACACAAATGTGAAGTTGAAAGGCTTTTATACCTTATAATTTCCACATTAACATTTAATTTAATTTAAGCAAAGGGCCAATAAGATGGGTCAGTAGGGAAGGCACTTGCTGCATTAAGCCTGGAGACCTACTTTGATCCTGGGGATGCATATAAAAGTGAGACAGTAGAGCCAACTCCACAAAGTGACTATCATACACACACATGAATGAAATATTGTTGGCTAGTTCACATATACACATGAATAAAATACTGCTGGCTAGTCGAAAATATTCTGTCGTCCTGACAGAAGCTAGAGAAAAGGGAACCACAATAAAGAAAATGCCCCCAGAAGATTGCCTGTAGGTAAACCTGCAAAGTATTGTTTGGTTTGATGATAATGTGGGGGCCTAGCTCACAGCTAGTCCTGGGTGCTATAAAAAATCAGGCTGAGCAAATGACGGGGACCTAGTCAGTAAGCAGCACTCCTGCACGGCTTCTGTATGAGCTCTTGGCTTGCCCTGGCTTCCCTCAGTGATTGAGAGTTAGAAGATGAAACAAATCCTTTCCTCCACAAACTACTTTTGTTCATAGTATTTACCACAGCAACAGAAACCTAAGACAAAAATTGTCTATACATTTATATGTATATAAGTATATATATATGTTATATATACATATGTATGTAATATATACATATATATATAAATTTAAAAACAAAGCTAACAATGATAAATTATATATTAACAAAAATAATGAAAAAAGTGTGATTCAATCCCTATTAAAATCCTACCTGGCTTCTTTGCAGAAATGAGCACGCTGATTCTTAAAAGTCATATAAAATTACAAGGCACAAAAATGATCAAAATAATATTGAAAAAGAAAAAGTTAAAGTACTCAAAATTCTTCACTTCAGATTTTACTAAACAACATAATTAACTTTGATCAAGACAGCATAAGGATAAATATATTGATGAATAAATAAAATCCAAACTTCAAAAGCTGAATTCCCCCCAACCACCACCACACACATTACAGGCTACTACCATTGCTCTTGACTATCCCTACTTGATAGTAAGACCCTATTGCTGAAGACACCACATACCTGAACATGGACATGGAGAAATCAAGCTGGTACCAACCTGGAAGCTTCATTCCTACTGGCTAGCTTTCATAGTGCTGGAAGATTCTACGCACACTACTGGGGGAGAAAAGTCATCATCAGTCTTACCTAGCTGTGAACCCTGTGAGCTAAAATAATGACTGTCCTGGCAAAGTATGCGCCCACTGCTGCAATCGTGACAGGAACATTGCAGGAGTAACCAACCACTTTTTTTTTTTTTTTTTAAGCTGGATTTAAACATTGTTCCATAAGACTGACTTGATGTCTGACACCACTAAACAGGCTAAAAACCTGTCACTGGCTAGATCATACAGGTCCTAGACAAGACCCTACTACTATTAATTCCACTAAATGGACATTGTATTAAACTGACTCCTAATGATTTATCATTATACCTAGATTAATGCATCTCTCAATCCTCATCAGAGAAGTTTCTTTTTGTAGTAGATGAATAGTAATACAGAGACCAACAAGTGGTCAACATGCAGAGAATAAGAGACTATAGAGTGTTCAACTCTAAACAGGATCTCTTTCTCTCTCTCTCTCTCTCTCTCACTCACACACACACACACACACACACATACACACACACACGACTCAGAAATTATCACGAAAACAGCCAGAGGGAGTGGCTCTGTAGTGAGTCCAGGTGGGAGGAGCTCAAGAAGACCCACCCCTATCTGAAAAGCTACTGGCAGTTGATGGCTACTAGGAAGAAAAGTCATTTTACTTCAGGGATATGGGCTTATAGAGGCTAACTATGCTCCAGAGCAGAATACACACACACACACACACACACACACACACACACACACTCACACTCACACACACACACACACACAAATGAAAGAAACACTAATGGACTCTGTGGGTATTACATTTTTGGATTTTTTTTGTATTGCAAATGGACTTTTTCATACGATATATTCTGATTACATTTTCCCTTCCTCCAATTCCTACCAGATCCTCCCCACTTCCCTACCCTTAATTAAATTTTTTTAAAGAGGGAACATAGACTAGAAAGATGGCCTAGCAGAGGACTGGCTGTCCTTCCAGAGGACCTGGATTCAGTTCCCAGTACCCACATGGCAGCACACAGCCATCTATAACTCCACCTCTACGTGCTATGACCTTTTCTGGCCTCTCAGGCACTAAACACATATGGTGTACAGACATATATGAAGACAAAATATTCATACAGATACAATTTTTTAAAAAAGAGTGAGTACATGAAGTTGGGAGGGAGAAGTGCAGGGATGGGGGTGGAAGTGGAGGAGAGGGAATTGGGGTTGACTGGATCTAAACACATTATCTCTGTGTGCAGTGGTTTGAATGAGAATGGTTCCCAAAAGGCTCATGTGTTTGAATGCTTGGTCCCTCACTGGTTGAACTGTTTAGGAAGAGTTAGAAGGTGTGGCATTGCTGGAGAAGGTATATCACTAGGGGTGGGATTTGAGGTTTCAAAAGCCCACACTATTCCCAGTTAGCTCTCACTTTCTGTCTTGTGCTTGTGGTTCAGAATGGAAGCTTTTGGCCTGTTACCATGCTCCTTGCCATGATGGTCATGGACTCTCACCCTTGGGAACTGTAAGCCCCCAACTAAATGCTTTCTTTTATAAGTTGTCTTGGTCATGGTGTTTTGTCATGGCAACAGAAAAGTAACTAAGATAACATGTATGGATATTGAACAAGAGTATTTCATAAAAAATATGGGAAAACATTAAATTTTAGCCAACTGATCTTTGTGAACATTGTCAAACATTTCAGTGGTGAAAATGCTTTCTCCTAATTGGCACCAGAAAACCAGGAATGGATATCCACACAAAAAAGAATGAATTTGGACTCCATTCACATAAAATGTTATTTAAGTGGATTAATATAATATAAACGACAACTCAAACTCTCTTAAAGTATGCAAAAATCTCTGTGGTCTTCAGTTAGGTAATAGTTTCTACATCACTGTCACCAATTTTTAAAAATAGATAAATGCAACCTTGTCAGAAATAAAAACATTTTTGTTATATTTGGTCTTACAGTGTTGGCCTGGCTAACCCAGGTCTCACTATGTAGAGCAGAGTTTCGTGTTGCCCAGGCTGGCTCCAACTCACTATGCTGCCATGGTCGGTCTTGAACTTAATCCTCCTCCTGCCTAGAACTCCTGAGTGCTGAGATTACTATCATGTGCCACCACGCATGGCTGTAATACTTTCTGACAATGCCTTATATTTATATTACAAAGTCTTTTAAAATTAATTTTTATGTTTGTGTGCATGTGTGTGGATGATGGTCAGAGGGCAATTTGCAGGAGTTGTTCTTTCCTAACCAATTTTTAATCTGATTCATAGTGAAAATATCAAACAGCAATATAAAAAATCATAGTGAAAGTCAGCACAATCCATTTGTCAGACAATATGTTTCCAAAGCTCTCACCATCCCAGCTCCCTTCTTTTTTCATTTTCAGTTACTTATTCCTTCTTTAAAACAAAACAAAAACAAAAACAAAACCATCAAAAACTAAGTTCTCTGAAATTCTGAAAGTCAGAGTTTGTCTAGAGCTGAGTGAGGGCTTTGGCCTTTTCAGTACAGATGCTTTCTTCATCCTGGTCATTTTGGTGAGATACAATGGAAGAATGATTCCCAAATCACTCTGGAGTTAGAAAATATCCAGATGCATGTGTGTGATGCTGCAGAGGTGCCTTCTGCTGAGCTTCTGGGCTGGAGTCCTCACTAAGAAAGGGTCTGTGGAGGACAGTGCTAGCTCCAGGATGACTTGTTCAAGATTGGTCCTGCATAAGTAATTTTCTGTGCTCTTTGTCTAATTTGGCCAAGATTGTGACTATTTTTATTTTAAAAATCCAGATGCCAGGGGCCCCGGCACCAAGAAGCAATCACTGTTAGTTACTCTTGGGTCACAGCTGTACATATACTATGTGAAGCCACACAAAGCCATGTAACAGTAACTTTTATTTGCCTGTTGTAACTGTTACCTCCAAGTCTTAGTGCCTCTGTCTGCTAACCTAGGCCTAGTCCTGGAAGCTTCTAGCCTCTGTACAGTCTTATCTAGACCTACAATGTTTTCAGTCTCTGAGACTTGCTGCTGAATAAGCTCACCCTTTCTAGTTCTTTTTTTTTTTTCCCGAGACAGGGTTTCTCTGTCTCGACCAGGCTGGCCTCGAACTCAGAAATCAGCCTGTCTCTGCCTCCCAAGTGCTGGGATTAAAGGTGTGCACCACTGCTGCCTGGCAAAAATTTTTTTTTCTTTTTTTTCCTCTGAGACAGGGTTTCTCTGTATGACCCTGGCTGTCCTGGAACTCACTCTGTAGACCAGGCTGTCCTCGAATTCAGAAATCCGCCTGCCTCTGCCTCCTGAGTCCTAGGATTAAAGGCATGCGCCACCACTGCCTGCTTTCTAGTTCTTTCTGAACTCTGGCTGCTTCAACTCAGCTGTTTTGGCTCAAACTCCTCTCCAAGCTGATTCAATCTGGCTTCTCTTAATTTCTGACCGAACTGCTCTGCTTGGCCTCATACTAACTTTGACAGTATGTTCTAATCTTCTGGCTTCTTCTTATTCTCTGGCTTGTACTGTCTTCACCTGTGTCTAGTTTGTTCTCTCTCTGCAACCTGTCTCTGTACAACTGTCCTGGTAAAACTGCCTCCTTCCCTTTCCTTTCTCTTGAGAGTTGGGCATACCCTAGTCTGTCAAATCTTTCTCTGATTCATCACTGTGTTTGCTACTCAATTAGACATCTATTGAGGTTTGGTCTTCGGTTATGTATTGTAATGCTAAATACTGGCCTCAAAGGACTGGTAGCCCCTGTGGACAAGAGAATCTGCACATACACAAGAGATGCTATGTAACCTTGCCCTCAAGTTATCCCTGATTGGTAAATAAAGATGCTTACAGCTTACAGCTGGGCAGAAGAGAGCTGGGCAGGGTTTGGGTCCCAGGGTTGGGGTCTGAGGAGAGACCTCAAGGAGGGGGAAGAGGAGGAAGAGAGAAAGGTCACTATGGGATAAGGGATCATAAGAACTGGCCTTGTGGGCTGGCCAATTGGAATTAGGTTAGAGCCGCCCACATGGAAAATGGCAAGTCATAACTCAGGGTTATTGATAGGGAGGTAAAACTAATAGCTTAGATAATAGATATCTGCCCAGTTCTAGTGCGGATTATGGGTTATTATAAATATAAAAGTTGTATGTCTTTTATCTGGCAACTGAATGATCAAAGGCCAGGTAGTAACCCCCCAATTGAGATTAAACTTCATATATAATAAATATCACTTTCAAGCATGGCTGCTTCCTTCTACAAATTAACTTTACCTTCATTGTTTGGGATTAAAGGTTTGTACTAAGGGTGTGTGTGTATTCCAACCAGAGGGATTAAAGCTGTGTGCTGAGCCACACCACAACTCGAAACAAGCTTTTTCAGTAAATAACAAAATCTCAGGGTTCACAGTGTGATCAGATAACTTGCAACAGTGACAGGCAAGAGCTGGGCAACGTGAAGCACTACAATATACTGAAGTGTTAGTTAATACTAACATATTGTGATATGAAACATTAAAAAAGTAAAAAGACAAACAGTAAGAATGTAAATGATGGTTTGTAATTACCATTGCAGTCTTGTTAGCTCTGTGTTTGTATGTGTGTGTGTGTGTGTGTGTGTGTGTTCCTGGGAATTAATCTCAGGGCATTATATGTGATAGGCAAGTACTTCTGCACCAAGCTACATTCACAACTTCTTATGAAAGAAATATGTTTGCATGATTTTTTTTTTAATTTCTTAAGTATAAAAATGTATAAAGGAAGAGACGGGGATTTCTGAGTTCGAGACCAGCCTGGTCTACAGAGTGAGTTCCAGGACAGCCAGAGCTACACAGAGAAACCCTGTCTCGAAAAAACAAACAAAAAAAAAAAGTATAAAGGAAAAAAGTAAATGATAATCTATCTCCCTGAACCTTCTATTTCAAATGCCTAAGGGCTTGATAATATACTTTCTTTATGCACAGAGCATTTGTAAATAAACACATACATAATATTCTATTACAGAAAACAGATGTTTAAAATGTTCTGGATTTTTAAGATATCCTATATGTCATTTTTCTAAATCCAGACACAAGAAAAAGAAAAAGGAGAGGACAAAACAAGGGGGCAGGGCAGAAGCCCATAATTCCAGCTACTTGAAAGGTTGACAACGGCAAATCACAATTCCAAAGCCAGCTCAGCCAACCTATCGAGTCTCTGTTTCAAAGTAAAAAATACAAGACAGACTTGGAACAAGGCATACAGTACAATTACTGTTCCTTACCTAGCATGTAGGAGGCCAAGGGTTCAGTCCCTAGTAAAAGAAATACTAAAAGAAATACACTAAACCAGGTGTGGCAGCATATGCCTAATTCAGCATTAGGTATGTGCAAATAACAGGATCATCAGTTCAAAGCCAACCTCAGCTCCACAGTGAGTTAGAACCATCTTGGGCATCAGGAGACCCTGTTTTTAAAAAAAAAAAAAAAAAAAGAAGGAGGAAGAGGAGGAAAGAAAAGAACAAAGGAAAAACGGAAGAAT
>JADRCH010000088.1:8688363-8728391 GCA_019843965.1 Rhynchomys soricoides
AGGGGGGAGGGGAGGGGGGAGGGGAAGAGAGGGGAGGGGAAGGGGGAGGGGAGGGGGAGGGGGAGGGGAAGAGAGGGGGAGGGGACAGGGGGAGGGGACAGGAGGGGAGGGGGAGGGGAGGCACAGGGGCCTATGAGATGGCTGATTGTGGAAGCACTTGCTGCTCAAGCCAGACTACCTGAGTGTAGTCACTGGAACACAGTTTAAGGGGAGAAGGAAGAAGAGAACTGAGCCCACAAAAGTTGTCCTCTAGACATCTCACGCTGTACTTACGAGTGTGCAGGCACACACAATTATAATTTTTACAAGACTAGACTGAACAAATAAAGATCTCAGAGATCTGCTAACATCCTTTGACAGAACGACAAGACATCAGCATGTAAAAATATGTGAAAATAACTTTAAGACCAAAACAATGTACAGCTTGAAATATCAAAAGAGCATAAGAGAATGAAGGCTCAGCGAGGTGAGAGGTCCCTTTGAAATTTCCCTCGGTAGTCTTCTATACTTATTAGACCAATGGCTTAATCCAGCTATTACATATTTTATATTATTTTAAAATTTTTATTTTATGTGTATGGGTATTTTGCTTGCATGAATGGATGTGTATCACATGCAAGCAGTACCCACAGAGATCAGATAAGGGTCTTGGACTTCCTGGAACTGAGTTACAGATGACTGTAGATGATGGGTCCTCCAGAAGAGCAGCCAGTGTTCCTAACTCACTGAGCCATCTCTCCAGCTCTATTTTGTCTACTCTTAAGAGTGGGGAAAGGGAGTAGTCACACTTGGCAGGAGAAGCTGAGGCAAGGAATGCAGCTGTTCCCTGTAATAGTAGTGTTTCTTCCCACCTCTCAGCATACAAGAGAGTACCCCACTCTATAGCATACAAGACAAAAATAAAAGTTAAGATTTCCATATCTACAATATCAAAGTTAAAAAAAAAATCCTCCAAATAAAAACAGCCATGTTCTTCTTTATGGGCTGTAAGAAAAAAAAGTAGTTTTTTCTCTCTACTTAGATGGGTAAGATCAATTAATTTCCAGTTGTTACACTAAAGAATAAAATCAATTATCAAACAACCATATTTACTCTCATTTCTTGATAGTAATAGGATATTTGACAGGTGTAATCCCAGCTCTCAGAATAGAGAGGCAGGAGAATCACTACAGGTCCAAAGACAGCTTGGTTAATACAGCAAGTTGCAGACCTGCCAGGGCAGCAGCAAGATCTATCAAAGAAAAGAATGAGCATAGGGAGAGAGGACAGCCTCATTTGTACTTAGGTCACACTGGTCACTGACACCAAGAAAAGGAGCTCCTACAGGACAGAAGGCCAAACCACACCCAAGTCACTCACGGAATTAAGGCAGTGATTTTTTAAAAAATGATTTATTTTATTTTATATGCACTGCCTGCATCTATGTCTGTGTGAGAGTGTTGGATCCCCTGGAACTGAGAGTTACAGACAGTTGTGAACTTCCACACAGCTGCTGGGAATTGAACCTGGGTCTTCTAGAAGAGCCAGTGTTCTTAACTGCTGAGCCGTTTCTCCAGCTCCCAAGAAAGTGTTTTTAAATGAACAAAATTTATTACTTTGAGATTTTTATGAAAACATACAAATGAATGGAAAACTATCTATAGAATACATGTTCTTTTACATTTTATGTGTACAGTGTACATGTATATATGTACATTTTCACATGTATGCTCACATGTGTGTACGCTCTTGCATTTTACTCAATGAGACAAGACTTCTCAATGAAACTCAGCCTACTCTGGGACCTCATAATAGGCAGCCAGCACACACTCCTGGATTTGAAGTGATTTCTGATCACTCAGATGCCTGTACTCATGCTTGCCCAGCAAGCACTCCAATCACTCAACAAAATCCCCAAAATATCTCTAAAGAAGTACTGTTGCATTTCTATATACAATTTTATAACAGACAGAAGTAAATGAACAATATATAAGCTTTTAAAGATCTTAAGATCTTTGACAAAAAGATACATAAATTTTACAACATTCTAAATTCCCCAAATATTGAACCCTTTTATGTGCAAAAAAATTAAAAAAGCTCAAATTCCTAGATAAATAAAAATTATTTTCTGGAAAACCCAAGTAACTGCTTCGACTATAATAGCTGACTTTTGTGGCAGGCATGGTAGTACACCTTTATTTTACTTATTTATTTTTTAAAAAAGATTTATTTATTCATTTATTTTATTCGAATACATCGCTGTCTTCAGACACACCAGAAGAGGGCATCAGATCCTATTGCAGATGGTTGTGAGCAACCGTGTGGTTGCTGGGAATTGAACTCAGGACCTCTGAAAGAGCAGTCAGCGCTCTTAACCGCTGAGTCATCTCTCCAGCCCCAGTATATACCTTTAATTTAATCCCAGCACTCAGAAGGCAGAGGCAGAGGCAGAGGCAGAAGCAGAGGCAGAGGTAGATCTCTGTGAGTTTCAGGCCAGCCTGGTCTATATAGCAAGTTTTAAGCCATCCAGGGCTACACAGAGAGACCTTGTCTCAAAATACTAATGACAATAACAACAACAATAATAATTACAACAGCAACAACAATTAGAAAAGTTACCCTCTATTCTAATCTAAAAACCATCTTGTGCTATTTTACCTATGAGCATACTATAAATGACAAATTTAAATATAGAGAATAGCTGTCCATTAAGAAGGACTTAGTTTTCTTTAAGGGGCTGGCCATCGGGAGTTTGACCATGCTTCAGTGAGTATATGAGCAATACAAATTAGATTTATTTATTTTTCTTCTTTTTTTTCTTTTCTTCTTTTCTTTGGGGTAGGCCAGAAGGGAAGAGGGGGTGGACCTGGGAAGACTAGGAAGTGAATGTGATCAGGCTGTATTATGTGAAACTCCCAAATTACCAAAAAAGAAAGAAAGAAAGTAAGAAAGAAAGAAAGAAAGAAAGATGAAAAAATGTTGGGGAAAAAAAAAAAAGAAACTTTCAGTGGCGGCAGTGGTGGCGCACACCTTTAATCCCAGCACTCAGGAGGCAGAGGCACTCAGGTGGATTTCTGAGTTCCAGGCCAGCTTGGTCTACAGAGTGAGTTCCCGGAAAGCCAGGGCTACACAGTCTTGAAAAACTGAGGGGTGGGGGGAGAGGAGTACTTAGAATGGGGGCGATTCCTGTAGAGAAGTGGGCAGGAAAGCTGAGACTCCCGGCCCAACAGTAAGCATGCTCTTTGGCAGAATCAAGCAGTCTAGGAGAGCAAGAGAACTGCAAGGGAAGAGCTGCTCTATTCTTCACATACATGGCCAGAGGATCCATAGCCACAGGGGACAGCAGGGGTTGGTGGGTACCTCCCCTCCCCGACAGGCCAGAACCCCAAGAATACTGAGACCACTGAGAGCAACAGCTCCCACTTGTCCCTCCAGCACACAACATATTAGAACCAGAGAAATCGGAGCCCTTCTCTGCTCATAGCTTTTATTTACATGTTGCTCTGTTAGGTTTCCAGACTGTTTGCTTCTTCACCTAATTTACTATAAGGCATTCTTTACCACACTGTACTCTGCATCCGACCTCATATACTCTCCCTTCTCTCTCCTTTTCTTTCTTTTTTGGTTTTTCAAGACAAGGCCCAGGCTGTCCTGGAACTCAGAGATCTGCCTGCCTCTGCCTCCCGAGTTCTGGGATTAAGGGCGTGCGTGTGCCACCACTGCAGGCTTGGCTCTTTAATTATGAACTTCCATAGCTCCAACATCTGTAAAACCTGTAGACCCTAGCAGCATCCCAACTTTTCTTATGTGAACATTGCAAATATTCTAACTGAAAGAATATAGCTGATTTAAAAAATAAACCAAGCAAAGAAATAATTCTAGATGTTAAAGCCCAATGCAATGTAATTTACATTAATTAATTACATTAATTGTAGTTAAATTACAATGAGGAACAAGAAAAGCCAAGACTACGTAACTCCTCCAAAAACCCTATAGTAATGACATCTAATGGAAATATCTTTTAAAATGTAGTCTCAGACAGAGAGCTCAAAAGAGTATGTTCAAAGAAGAAAATAATCTTCTGATTGAGAATACACATGGCTTAATGAAACAAGGAAGGCAGAGTAAGGTGTGAAAGAGGAAATCAGAAAAGGGAATGCTGGCAAAACCAAACCAAAACAAAAAACAAAATCCCAGCCTGATGTGCTGGAGGTAAAGAACAGAAGTCAAATCAGACTTCCTGTGGATGAAAGAGAGGACAGAATGTAAGCCTGAAGGCAAGGTAGAGGAACGGGACCAGACAAACAAGGACACGGACAAAATAATCCCAAGGTTCCAGTGGGAATCCCAGGACATGTGTGATAGGACCAAATAACGAACCAAGTCACACATAGACTAACTACTGCATACGTAAACAGGACCCAGCATTTTGCTGCATATAGGAAACACACATCAGTGGCAAAGACAGACACTACTTCAGAGTAAAGGGCTGGAAAACAACTTTCCAAGTAAATGGTCCCAAGAAACAGGTTGGTGTAGCCATTCTAATATCAAATAAAATCAACTTTCAACCAAAAGCCATCAAGAAAGATAAGGAAGGACACTTCATACTCATCAAAAGAAAAAATCTACCAACATGAACTCTCAATTCTGAACATCTATGCTCCAAATGCAAGGGCACCCACATTCATAACAGAAACTTTACTAAAGCTCAAAGCACACATTGCACCTCACACAAGATTGAACTAGAGAAAACAGAATCTTAGAAATACTTAAAGTATATAATGGACTATTTTTCTCAGAAAGGGACCTCGTCAATGTATCAAAACTGAAAATCAAATTGTGGTTTTTATCAAAGCATCTTCTATTTCAAGAATATTTTATAAGAATATAATCACATGCCAGGCAGTGGTGGCGCACACCTTTAATCCCAGCACTTGGGAGGCAGAGGCAGGTGAATTTCTGAGTTCAAGGCTAGCCTGGTCTACAGAGTGAGTTCCAGGACAGCCAAGGCTACACAGAGAAACCCTGTCTTGAAAAACCAAAAATAAAATAAAATAAAATAAAATAAAATATCACACAATTGAACAGAGACATTTATAAAATAATATTTTGAAGTTTTGAGTGTGACAATAAAATACAGATAACTTTCTGAGAGAGTTGAATAAAATGTAGATTCAATTTAGTACAGAATCATGATGAAAGTGTAATATGTTAAAACATTTAAATATAGTCACTATAATTTAAAAAAAAGTCAAGTCATAAAAGTTTAAGAAACATTCTTTTAGATCTACTTGTATGAGTGTTTTACCTGCATGTATGTATATGTACCACATATGTGCCAGGTGCCTATGGAGGTCAGAAGGCATCGGATTCCCTGGAACTAGAGTTATAAAACAGTTATTAACAGCCGTATGGGTGCTAGGAACCAAAAAAGGGTCCTCTACAAGAGCAACAAGTATTTTAAATAGCTGAGCCATTTCAGAAAACTGTTTTAAGATAAACATATCTATCTATTGTCTGTCTGTCTATCTATCTATGTATCTATCTATCTATCTATCTATCTATGTATCTATCTATGTTTTTTGAAATAGGGCTTCTCTGTGCAGCTCTGGATGTCCTGGAACTCACTCTGTAGACCAAGCTGGCCTGGAACTTACATAGAATCACTTGCCTCTGCCTCTGAGTGCTGGGATTAAAGGCATGGGCTACCACCTTCTGGCTTAAAATAATAATTTTTTAAAAATCCAAACAGGCTGGAGAGACAGTTCAGTGGCTAAGGGCACTTGCTAGTCTTGCAGAGCAACAGCACTGGTTCCCAGCACCCATGTTGGGACAGTTCACAACCACCTTAAATTCTACCTCTCATACCCACCTAGCCTCTGTCAGCACCACCACCCCTACCCGCATGTGCGCGCGCGCACACACACACACACACACACACACACACCAATAAATGACATCTATATTTTTAAAAAACCAGAAACACTTGCAGAGTTAGGAAAGGACATGTCAATCCATATCTGGATATGGGAGGCATTTAGGACACCAGAAAAAACCTGAACCCTTGCCCCCTGTCATATTATATTATAACAAAGTATGCTCAATACAGCAAGAGAGAAACACAAGCCAAATCTCAAATAAATAAGAGAAAAAGACATCAATATAATCAAGGAAGAAATTGGTGAAATTGAAACAAACAAACAAAATACAAAGACTCAATGAAACAAAGAATTGGTTCATTGAAAAAAAAGATCGTCAAACTCTCAGCCAAACTATCCAAATAAAGGTGCAAATTAATAAAATTAGAGATGAAAAGGGAACCATTGTGAAAGATAACAATGAAATTCAGAAAATCATTAGGTCTTCCCTTGAAAGCATAATACAATAAACTGGCAAATCTTAAAGGAATAAATTTTTAGATGAATATGACATTCCAGGTTAAATCACGATGAGATAATTTAAACAGATCTATAACAGTGAGATTGAAATGATAATTTTAAATCTCCCAACTAAAAAAAAGACAAGGCCCCAGATGATTTTACTGGCAAATTTTATCAGACCTTTGAAGAACGCCAATGCTTATCAAACCATTCCATAAACAGGAAAGGAAATGACATTGATACCAGAACAGATAAATCAAAACAAGAAAATCATAGGCCAATCTTCCTGATGCACTTAGATGTAAAAATTCTTAACAAAATACTTGTAAACCAATACAAGAACACATCAAAAGATTACTCAGTATAATCAAGTTGGGTTTATTCTAGAGATGCAAGGATGATTCAATATTCATAAATATTATGAGTTACATAAAGAATAGAAATCACATGATCATCTTGATAGTTGCTAAAAGGCTTTTGCTAAAATACAATATCCCTTCATATTAAAACCTCCAAAGAAACGTGAAACAGAAGGAATATATCTCAACACAATACATGCTATGTGTCAACCCTACAGCCATTATATATGAGAGAAAAGGTATTTCCACTGAAATAAGGAGCAAGATAAGAGTGTTCCACATTTTCTACTCTTTTTCAATGTAGTACTAGAAGTCTTAAAGCAAAGAGACAAGAAAAGCAAATGATAGGGATACATATAGGAAAGGAGAATGTTAGAGTATCTTTATTTGCAGATGACATTACTCTAAACATGAGCACCCAAAGACCCCACTAGAAAACACATTAAGAGCTAATAAACCTTTTCAGCAAAGTGGCAGGATATAAAATTAACACACATAGCTATTAGCTTTCCTATATAATAATGGCAAACTGAAAAACAAATCAGAGAAACAAATTCACAACAGCCTACACTGGTTAGATTTTTTTGTTTGTTTTTTGGGGTGATTTGTTTGTCGTTTGTCAAAATAACACAAGCTAGGGTTATCTAGAAAGAGGAAACCTCAACTGAGAAAATGCCTCCAATGGATGGGCTGTAGATAAGCCTGTGAAGCATTTTCTTGATTAATAATTCATGTGGGAAGGTCCAACCCAGTTTGGGCTGTTCCATCCCTCTGCAAGTGGTCCTAGATGGTCTAAGAAACCAGGCTCTGCAAACAAGTAAGCAGCATTCCTCCATGGCCTGAGGTCCTGATCTGACTTCCCTTCATGATGGACTCTAAGAGCTGTAAAGTGAAAAAAACTTTTTTCCCACAAGTTGCTTTTGGTAGTGTCACAGTAATAGTCTAAAAAACAAGCAAACAAAGCAGAACAAAAATAACTTTAGAATAAACCTAAGCAAGGATACAGAAAGGCCTTTACAATGAAAGCATTGTAAAACACGAAGAAAGAAACAGGAAAACAGAAGATGGAAGGGCCTACCATACTCAGATTTGAAGACCCACCGTGAAAAGCACTGTTCTACCAAAGGCAATCTACAGATTAAAGTAATCCCTATCAAAATCCCAGTGACTTTCTTTACAAAAACAGAAAAAAAAAATTGTTAAAATTTATTGTCAACTCCTTATCAAGGAAACTTGTCTTTGCAACACACAGAGACCATGACATAAAACTACAACCAATTGGGGACTGGAGAGATGGCTCAGCAGTTAAGAGCCAGGACTGCTCTTCCAGAGGTCGTGAGTTCAAATCCCAGCAATCACATGGTGGCTCATAAACATCTGTAATGAGATCTGGTGCCCTCTTCTGGTGTGTCTGAAGACAGCTACAGTGTACTTACATTAAAAATAAACAAATCCTTGGGCAAGATCGAGAAGGAAAAACAACAACAACAACAACAAAAACAATAACAAAGCCCTACAACCAATCAAATTCAGAGTTGCAAGGCCCACACCCAATGAATATATCTGCAAATCACTCTTGAATTTAAAGCTCGGAGAACATTGTGGAAAAAGAGGCAGAAAAAATTAAAGAGCCACAGGATCTTGCTGTGGTATTGTGTCTTCCAATAATGCCACGGAGGGGACAGACACAAGGCCTCAGTTCTACACAAAAAGACTTCAGGGGAATGCTGGGGGTTCAAGAAATAGGTCTTCCCCAGGGAAGAGCACACGGACTGGTTGTCCAATACCAAATGGTCAGTCCTGAAAAACATATATATATATATGTAACATCAGGCTGAGCGATATAGCTGGGAGTATATGTAATACATATCTGCATGTAGAAATTAAAGGAAAGAGGCCGTGAATTTGGAAGAAAGCAATGAGGAGTGCATGGGAGGGTTTGGAGGGAAAAAGAGAGGGAAGAAATATACAATCTTAAAATAAAAGGGAAAATAATTATCTTCAGGCCTTCGGAAGGCAGAGAGGTGTTTTTCTGTGTTCAAGGACACATGTGTAACAAGGGTTACACACACAGACTTTGTCTTTAAAATGCATAATATGAAAAAACATATTTCTTTAAAACTATATGAACACACACATGAACCCAGTTACCCAAAGCAATTCTTCTAAGAATAAAGAACTAATACTGGAAGTATCACAATACTTGATTTCAAATTATACTACAAAAACAGCAATAACAGCATAATATTGGCCAAAACAAACACACAATGCATGCGCGTGCACGTGCACACACACACACAAGAATACAACAGAGGACTTAGCTATAAACCCACACAGCTAGGGCAACCTGGTTTTTGACAGAGAAGTGTTTTCCTTTATGAAAACAAATGGTAAAATGCTGATGAGGCTGTGAGGAGCATGGGAGGGAAAACTCTTATTCGTTGTAGCCACATCACAAACCTGTTCAGCCATTATGAAAACTGCTGTGGGATTTGCTTCTCTAACGTATGCACACTTACGTGGGAACACGCACTTACAGAACCTAGGAAAACTAGAAAGGGTCCGTCAGAGGATTCAGGAGATTCCCTCTGTGAGAGAATAAGTAAAATGTATTTGATACAAGTAAAAACAGACGAAGAATCCTAGGGTGGAGAGGAGATGAAGGGAGATGATAGTCAACCGAAATACATGAAAAAGCCTCAAGGAAATCTGATCCTTAATGAGCTAATAACACACGCACGCGCACGCACACACAATTTAATGAGGCTGAAGATAGTTGAGAGCTTGCTGCTCTTGTAGCAGACTAGAATTCATTTCCCAGTGCTGGCGTAAGATGCTCACTTTAACTTATAACTCCAATTCCAGGAGATCCAATGCCCTCTTCTATCCTCTGTGACTACTAAAACACATGCACATACACACACACATGCAAACACAAATATCCACACCCACAAATATAAAATAAATCTTTTTAAAATTTTTAAGGAATTTCAATGGAGGTGCCTATCCTGTGTTGAGAGGATAAAGATGTCCCCAGAAACCATGGATCATTACATAAAAGTCCCAGTGCCAGAGATAGGCTACCCACAGAAAAGTTGCTGGTCAAGGAGCTCCCGAAACTCCCCAAATAGTACAAGTTATTGCCACTATTGGTAGCTGCCCACTAGAACCAGATGGCAAGCCCCTATAGCCGAAGATGTCACTAGCTTTGGACACAAGCCATGCAGAAATCAAGCTGGAACTAGGCTGGAAAGCTTCCTCCTTCTAGCTAGCCTTCATAGTGCTAGAGGCAGCTATGCAGGCTGCTAGGAGAGAACTGTCACCAACAGTCTTCCTGAGCTGTGGACTCTAGATGCAGTAATACTGACTGGCCAGGCAAGCTGAGATCACTGATACAACAGTGGCAAGTTTGTTATGAGGGTTCCTTCTTCTAATCATTTAATTAAGAATTGTGGGGCTAGAGATATGGCTCAGCAGATCAAGAGCACCGGCTTCTTTTCTAGAGGATCTGGGTTCAATTCCTTGTGCCCACATGGCAGCAAACAACTGTCTGTAACTCCTGTCCCAGGGAATCCAACACCAAAAAACAAAACAAAAAAACAAATAAACTGCACTACTCTGGGCATGTGTGATGGTGCCATGCCTTTAATCCCAGCACTAGGGAGACAAAGGCAGGCAAATCTCCTTGAATTTGAAGCCAGCCTGGTCTATAAAGCAAGTCCAGGAAAGCCAGGGCTTACACACAGAAACCTTGTCTCAAAAAACCAAAATAAAACAAAATAATAATAATAATAATAATAATAATAATAATAATAATAATAATATAGACTAGTGTTATGAGTAACAAACCATTTTAGATTGGATTTAATACCCATTCCACAGGAAGGATTTCACATTGGTACTGTGAGCTAAGTCAAAAGCTGGTGGCTATGGCGGTCTAGTCTTAGCAGGGAAGCTATTTTTATGGTTTTGCTAAAAGGTCATAGTGTACCAGTCAATGTTACCCTTTAAACAACTGTTTGTGTCTATAGATTAGTGCTGCTGTCAGATCCACCCCGAGAAGACGCCTTTTTGCCATGGTCAGCCAGGTATAGTATTCATCTGTAATCCCATCACTTAGGAGGTGGGAAACAAGAGGGTCAGAGGTTCAAAATCATCCTTGGCTACATAGATCAAGGCCAGCCTGGGACACAGGAGACTAATCTCATAAGAGGCTAGCTCTAGTCTTACACACTGGAGCCATTCCATGCCACATCATGGTAACAGCAAAACAAATGTCTACAAAAGCGTCCTCAAAAGGAAGCTGTGAAGCATAAGCACTACAGAAGGCTTACATTAGGTAGTCCTTGACCCTTGTCACTGAAATACAGACCAGAGGATTAAAAATCTATTCATTTGTAGAAAGTAAGGGGTCTGAGCAATAGGCTTCATATAGGTAAAAGCTCACAAAGAAAACATCTTAGAGCCAGGTAGTGGTGGTGCACGCCTTTAATCCCAGCATTTGGGAGGCAGAGGCAGGTGGATTTCTGAGTTCGAGGCCAGCCTGGTCTACAGAGTGAGTTCCAGGACAGCCAGGGCTACACAGAGAAACCCTGTCTTGAAAAGAAAAAAAGAAAACATCTTAGACAGTAACTTTAAATGATAAAATGAAGAACACAAATACCCAATAGTTTCTCATAAAACAAGCTCCAGTGACAGTTTTACCCATAAAACCTATTAAACTAATCTTTAAGCTTTATCACAATGGAATATTACCAAATCACGGCCAAAGTAGCCAGAAGTCCTGAAGGAGCTATAGCAGTGTCTCTTGTCTCACAGGACCATGACAGGCCAAGAGGAGAGACTGGTGAGGTTGCACTGACTTGGCCAAGCAACTGTTGATATCTATGCCCCTATGGACTCAGCCAGGCGATCACTTAGGCTCTGTGCAGCCCTGGAATTAGGCAGTCCAGGAGCGCATATCTATGGCTTCTACACTGAGTTGAGAACAACTGGGAAGGAAAGGGGGAGGGGTGGGACTGAGAACATGAGTCATCCTTTTCTCTGTTTTTCCTTTTCTGTGTCTTTGGCTTTTTAGTAGGGACAATGGGGGAAAATCTATGATTTTCCTGATGTACTGTGCCTTAGGAAAGCTAAATTTGATCTAAAAACGAGTTTGAAAAATTTATAATTAAACAACCAGTAGAGAAACTCTGACAACTGGGAATCTTAGGACAAAGAGGAATGGTCATCAGCCTTATTTAATTTTGATATTAGTAATACAACAGTGTACTATTAAACACAGATCACAGAGATGCCAAGACACTAGCAACAAATTCAGGGTTTTGCATGACTATCAGATTGACATCAGAAAAAAATGATTTGTCCTTAATAGTAAAAATATAGGTGCCTGAGTAGTAAGATGAACTTCAAAGATGATGAGCTATGCTCTGAAACTAAAGTTAACGAGGAAAACCAGCCTTACTTATCTTTTTAATTCACCCTGCAGTATGATTTGAAGACAGCTTCCATCACGTGAGTCAAGACTGTTTAACACACAAAGGCAAGTGCAAAAATGTCTCAGGGGTTTTTATGATTGGTTCAAAGGAAGACGCAAATGTTACCATGGCACTTTCTAGAGTAGTAGGGTGATCCTAATCGTCTCTTTCCTTATTGTGAAAAGGAATTTCCAAAGCCTAATTACACATTCTATTACATAATAAAGCCTTCAACACAAACATACTCTGCTTGTTTATAACCAGCTAGCACCAGAGTAGTCCAATTAGTATAGAGAATTTAACCAGGGAAGAGTAAAACACTTACAAACTATCATCCAAAACTTCACTGCACATCATTCAAAGCAACTTACCTTGTAGTTTCTTCAGCACAGCAACCTCCATCTTCAGAACCTGCTTTGGCTGCTGAGCTGACTCCACCTTCAGTGCCACATTCTCCCTGGTGAGCATGTCCAAGGCATCGTAAATTTCTCCAAAGCCCCCACCCCCAATCTTTCTTAACTGCACAGAAAACAAAACAAAAACACACTCAAAATTATGCAAAGATTCTAACTGGAAGCCAATTCATCTTTCATAAGTAGAAAACATGTAATTTTACCATTCCTACCTTATGGCAAATGATTCCAACATTGTTAAGTCATTTATACAGCAAGGAGAACATAATTGGCACAAGGTAATATTAACACTTTCCTATAGATTTGAAATTATTTCAGTTATAAATAATTATTAAAGGTCTAGAGCTAGCATCAAAACTGTCACAAAAGCACAGTATCTGAGAGAATCAATTCCTACAAATACCATTCAATAGCAAGACTGGTTTAATCTAAAGCAGTCATTTGCAGCCTTTTTAAACAATGAAATCTTTTTGCCGTTTAAAATCTTACATAGAATCAATCTAGGCTAAGGGTAAAGAGGGAGGCTGAAGAATGGGATGAGCAGCCAGCACTCAATCTTTCATCCACATCTCCGTAGCAGGACTAACAGGATCCACAAAAGCAAAGTGGGGTTCTACAATCTCTCAGAGAACACTGCTATACATCTACACTTCAAAATAAGCGGAAACCAACATAATGCTTCCATCAACACCTTAAATGTTAACTTAGTTGGAGAACATCAGAATACTGGAGTATCATAAATAGGTTCTGAAATCTAAGCACAATTAGACCTATAAAGGGCTCTGAAATTCTGAGGTGAGTGATAAGCTTTAAGCAAGATGTGCCAAGAAACCAGTCTTCTACTTCCAAAAGCCATGTACTCTTTAATATAAGCAAACCTTAAGAATGTGATGTAACGTATAAAATTATTACCAAATGCATGAGGCCCAAGATCCTAAACCTTCCAAGAGGCTCGTGCTCCTGTCATGCTTACTTCCTTTTCCACTAGCATTTTCACTGGATACTGTATCTATGCTCTATCTCTCTGTCCCTTTCTTCCTGTGGTACAAGGGATCACACTCACAGCCCTGTGTACTACACAACTGAAGTACATACCCAACCCTTTAGGTCAATTTATCATCTGAATTTCTATGAAAATTATTTGTTTACCTTTTCAATTAGCAAATTTATCAAGCCATACCTTGGAATATCAATGTCTCTTAAATCATGTTGAGTAACTTTTCAGTTTTGTTTTGGAGACAAGATCCCTATTATGTATCCTTGGCTGTTTTGGAATTATGTAGACCAGGCTGTCTAAAAAGACATCGAGCATCATGCTGGGAGGTTTTTGTTTTCTTAAACTGGGGTTAAGAATTGGTTGGCTGGCCGGCAGTGGTGGTGCACGCCTTTAATCCCAGCACTTGGGAGGCAGAGGCAGGTGGATTTCTGAGTTCCAGGCCAGCCTAGTCTACAGAGTGAGTTCCAGGACAGCCAGGGCTACACAGAGAAACCCTGTCTCACAAAACAAAACAGAATTGGTTGGCTGTCCTCAAACATGACCTTGAACTCCTGCTACTCCTGCCTGCACCTCCTAAGAGTGAGGATTACAGGAATGGGCAGCACATCCAGTTTCATGTTTGCGTAACTATCCACTGAATGTCTTGCCTCACTACACAGGAGGCTTCTTCAAAGAGAGGCCACATAACTTATTTCTTTATATGTGCTTAGCAAAGTCCTATATAATAAGAATTTAATTACAGTGCTCGCTTTGCATGCTCAAGCCACAATTATTTTAAATTTGTTTGGTGATGAGAGGGGAGTAAAGATAAGGAACTATCGTGTGAGAGCAGAATGGAACCAGGTTCAGAGCTACAGTCAGACGTGCCATTCCTTGTGGGGCTCCAGCTGCTACCTGTGATTCTTTGTATGTTGTTTACGAAACCTGACGTAAACTTAAAAACTACACTGTGCTGAAAGATGAGGCCAGGAGGATCACCTAAACCCAGGTATTCAGAGACAAACCGGACAGCTTAGGACTGCTTCACAGCATACAAACAAGACATCCTAAGCAGCACTAAAGGTATGGTTTTATAATTTTGATTAATAGCTTATTATTTGATGACACAAAAGAACTTTATGTAAATTACAGAATTTCTTTAAAAACATCTGTGTTGGGTCTTTAGTCTATTCTTATTAATGCCATTTGAACAATAGTAGATTAATCATTTGTTTAACCTTGACAAAGCTCTAAAATATCTTCATTTGTTCTGAGACATAAACAAACTAACACACAGGTAATATAGTATGCTGAGGGCACATACATTAAAGATATCGATTACATTATCTCTCATCCCCCTCTTCTTTAATGTGAGGTACAGAAGACTTTTCTTATCGAACAAGGAAATGTGACTTTGACACTCCCTCGTCAAGAAGTAGAGTCTGGGGATATAATTCAATGGTAGAGGACTTCTTGTCTAGGACATATATACAAAGCACTGGGTTCATTCTTCAACACTGGCAAAAATTAAAAATAAAATGGAAGGCATAGAATCTGGTTTTTCACCTCCTTAAATGTGACTTAAAACAAACACTACGCCTGTTCTGAAGAGAGCCCTAAACCAGCTTGTTAGTGTCTATTTTCTATCTCTAAAAAAGCAAATGAAACATAGAATGCATGTTTGTATCTTTGGAAGTCACACATACACACACACACAGGAGATTCCTTAGAAAATGAACTACCAGTGGAAAAATGACAGCACTAGCAATTTCGAGGCCTCAGAACATTTCTAATCTTGGAGGTTTGTGGTTTGTTTTAAGAATGGGTCTCACTATGTAACTCAGGCTAGTCTTTTTGTTTGTTTGTTTTCTGAGACAGGATCTCTCTCTATAGCTTTAGCTATCCTGGAGCTATAAAGACCAGGTTGTAGACCAGGCTGGCCTCTAACTCACTGAGATCTACCTGCTCTGCTTCCCCAAGGCTGGCATTAAAGGCATGTACCACCATACCTGGCTCAGGCTGCTCTTGAACTCACAATACTCCTCCCCCAGGCTCCTGAGTGCTGATATTAACTAGCTAGTGTCACCTCACCAAGCTGTCACTTTATTTATTGAAGAATAAGCAATTTTTATCACAGTATTGAATATACTGCTCTCATAAAAATGCTATACCTGACTTTTAGAAACAATCACCAACTGTTAGGATCTCCCTGCATGCTAATGAAATGATTTTTTTTATATTGGGTCAAGAAAAATTTCAAAGTTTACTGATCTAGCTAATCAGTAACTTTTTTTATTATAAAAAAAGGTTGACAATGAATGTAACTCAGTGTTACAATATGTACTTTCCAATACTTTGAGGCCCTGGGTTCAAACCCCAGCACTACAAAAAAAAAAAAAAAAAGTTGCTACGGGGCCAGCAGGATGGTTTCTGGGTAAAGGCATGCTAAGTCTGAGGATCTGTTCGATGTCTGGAACCCACATGGAAAGAGAGAGCTGAGTCCCACAGGATGTCCTTTAAATTTCTACAGGTGCACTGTCACACCTAACCCCTACACATACACACAAGTAAGTATAACGTAATAAAAATATTTTAAAGCCACTAACAGATTTTCTTTCCCTTAATGAGTCTCTACTCTACTAATAGATCTAAGGAAACACTAAAACAGAGTTAAAATAGAAAGTATAAGGATCAAATCAATGCTGCCAAGCCCCCCAAACATGAGTGAATTATTATAATAATTTTTACACCTGATCCACTTTCATTTAACATATTAGAACTTTCATTACTCTAAATAATTTGCAGAAAAATGTAAGAAACGGCACTAATAATATTTTAAACATACTATTGATAAAATATGAATATAAATATGTATCTGTCTGTCATCTATCTACTACTTTCATGCTTCTCTATGTATTTATCTCATGTCTTTTTCAAGGGTCCAGAATTTGCTGCTGAAATTAGAATATATGGAGATCTTTCTCCTTTTAGATTAGAATACATGGAGATCATTCCATGTTTAGATCAATCACAATTTCAAATAAAAATTATATATCCCACAAAAAACAGAGTTAAAACATATAAAATAAAACTTCAGTTGACAAAAGACTGAATAAAAATAAAGATGTAATTATTCAAAACAAAAAATAGGTCCTTTAAATAAGTAGTCAGTGAGAGGATGTATTCCAGGTCTAGGACAAGAAAGTCATTAAAGGGCCATTAGTGACAGGCAGGAGTATCTATGTTGCCTAGCCAGTGTTGCCTTGGGTTCCATCCCTAGCACTAGAGGACTATTAGGAAGTCATGCATACCTATAACTCCAGAATTTGGAAGACTGAAGCTGAGACAGTAGTACTGAGCTAAAAGCCAGCTGGGCTACACAGTGAGATCTTATTTCAAAAAACCAAACATTGACATAAAACAAAATTAAAGGCCTATTAGAATCTGTGGTGGTTTGAATGAGAAGGCCCCCACAGGCTCATATATTTGAATACTTGATCTCCAGTTGGTAAGAATGTTTGGAAGGATTAGGAGGTGTGATCTTGCTGAAGGTGTGCCACAGGGGCAGGCTTTGAGGCTGCAAAGGTATGCCATCATTCCCAATTTTAAGACATGAGCCCTCAGTTCCTGGAATGGTAATATATATTCTGTGCCATTGTATATTCTAAATATATAATTTGCTTTTTGAATTTACAGGATGTTATAGTTAAGAGAATGCCTTGAGTCTCAGAAGAGACTCAAGACTTTAAACTTTAAAATGGAGGGGAGACTATGGGGACTTTTGACCTTGGACTAAAGGTCATTTTTGCATAATGATATGGCTGCAAGCCTGTGGGGGCCAGGAATGTGATGGTCTGAATGAGAATGTGCCCCATAGGCTCACATATTTGAATATCTGGTACTCTAGTTGGTACAAGTATTTGAGAAGAATTAAGAGGTGTAGCCTTATTGAAGGAGGTATGTCACTGGGAGTGTGGGCTTTGAGGTTTCAAAAGACTCATTCCATTCCCAGTGTGCTACTCTCTGCCTCCTGCTTGCAAATCTCATCAAGATTAGCTGTTCCAAACACCATGCCTTTGCTTTACCATCATGGTCTCTAATCCTCTGAAACTGTAAGTTCAGTTAAATGCTTTCTTTTATAAGTTGTCATAGTCATAGTGTTTTATTATCATAGGAGCAGAAAAGCAACTAAGACAGAGAGAGGCTTCTTAATGGGTGTCTCCTTAATCAGATAAAAATAATCTGAACGTCTGTAAGGACAACAACTACAAAGAACAGAACACATCAAATGGTCTGTGTGTGTGTGCTCACACATGCATGCACATGGGTAAATGCATGCCAAGGTGCACAAGTGGTAGTCAAAAGACAACTTATGAGAATCAGTGTTCTCCTTCCACTATGTGGGATCTTGAAATGAAACTTAGGTACTCAGGCTTGGAGGAAAGTGACTTTATTAGCTGACTCATTTCATTCTATTTACTTTTAGATTTATTTTTGTATTTTATGAATGGTTTGTCTGCATGTGTGTATGTGTACCATGTGAGCATCTGATGTCCTCAAAGATCAGAAGATAGCAGATAGTATCAGATCCGCTGGAACTGGAGTTAAAGATACATGTGAGCCACCATGTTGGTGTTAGAAACTGAACCTGCGTTCTCTGTAAGAACAACAAATGCTATTATCCACTGAGCCATCTCTCCAGCACCAGCTCCCTTGTAAGCTAGTTTCACTCTATAGCCCAGGCTGACCTAGGACCACCAATAGTCCAGGCTAGCCTTAAACTCATGAATGATACTCTTGCTTCAGCCTCCTCAGTACTGGGACTACAGGCATAAGACAGTAGGCAACAAAGGGATAAATTCACAACTTTTTCTTCTTTTTCTACCACTGAGTCTCTTCTCTCTTCTCTTCCCTCCTTCTGCTCTTACTCTACTCCAAGGCCGTCTACCCCAGGCTGGCCTCTAATGCCCTGAATGGCAGAATTGATCATCTTGACTTTGACCCTGCCATGACCTCCAACTATACCACACAATTATGTGGTGCTGGGATCTAATCCAGAGCCTCATTGCTAGGGAAGCATTTTACCAACCACAATGCATTCCCAGCCCTCAGAATTCAGTGAACATACTAAACAGAAAAATCTTAGAAGTCATTTGGATATTAGAAAACTAAGGAAAAAAAATCAATTATTTTGCATTCTTAAATAAGCTATCTTCAAGTAATCAAATAACGAATGATAGTAAATCTTTATAGATATACTTGCTAATAAACAAAAGAACTATAGAATACCAATGATTTACTATCTCTAATGAAGTAATAGACCTAGGTAATGATCATCAATAGATAAGTCACAAAAAGATACATAATAACACATTATAGGCCTATCAGTGAAAGTTCACAAAATGTTTATTTAAAAAAAATTTCTAGGTGTGTTTCTCATTGGTAGAATTGCCTAGATTATGCAAAGCCTTGGTTCTAATTGCCTGTATCATAAAACAAAGGCAAAAACTCTGTAAATAGTTACATTAAAAAATAAGTCCTTTTCTTTTAAAGATACATATTGATGTAAGAACAATTCAAAATAGTCTAGGAGGAGAAACAAGATTAAAGGTCCTAGCCAGACACTGTGTTGCCTAAGTCTAACTATGTACATACTGAGGAAGAAAAAAAGGAAAGGCAGCTCATTGTACTCTCAAACTCTTTGTTTTTTCCTCAAATACACTTTTATTTATAATATTAGCTACAGTAAGTCAGGAAATTTTGGAACTTATGAAACAAGTCTAAGAATTAGGGCATGAACACAACAATCATAGGAATAAAAGTCAAAATATCTGCTTTAGGCAGATAAGCAACATAGGTATTACTCCTTTAAAATGCTACTTTTTATTAGACTGTTTACCCCACATGCTTGCTAACCTTCCACCTTCCCCCACCTCTCTTTTCCCTTTCTTCATTCTATACTCACCACTTTCCATCTTTCTTTGACCAGGATTCCAACACTGAGGATATCTGGCTGCTCTCCTCCTCCACTCATTGCAAAACACTGATGAGGTAAAACAGCTACACAAGCATCTAGCTCCCAAGGGTGGATTCCATTTAACCTAAAATGAAAGAAACAGAAGCAACAGAGTCAATTAACAGATAATAGTCTAGCCTCAAGAAGCCTACTGATTCTATACATTATTATGTTGCTTCTGAAGAAGTATAGGGGACTCTCCACAACTACATTCCAAAAACTGATTCACATGGTCTTTCCAGTACAGATGACCAGCCATCACAAAGACATAGTGCATATATTTACATAACTGAAAAAGCAGAGTAAGCATGAGGGTCAAATGGCAGCAGACCCAGGACCACCATTATCCTGAGTATACACATTACCAGAGAAAAGGACATGGTCGCCAATTTACAACACTTTACAGTTTTGAACCTAGGGCCCTGAGCATGTTAGGCAAGGGCTTACCACTAAGCTACAGCCTCAGACTTTTTATTTTTTAAGACAGGCTCAAATTGTTCAGGCTCCTACTGAACTCACTCTGTAACCCAAGATGACTTAGAATTTGTGGTTCTTCTGCTCAGCCTCCCAATTAACTGTATGTATCATAGCATCTGCTACCAGACCCGGCAACAGCTTACAGTTTAATAGTTTTAGCGTACAATTCAATATCATTAGAGCTAATAACATTTAATATATTGTTAAGTACATTTATTCATTTTTCATGTGCGTGTGCACATATGCATGTACTAGTACATTTCTGGTACAAGCAAATGTAGAAGTCAGAGGACAACTTACAAGAGTCAGTTCTGTTCTTTTACCATAGAGGTTCTAGTAACTAAACAAGTTGTCAGGATTGGCAGCCAGCACCTTTATGTTCTGAAAAATCTCACCTATATCTCACAAAATGCACTTCAAATACATAGGAATTAATGTACACAGAAAAAAGGCTGTGACAAACCACTAAAACAATCATTTTTTAAAAAAGAAAAACAGCAAAAGAACAGTATATCTATGGAAAGCAAAGAGCAAAAAATACAGCCTAATAGACATGGAAACTATAACGTATCCCATGAATAGGAGAGAAAAAACATCAAAGTGACTTTTTAACATGTTGCATGTGTGGAAGCCAGAAAACCACCCTGGATGTCATCCTCAGTGTACTGCCTAGTTTTGTGTCAACCTGACACAAACTTAGAGTCATCAAAGAACAGAGAGCCTCAACTGAGAAAATGCCTCCATAAAATCCAGCTGTAGGCCAGCCTGTTAAGGATTTTCTTAATTAATTGATTGGGGAGGACCCAGCCAATTGTGGGTGGAGCCATCCCTGGGTTGATGGTCCTAGGTTCTATAAGAAAGCTGGGCTGAGCTAGCCATGGGAAGCAAGCTGGTAAGCAGTATACTCCTCCATGTCCTCTGCATCAGTTCCTGCCTCCAGGTTCCTGTCTGGCTTGAGTTCCTGTCCTGACTTCCTTAGATGATGAACTGTGATGAGGAAACAGTAAGCTGAGTAAACCCTTCCCTCCCCATGTTGCGTTGGTCATGGTGTTTTATCACAGCAATAGCAACCCTAAGACACTCAGGAATATCACCTTTGAGACAGAGTCTCAGTGGTCTAGAACTCACTGATTAGGCTAGACTGGTTGGCCAGCAAGCCCCAAACATCCTTGACTCTACCTCCCCAGTAGTGAGGTTAAAGAAAGAATCACCATGCCCAGCATTTTTATTCGGGTTCTGGATATTAAACAAGGCTCCTGCGCTTGAGAGGCAAGTACTTTACCAATCAAGCTGTCTTCTTAATCCAAATACTGTTAAGAGAAAAAAGCAAGATGGAAAAAAAAAAAAAGAAAGAGTATGGTATGCAGTCTTTGTGTAAAATTATACTAATTGTTTTTATTTAAAAGAGTGAGAGAAGAAAAAAAAAAAAAAAAAAAAAGGAAATTAAGCCAAAAGGCAATGAAATAATTCTTCATAACAGTAAGGAAATTTTTAGTAAAGGGCCAGAAAGCAGATACTTTAGCCTTCACTGCCCATATAGTCTATCATAGCTACTCAAATCTAGGAAGCCAGACAAAGACCACCCTCAGCTACATATCAAGTTCAAGGCTAGCCTAGGCTACATACATGAGTGTGTGTGTGTGTTTCATTTCCTAGCACGTGAATGGCAGCTAACAATTATCATAATCCCAGCTCCAAGGGATCTGATACCTTCTTTTGGCCTCAAATAAAGGAAAGTAAAAAGAACTTTCTTCCAGAGGTCCTGAGTTCAATTCCCAGCAACCACATGGTGGCTCACAACTATCTATAAAAGAGGATCTGATGCCCTCTTCTGGCCTGAGGATGTATATGTAGCAGAGGACTTATACATTAAAGAAAGAGAGAAAGACAGAGACAGAGACAGAGAGAGAAAGAAAGAACTTGAGGTAATAAAGATCATATAGGTGTTCCAAAATACAACAGGTCTAGGACAATAAACCAACTTGACCTTTGAGCCAGCAAGATAGCTCTGTAGTGACAGCCAAGCCTGATGACTTGAGTTTAATTCCTGGGACTCACATGATGGGAAGAGAAAACTAACTCCTGCAATTTGTCCTCTGACCTCTACACAAGGGCAGTGGCATAAACACAACACACACGAATGCAGGAATGCACATACCCCATCCCCATTGATGTAACTTTTAAAAATTTAACATCAGTTTCTAGCAATCCCTCTCATTCCTAAGTGTAAACAATACCAACCTATTTCCTACTTCTCTTCTTAGCCAAGAGTGAGTCTCTTTCAATAGGCACTTGATCTTAACCGTTTTATAATTCTGAGGGGAAAAAAAGATCCAGTTTGAGGGAAGAAGTTAATTAACAAACATCTTAGCATTGAACTGTTTTCTTCAAAATGCTTAAAATATTATGTATATTTTACCACAACAAAAAATAAAGTTTAAGTAGGGAGTGGTGGTTCATACCCATAGCCCCTGAACTTGGAAGGCAGAGGCAATGAATCAGGTCAAGGTCATCCACACCTACAAAGTGAGTTTGAGGCCAACACACACACACACACACACACACACACACACATTACTTTTTCTTTCTTTCTTTTTTCTTTTTGTTGAAACTGTTTTTCTTTGTGTAGCCTTAGCTGTCCTGGAACTCACTCTGTACACCAGACTGCAGACTGGCCTTGAACTTGGAGATCTGTCTGCCTCTGCCTTTGGAGTGCTGGGATCAAAGGCGTTCACTACCACCTCCACCAACCACCACCACACAGCAATAAAGATACTTCTAAAATATCTCTCAATTACCTCAATCTCCTGCTATTGATCATTTCCCTCCCTTGAAGTTGAGCTGGATCTAGTTTCTTGCCTCTAATTAAAAGAAAACAGCAAAAGATAATTCCTCTCTGTCTCTCCCTGTGTGCTTGCTACCATGAAGCATCCACCCTATTACCCCATGGAAAGGACCACCTGGCAGAAAACAAAAGCAGCTTCTAGAATATTACACAATTCCGGGAAAAACAGGTATCAATAGCTAACAAGAACTGTCCGGTGAATCTAACTCTCAAGACACAGAACCTCCCACCACCATCAGAGCAAACTTAAATTCTTCCTTCCCCTGCTTTACCCTGTGATGGCTGGGGTCCACCCTGACTACCACCTATAAACCACCCCCATGAAGTTCCCACTGACTGAATTACACCCAGAATGCTGACGATTAGACACTGAGAGATTAAATGTTTTAAAATCCCAGGTCCTGAAATGGGCACAGTGACACACACACACTAAAGCCGAGACAGGAGGATCTTGAAGGCAGCCTGGAGTACAAAGTGAAACTCATCTCCAGCAACAGGTAGCAATTTGTCAGACTTCAAGTGTATGAGGCAATAGCTTCCCATAGTGTACAATTACAGGTTCCTTTTCAATTCTACATCACAGATAACTGAAACACTATGTAACATGCTATAAAAACAATTAAAATAACTATGCTGTACTCATTTTTTATTAATACTAATATCATAAAAATATGTCAGAGCAATAATACTATTTTCTTCAAGAGAATTATTAAATAATTTCCTTCCTGGCAATATCCTTTTGTTTTATGTTTTTGAGACAGTTATTCTCTCTACATAGCCCTGGCTGTCCTGGAACTCACAGAGATCCATCTGCTTCCTGAGTGCTGGGATTAAAGGTGTGTATCACCACCTCCAGCTCTGGCAATAGTCTTAATGACCTAAAGTAGGCAGTAAATCTCATGGTAATAAATTCTGACAGTGATAATAAATCTGGATGTGTTGACAAAACAAACTCAAAGAGAATCAAATATGGATGGAATAGGCGACATGAAGATCAACTTGTAAATGTCAAAGAACAAGTGGTTTAAAAAATTATTTGAAACATTTGCTAAATAGCAAATGACTGAGGGGAAAAATAGCAAATTAGTAAGTGTCTTTGTTAAGGTTTCTAGGTATCCAGGTGTAGTGCTAGCGTATATTAGAGTTCTACATCTTGATCCATAGGGAGTAGAAAGAAACTGTGACATACTGGCCAGACCTGAGATTATAGGACCTCAAAGCCCTCGTCAACAGTGCCACACTTCCTTCAACAAGACCACACCTATTAATGGTGTCATTCCCTATGTGGCAAGTACTCAGACACATGAGTCTCTTGGAGCCAAACCTATTTAGTCCACCACACTAAGGAAATCCTGACATCATCAGTCACAGAACAAGAAAATGAACCAATACAAAACGTTCATTTTATATGAGACATTACCATAACATTGCAGTCACTCTACTGTCCTCTAACTCCAGAGGAGCTCCAGGACACAGGTTAGAGTTGGGCTGCTTAGATTGTTGCTGTTACTTCTCTGGGTCTCATTTTCTTATCTATTAAAAACAGGAATAGCTTGTTTTTCCATTACTGCTGAGATCATTGTACCCTCACAGTATAATCTACAAATTTGCCTTTAAACAGGCTAACAATGGTATCTAAGGATTTAAAGTGCTAATAAATGATGTATGTAGTGTTTACTTCTAACAAAACCTGACGCGCCGTGCTCAATAAATAGTAGTCCCATGTAATAAGTCACTTTGCAAATTTCTTAGCTTACAGAAGCAGTCACAGTCTCAGTCACAAATACAATATCTACAAAACAGTCTCTGTATTGACAGACTACTTATCAAAAGAACCAATTTTGTTTGCATGGAACCTATTAAATACCTACTATTTAACAAATTCCTACAAAAATGTCATTAGAAGAAAATTACTGTTTTACACTTTGCTTATAATCTGAATTATAGCATTTACATTGTTATATTTTTATTGTAAAAATTTGTAGAAAAACTAGTTGATCAAAAGAAAATAAAGCCAGGTGTGATGGCACACACCTATAATCCTAGCATTCAGGAGGCAGAGGCAGGTGGATACCTGTAAGTCCCAGGCCAGCCAGTGATACACATGAGACCCTATCTAAAAGAAACACACAAGAAAGGGGATGGGGTAGAAACCAACGCTATCTAATTATTATAAAGTATAAACTACTTTCCAAGTGTGTTATCACCTGAAGGACATTTTGAGTTCTCCTTCATAAAATAAAGGATGGAGGCATTATTTTAGCTGGCATTAAAGATTTTTTTGGGGGGGGGGTAAATGTTTCCTTTTGTTAGCATATTTTAATTGAACAAAATAATGAGTTATAATGAGTTTCATTATGATATTTTCATACATATTGAATATATTTTTCTCATATTCACCTCCCTTCAAAGTCTCCCCTCAGTGAAGTACCTTATTATAGCTCAGGCCAGCCTTGAACTCATAGTGATCCTTCCTCCTGAGCCTCACAAGTGTTGGGATTATAGGTGTGTACCATCATGCTCAACTCCAAAGAAACAACAGGAAACCGTGTAGGCTCTTGTACACTGCTGTGGGTACACCTGAGATAGCTAGCTAAGATGTCTGATGTCGTAAGATGGTGAAGATATGTTTCTCTGGGACATCCTAACTCCTTTCTTAGGTACGCATCCCAGAAAAACTCTTGGTCACTAAGATGGATATGGGAGAATTCATAATCATGCTATCCACAACAATTTAAATGCCCAGCACAGAGAGAACAGAAAAGCTCTAGTACATTCATATGGTAAACAGTCTTGTTAGTTTCCTATTGGTGCCCCAATGAAGCTGCACAAATGATCCAAGTTTATAATCTTACAGTGCTGGATGTCACAAATTCAGATGTCCACTGTGGAAGCAAGGCTATGTTCCCTCTAGAGGCTCTATAGGAAAATTCTTCTCCTTTCCAGCTTCTAGAACACGCCTAAACTCCTTGGCTTATAATTTCATTCCATTTTCAAAGAGAGTGTTGGAGCACCTTGATATTCTCTTATATTCTCATTCTCTCTCTCTCTCTCTCTCTCTCTCTTCTTTCTCTCACTCTTTCTTAAAAAACATGTATTTTATTTCCTTTACAAGGACCCTGTAATTACCCTGGACTCACCTTGACAGTCAAACCAATCCTCCCATGTCAAAGGCTTTAAAGGTTTAAATTTAATCACATCTGCAAAATCCCTTCTGTTGCCTAAGGTATCTTATTTATAGAATTCAAGAATTAGAATGTGAATATCTTGGAGGGTGAATTATTTTATTTGTCACAAGACTAAGCTAAAATATAAATGAAAAAGCCCCCATTAGTATACAGAACACTTTGAGTAAGTCTCTAATTCCTGAAAACAAGGCAAGAGAATTCACATGAGTCTTTCAGTATAAAGTTCAAGGGGAACAAACCTATGTTAAAGAAGACGCACATATAGGTAGGAGTTTTAAGAAGAAAGGCAAAGACACAATTATCACAAAAACTGGACACCTTTGGAGTAAAGAAGATACAGGGACAGATCAGGAACAGGCTTCTGAGATGCTGACATGATTTTAAACACTTAGGTTTACAACTATCTTAAAACTACATATATTTTATATGTGCTATAATTAATATCCCATAAAAAGAACATTAATAAATAACAGTTGTGTATAATGATGGGTCAGGGCAGTCATCTATGCAACAGAAAATGTCAGTGAACCTGAGAGTTGAATACGGACAGAAATCTAGGTTTAGAGTAGACAGTCTCAGAATGTCAGACACAATTTATAATGTCATTTATATATTTTAAAAACCATTTCATTATTTTTTGTGTATGTATTTAGCATGCATTTATTATGTCTGCATACCTATGTGTGTAGTGCCCCTGGAGGCCAGAGATGGCATCAGATCCCCTGGAACTAGATTTACAAATGATTGTGAGCTATGATGTGGGTACTTGGAATTGAACACAGGTCCTCTAGAGAGCAACCAGTGTTCTCAACTACTGGACCACTGCTGCAGCCCCCAAATAGAGTAAATTTTCTAACACATTACATTTCTTGAGAGTAAGACTTTTAATTCATTGTTTTACCCATGTTTGATTTTCTGTTTTAAAGTCAATGCATTTTTATTCGAAGATGATATGGTAGTATGTAGTGGGAGTTTTGATTTCTTTAAAAACTCAGTTATGTTATGTGAATAAGGTGTTGTTGTTATTATTATTATATTTATAATCCAGCTGTTGCTCCCCTCCCACAGATCCTCATCCCATTCCTCCTCCACCCTGTCTCCCATACGATGTTCCCACCACCACCAGGTCTCCCCCCTTCCTGGTGCCTCAAGTCTCTCAAGGCTTAGGTGCATCTTCTCCCACTGAGGCCAGACCAGGCAGTCCTCTGCTATATACGTGGGGTGCCTTGGACCAGCTCTGCCTCAGACCAGCTGGTTTATGCTGCCTGGTTGGTAGCTGAGTCTCTAGGAGCTCCTAGGGTTCCGGGTTAGTTGAGACTGCTGGTCTTCTTATGGAGGTCGCCCTCCTCATCTGCTTCTTCCATCCTTCCCCTAATTCAACCACAGGGGTCCCCAACTCCAGTTCAATGGTTGTGTGTAAGTACCTGCATCTGTCTCAGTCAGCTGCTGGTTGGGCCTCTCAGAGGACGGCCATGCTAGGCTCCTGTCTATAAGCTACAGCATATTATCAGTAATAGTGTCAGGTCTTGGTGCATCCCCACGAGATGGATCCCGTTAGGCCAGTCACTGAACCTCCTTTCCCTCAGTCTCCTCTCCCTTTTTAGACAGGAACAATTCAGGGACAGAAATTTTGGCTGTGGGTCAGTAATCTAATCCTGCCCCTCCATTTGAGGCCCTATCTATCTATTGGAGGTAGACTCTTAAGAGTTCCCTCTCCCCAGTGTTGGGCCATTTCATCTAAGGTCACTCCCATTGAGTCCTGAGAGTCTCTCAACTCTCAGGTCTCTGGTACTTTCAAGAAGCTCCCCCACCTCCCACCCTCCAAGGCTGCACATTTCCATTGATTCTGCTGGCCCTCAGGGCTTTGCTCCTTTTGCCTCCCCCTCCCCCCACTCCCAATACCTAATCATGTTCCTCTTTTCCCCTTCCCCTCAACTCTCCCACCCAGGTCCCTCCCTCTCTCTGCCTCCAGTGATTATTTTCCTCCCCCTTCTAAGTGGGATTGAAGCATCCTCACTTGGCCCCTCTGCTTGTTAACATTCTTGAGTTCTGTGGATTGTATCCTAGGTATTCTGTACTTTTTGGCTAATATTCACTTATTAGTAAGTATGTACCATGCATGTCCTTTTGGGTCTAGGTTACCTCACTCAGGAAAATATTTTCTAGTTCCATCCATTTGCCTGCAAAATTCATGATGTCCTCATTCTTAATAGCTGAATAAATGAATAATATTTCATTGTATAAATGAACCACATTTTCTGTATCCATTCTTTGTTTGAGGGACATCTATGTTGTTAACAGTTTCTGGCTATCCCAAATACGGCTGCTATGAACATAGTGGAACACGCGTCCCTGTGGCATGGTGGGGCATCTTTTGGATATATGCCCAAGAGTGGTATAGCTGGGACTTTAGGTAGATGTTATTTTCAATTTTCTGAGGAACCACCAGATTGATTTCCAGAGTGGTTGTACCAGTTTGCAATTCCACCAGCAATGGAGGAGTGTTCCTCTTTCTCTACATCCTCACCAGCATCTGCTGAGTTTTTTATCTTGGCCATTCTGATTGGTGTAAGGTGGAATCTCAGGGTCATTTTGATTTGCATTTCCCTGATGACTAAGGACTTTGAACATTTCTTTAAGTGCTTCTCCTCGGCCATTTGAGATTCCTCTGTTGTGAATCCTCTGTTTAGCTCTGTACCCCGTTTTTTAATTGGGTTATTTGGTTTTTGAGAGGTTAGTTTCTTGAGTTCTTTATATATTTTGGATATTAGCCCTCTATTGGATGTGGGGTTTGTGAAGCTTTTTTTCCCAATCCGTAGGTTGCCAATTTGTCTTATTGGCTATGTCCTTTGCCTTAAAGAAGCTTTTCAGTTTCATGAGGTCCCATTTATCAATTGTTGATCTTAAAACCTGAGCCATTGGAGTTCTGTTCAAGAAATTTCCCTCTGTGTCAATGAGTTCAAGACTCTTCCCCACTTTCTCCCTCTATTCGATTCAGTGTTTCTGGTTTTATTTTGGGGTCCTTGATCCACTTGGACTTGAGATTTGTACAAGTTGATAAATATGGGTCTATTTTCGTTCTCCTACATACAGACCACCAGGTAGACCAGCACCATTAATTGAAGATGCTTTTTTTCCACTGTATGGTTTTGGCTTCTTTGTTAAGGTCAAGAGTCCATAAGTGTGTGGTTTTATTTCTGGGTCTTCAATTCTTTTCCAATGATCTACCTGTCTGTCTCTGTACCAATACTACGAAGTTTTTATCACTACTGCTCTGTAGTATAGCTTGAGGTCAGGTATTCCCCCAGAAGTTCTGTTATTGTTAAGAATTGTTATCACTATCCTGGGTTTTTTGTTTTTCCATATGAAATTGAGAATTACTCTTTCCATGTCTGTAAAGAATTGTGTTGGAATTTTGATGGGGATTCCGTTGAATCTGTAAGTTGCTTTTGGTAGGATGGCCATTTTTACTATATTAATCCTACCAATCCATGAGCATGGGAGATCTTCTGAAGTGTTCTTTGATGTCTTTCTTGAGAGACTTGACATTCTTATCATACAGATCTTTCACTTATTTGGTTAGAGTTACACCAAGATATTTTATATTATCTTTGACTACTGTGAAGGGTGTTGTTTCCCTATTTTCTTTCTCAGCCCATTTATCATTTATATAAAAGGAGGCTACTGATTTGTTTGAGTTAATTTTATATCCAGCCACTTTGCTTTTGTTTATCAGCGGTAGTTCTCTGGTAGAATTTTTGGGATTGCTTATGTATACCATCATATCATCCACATATAATGATTCCTTGACTTCTTTGTCATTTGTATCCCCTTGATTTCCTTTTATTGTCTTTATTGCTCTACCTAGCACGTCGAGTACTATATTGAATAGATAGAGAGTGGACAGCCTTGTCTTGTCCCTGATTTTAGTGGGATTGCTTCAAGTATCTTTCCATTTAATTTGATATTGGCTGTTGATATTTGCTGTATATTGCTTTTATTATGTTTAGGTATGGGCCTCGAATTCCTGATCTCTCCAGTACTTTTAACATGAAGGGGTGTTGTATTTTGTCAAATACTTTTTTAGCATCTAATTAGATGATCATGTGATCTTTTTTCTTTTAGTTTGTTTATATAGTGGGTTACATTAATGGATTTTTGTATATTAAATCATCCCTGAATCCCTGGGTTGAAGCCTATTTGATCATGGTGAATGATGGTTTTGATGTGTTCTTGGATTTGGTTTGCTAAGATTTTACTGAGCAGTTTTGTATCAATATTCAAAGTCTGAAGTTCTCTTTCTTTATTGGGTCTCTGTGTGATTTAGGTATCAAAATAATTGTGGCTTCATAGAATGAGTTAGGTTGTGTTCCTTCTGTTTCTATTGTATGGAATAGCTTGAGGAATGTTGGTATTAGCTCTTCTTTGAAGGTCTGGTAGAATTCTGCACTAAAGTGGGGTGGGTACTTCAGGACCCAATCCAGAATACTGTACATACTAGGCATGTGCTCTACCACTGAGCCACATTTCCCCAGGCCTCATTTTTGTATTCCTATTATAAAGAATACCAACATAGAACAGTCTTTCAGTAGATGTTTATAAGTGAAATGTCTTTCACTTCCTATACAGTTGAATAAAACTACAAAGTTCTAGCCAGGCAGGCTCAGTGGGGTACCTCTTTAATCCCAGCACTTTAGAAAGAGAGACAAATAGATCTCTGAGTTTGAGGCTAGCCTGGTCTACAGAACAAGTTCCAAGACAGTGAGAGCTACAAAGAGAAACCCTGTCTTGAAAACAAAAACAAAAAAACCTAAGTAGTTTTATGACAACCAACACTTTCAATAACCTGCAATGAATGCAGAGTGAAATGAAATATAATACCCAGCATTGTCCTCCTTAACAATTAAGAAAAGTTAAATTATAATTTACAAAGTGCTCTCACAAGCAGAACAAACACACACACACACACACACACACACACACACAAAGAAAGAAACCTAAACAAACAAAAAAATTAATGATGATTCTCTGTACACGTACTCTAAAACCAAGCTGTTAGGATTAAGAAAATGTAGCCCCCTCTGGCAATGGCAAAGAGACAACTTGGTGGTGTTGTTCTTATATAGGTCAGGGGCAGAGCAGATGGCAGTCCTTCGTTCATCCTAGCTTGATTCCTGGCTTGGTGGCCAAAGATGGTTTATGTCTAGGACACACAAAAAAATAAAAAAATAAAAAATAAAATCCAGGCAGTACAGTGAGGGAAGAGGAAGACACACACAGACTTGCTGAGAGGCAGGGAGGGGCACGCCCACAGTCCTGCCCTCTGCTCCACAGCAAGGGTAGGCCATAGACAAAGCCCACTTACCACCACCCAGAGCAGCCTGGGAGGGGGAAGACAGAGACCTGCCAACCACAGACCTATTCTCCTAGGCATTGCATAGGCAGGCTACTAGCCACCTATTTGCTGCCACACCATACAATGCAGACAGAGGATGTCATCAGGGGCCGGACAGCAGCAGCGAGCCTGCACAAGGAGCAACCACAATATGCAAGTATGTGGTAGACAGACAGGAGAGAGGAGAAAAAAAAAGTGGACAGCTTGAGCATTATGAAGAGAGGTAGATGCAACTAGAGACCCAAGGGGTAGAGAAAAGTAGCCTGTTGTGAATGGCTAGCCCTGCCACCTGGGGCTATGATGAGCTCCCAGCCTGAGCTGCTGCTGAGGGCCATGTCTAGGTCTATGGTTATGCAGCAGCAGGGGTCAGTATCCAGTATCTCATATTACTACTAGAGAACATGAGAACATTCCTGGTAGGGGCAGCAACCAGGGACCAGGTAGATGTTCAGGGGCTATACAGAACTGGCCCTGCCCCTCACTGGCTGCCATACTCTGGAGAGCTGGCCCCATCTTTCACCAGCCTTGGGAGAGCTAACCCTGGACCGCCCCTGGACAACAGTGGAGTTGGCCCTGATAGAAAATGCACGGGTAAGGTAAGCCAGCCTGAGGGTGTGGGAGTGGGAGAGCTGGCTCGGGCCCTACCAGACTGCAGCACTTGGGGAGTGGGCCCTGTACCTTGACTGGGCAGCACAGTGGAGCTGGCTCTGGAGGTGTGGGTAAAGGTGAGCTGGCCCTAAGGGTATGGAGAGCAGACCCTGCCTCCTATTGTTGATACAGTGCTGTAGAGCTTGCCCTGGCAGCTCAGATAAGAGCCAGTGGGCTGACCAGCTAAGCTACCACCCAGGTTCAGATCCATGGCTCTGAATTGGTCCACCCCAAAATCCATATCATCTGCAAACCACTTCGACATGTGAAAGAGCCAGTCCAGTTGATCCAAAGCTGAGGAATCTCCATGACACAGGACAACAACAGGTTAACTGGGGGGAGGCCCAGTAAGGATTCAATATTGATGGTGTCACAGAAGCCAGAGATCTCAAACCAGACCAGTGACTCACTGCAATGAACATTTGCAAGTGAAGAGATTTAGACAGAGGGATACTCAGAGGGATATACACACTGAGACATACTACAGCTTCAATGATGAGATGTTTTCTGTGCTTTGGCTTTTTTATTTGTTTGTGTACATGTGTTTTATTTTGAAGGGAGGTTGTAAGGATCAGATATGAGGGGATGGGGAGATGAGCAGGACTAGGGTGTATGATGTGAAACTCACAAAGAATTAATAAAAAGTTAAAAAAGAAAAGCATGCTACTGAATGATGGATTGACATGTCTTGTACACAGCCAACCTAATTTAGCAGCTGACATTACGAAAAAAAAAATGCATGTAGCAGCCAAGTGTAGTGGTGCATGCCTTAATCCCAGCACTCAGGAGGCAGAGGCAGGCAGATCTCTGAATTGGAGGCCAGCCTGGTCTACAGAGGACAGCCAGGGCTACACAGAGAAACCCTGTCTCGAGAAAAAAAAAGAAAAGAAAAGAAGAAAGAAAAACAAACAACAACAACAAAAAAAGAAAAGAAAAGAAAAAAAGGAAGGAAGGAAGCAAGCAAGCAAGCAAGCAAGCAGGCTAAGCACGTCATGGAGACCAAGCCAGTAAGCAGCACACTGCTTCTGCTTCAGTCCCTGCCTAGAGTTCCTGTGCTGACGTCCTTCAATGATGGACTGTGTGACGTGGAAATGTAAACCAAATAAACCTAACCTCCCCAAATTGCTCTTGGTCTTGATGTTTTATCACAGCAACAGACATCTGAGGCAGTAGGTAAGTAAATACACAGAAGAGCAAGCAAACATAACATAAAAAGTGCATGGGAAAAGAATTACATCAGCCAAATAAAAAGTTCTTATTTAGAGGAAAGAATACACAGGCCTGAAAGTTAAACTGAATTCAGTAAAAACTAGGCTAACAGCTTGGGGATGTAGGTCAGTGGTAGAGTGCTTCCTAGTCTAGATTCCATGTCTGATATTGCAAAATGTTTTAACATTTCTTTTGCAGTTGGGTATGGTGGTTCACATCTTAATCCCAGCCAAAGCAATCCTAAAATAAAAGAATATACACTTCTTGACCTCAAACTATACTGCAGACCCACAATCACAAAGACACTGAGCACTAAAAAGACATGAGGGCAGAGATCCCAGATATCCACACTACAGCTCTGTACACCTAACTTTACCTGTATAAAGATAAATACTGGGAAAAAAGTTTGTTCAATAAATGGTGCTTGCAAAACTGGATAACCACCTGCAGAAGAATGAAATGAGACCAGTCTCTCTCTCCTCTCTCTCTTCTCTCTCTCTCTCTCTCCACACACACACACACACAAACACACCCAGCACAAAAATTAATTCAAAGTAGATCAGACCTTAATTTAAAACCTGGAGTGCTGACACTCCTCGGGGAATTCAGGATATAGGTATAAGCAAAAAAACTTTCAACAGAAGCCCAATGGCACAACAAAGAGACATAAGAGTTGACAAAAAGGACTACATGAAATCTCCACCACAAACAAAACCAACAGAATGAACAAACAGCCTATGAAATAGGAGGAAATCTTTGCCAGTTCTACTTCAGACAAGGGATTGCTATCTACACTTACGTAAAGAACTGCAAAAATTAAAAACAAACAAAAACAACAACAAAACCCCAAACAAACAAACCAAACTGCTCAGCAATTAAAAGTACTTGCTGCTCTTCCAGAAAATCAGTCTGAATCCCAGCATCATAGCTACCTATAATTCCAGTCCCACATATTCAACACCTTCTTCAGTAAGTACTCACGGACAACACACAGGTACTCATGCACAAAACACACACAAAAGCTTTTCTAAAAACTGACAATAGCCAGATGTATTGGCACATGCCTTTAATCCCAACATTCTGGAGTCAACAACTGGCAGAGTTCAAGGTCAGCCTTGTCTTGTCTACATAGGGAATTCTAGGATAGCCTGTTTCAAACTCACAAAAAAACAAAACAAAAAATCAGCTGACAATGAATGAGATAATCTTCACAAGAATATATACAAATGGCTAAAGTGTTCAACATGCTTAGCCACGAGGAAAGACAAAATTAGCTCCTCTTAAGCCACCATCACACCCCAGTCAGAAAACAAATGACAATAAATGCTGGAGAGTTTGTGAGGGAGGAGCACCCCACTCACTGCTGATAGGATGTAAATGTAAACTGATCTAGCCACTATGGAAATCAGTGTGGACGTTTTACAAAAATCTAAAAATAGAACTCCCATATGACCAAGCTAAACCATTTCAGGGCATATATTCTATTTGCATATCCATGCATATTGCTGCTCTATTTACAACAGCAAGGAAATGGAATCACCTAGATATACATCAAGAGATGAATGAACAATAAAAACATGATATAGTGTGTGTGCACATAAATACACAATGGAATTTTATTCCTCCATAAAGAAAAATAAATTATTAATTGCAGGAAAATAAATGGATCTGGAAAATGTTGAGGTAATCAGTCAGAAAGACAAACACCACATGCTCTCCCTCATATGTGGATGCTGCCTTTAAAAGTTTATATGTATGTTTATACACAATGAGCATGTGTAGGGGCCAGGAAACAGAAGAGGGCCCATGAGAGATGGAAAATGGAGGCTTTAAAGCAGTGGCTGGGAACACGTGGTCCAAAGGTAGAAGGAAGAGCCCTGTGGTGGAAGGATAGAAATGGAAGCGGGAGAGGCAGGGAGATGGTGGGTAAGCAGCTGTATTTGTGGGGCAGATCAACCAAAATTAAATAGCTATGAAAATGCCATTTTAACAAAAATGTCATTTTGGAGACTAATTAAAACAATAAAAATAAAACTGAGGCCGGGCAGTTTGGCACGCCTTTAATCCCAGCACTTGGGAGGCAGAGGCAGGCGGATTTCTGAGTTCGAGGCTAGCGTGGTCTACAGAGTGAGTTCCAGGACAGCCAGGGCTATACAGAGAAACCCTGTCTCGAAAAACAAAACAAAACAAAAAAACCCAACAACAACAAAAAAAACTGAGCATGATGATTTAGACTGTAACTCAACACTCATGATCTAAGGCAGGAGAATTACCATGAATTCAAGGCGAGTCTGAACTATATAGAGTAAGATCCTATCACAAAAAGTCCCTTCCCCCATCAAAAGAAAATGGGCTAATTACATGGACTTCACTGTTTTGAGAAGGTTAGGGGGCATCCATCTGGGAATGACTCCAGAGCAAAAATTCATTTAGGAGACCTATTATTCAGACAGGCTGAAGTGATAAACTTATATACATTGGCTCTAAACTAGATAAGTCACTAAATATATAGCATGGTTTCGTGTCATATATAATTTATATAAGACTTTGTTCTTTAACAGAAAAATATAAGAAAATTATTTTTACCTATGATTTTAATGTCAATGAATACAATGTTAAAATGATTCATTAGGAACGGTCTACGATGCATTTAAAGATGAGGGAATATAGTTGAAGCTATATTTGGGCATAGACATATGTATTTCTAGTGAGAGTGTAAATGGGTTGTTCACGGCTCTTCTTTGTTTGAGATTTAAATACACACATCTTACCACTTTAAATCCTGGCCACAATAAAGACACAACAAAGTAAAAGGAACCAAACTTACCTTACTAACCAACTAGAAAAGCAGACAAAAATATATAAAACAGCAGGTTTCAGAAATCAGACACCAGGCAGCACAGCACAGAGATCCCTGAGAAAACACAGAGAAGTGAAGGGAGCTCCACCACTGCCCAGGTCATGCCCAGAGACAACTCCACAGTGAAGTTCAGGAGTGGGAAGCCCAAGAGTCCATCTACAGAGGATTCACCCTCGGAGAGGCTTTGGCTCAATACTCACCAGTGCATGTTATGAGCTATAAGGCTAAGCTCACTGGAAAGGGGCAGGAGAATACACCCACTTTCACACAGAACTATGAATAAGGGCCTTGGATTCACGAAACTATGTTCAAATAACTGTATCCCAATATCCCACATAGTGGGACACAAACAAATCTTTACCCAGAAAACAGAAATGCCTCCATGTATCTTATCTTACTATAATGCATTAAAGCTTAAAATCAACAGTTAACAAGTCTCTACTAATTATGCAAATGTAGATTAAACAATGTATTATTGAATGATGAATGAGTCAAGAAATCAAATTTTTGGAATTAACTGAAAATGAAAACAAGACAACAACAGCAACAACAAAAACCTTCAGGAACACAATAAATAGAGTGCTAAGAAGGAACTTTTTTTTTTTTTTGAGATTTATTTATTTATTTTATGTATGTGAGTACACTATTGCTCTCTTCAGACCCACCAGAAGAGGGTGTCAGGTTCCCATTACAGATGGTTGTGAGCCACCACGTGGTTGCTGGGACTTCAATTCAGGTCCTGTGGAAGAACAGCTAGTGCTCTTAACTCCTGACCATCTCTCCAGCCCATCTGTCTAAGCCTCTTTGTCTAGTTTTTTAATGTATAGACTTAGAACTATAAAGTTCCTTCTTGGGGCTGGAGAGATGGTCAGGAGTTAAGAGCACTAGCTGTTCTTCCACAGGACCTGAATTGAAGTCCCAGCACCCACATTGCAGCTTACAACTGTCTGCAACTCATGTTCCAGGGGATCTGACACCCTCCCACAGACATACAAGCAGGCAAAAAATTAAAAAAAAAAAATCAGAGTACAAATAAACAACTTAATGTCAAGATGGCAAGAAATAATAAAATTAGAGCCATAATTAACAAGACAGAAACAAAGAAAACAATATTATGAATCAACAAGTCTAAGAGTTGCTTTACTATAGTTGGCTTTAATGTCAACTTGCCAGGAACTAGAAACACCTGTGTACAGGAGTCTCGCCTGACAATTAGTGAGCTTGAAAATATAGAAAAGGGAATCATCCAACAGGAAATGAATGTGTGTGTGTGTGTGTGTGTGTGTGTGTGGGTGGTGGTGGTGGTGGTGGTGGTGGTGGTGGTGGCAGCAAATGAAAACCACAGAGAGTAAAAGAAATCAAGTGCACAAAGCATCAGAGCACTGTGGGATCAGACTGAAGGGCTAACACCCACAGAACCATAATCCAAGGAGAACAATGAACCTCATTTATCCTTCAATTTCTGTAATTTTTATTATCCTCTTTTCACTTATTATAACCATGCCATCTCGAAAAATTTCTTCTCACTTTTAAAATCATTTATTTTATTTTTCCAAATTTGATAAAAACTAACTATACTGCATACCAGTTATTACTAAAAGTACAAAATCTGGTGCTTCCTAGTTAACCATGCTATAAAAGTTGTGGACTGTTTCATGTATGTTTGTGTGTGTTCAGGTGCACGTGTGTGTTCATGCATGTGAACACCAGAAGGCAACCTTGTGTGTCTTATCAGGTGTAATCCACTTTTTTTTATTTTTTGCTGAATGAGCCTGGCAACCTGAGGTCAATCTCCAGGGCCCACATCAAGGTAGAAGGGCAGAATCAGATGAACAAAATTGTCTTCTGACCTTCATACTCACTCTGTTGCATGAATATGCCACATACAAAATAACTAAAAGTTCTTTAAATTTCTAAATTGCTCTGTAAAATGAAGCCCACTAGAGGAGAGACAGTGAGATTAAGGAAGAGGGCCATAGGTCACAGAACGCACCTGATATGACAGTGAAGAAGAAACACTGGAGGCTGAAGGAGTATGTGCTCTTGAGTGACTGGAAAGATTTTTTCCTAAAGCTGTTTCAAGGTGTGCTTTTTAATTTTGTCAATTTGATTAGATTAAGAAGACCTAAGAAGTTAGCAGAGCACAGCTCTGAATGTGACTGTGACATTTCCAGGGAGGGATGAATACCTGCCATGAATGTGGGAGACATTAGCCAATAGATAGTCGAGAGCCGAATGAAATTAAAGGGGAAGCAGAAGAAAGTCCTTGCGAGTGCAGGAGTTACCTCTCCGTTTCCTGGCCACCAGGATGTGAGCTCAGCCTGGCAATCCTTCTCTGCCATGATAACCACAGGACAAAATACGTCATTCCTCCCTTAAGCCATTTCTGTCAATTACTCTGTCACAGTAATGAAATGACTAGCACAGGCCACATTGCAGCCATGGTCCATGCAGATATAACTATCACTCAAACTGGTAACAGACCTTGGTATTATCCATATGATACAGATTCTGTAAGCACACAGAATAAAAGGGCTATAGAGTGGTAGAGGCTTCCATTCCAATTTAAAGCAAGGTTAGTATCCCTGCAGACAGACTCCTGTAAAGGCACGAGAGCAATGTGTACAGCCACAAGAATGAAGCCAAAGATAAAATGGAGACCTCCTGGAAAGATGGATGGGTCAGGAACTTGGAATGTGCAAATCAAAAAGACATAGGTGGGCCTGGAGAGATGGCTCAGCGGTTAAGAGCACTGACTGCTCTTCCAGAGGTCCTAAGTTCAATTCCCAGCACCCATATGGTGGCTGTCTTAGTCAGGATTTCTATTCCTGCACAAATATCATGACCAAGAAGCAAGTTGGGGAGGAAAGGGTTTATTCAGCTTACACTTCCACTTTGCTGTTCATCACCAAAGGAAGTCAGGACTGGAACTCAAGCAGGTGAGGAAGCAGGAGCTGATGCAGAGGCCATGAAGGGATGTTACTTACTGGCTTGGTTCCCCTGGCTTGCTCAGCTGGCTTTCTTATAGAACCCAAGACTACCAGCCCATAGATGGTACCACCTACAGTGGATCCTCTCCCCTTGATCACTAATTGAGAAAATGCCTTACCGCTGGATCTCATGGAGGCATTTTCTCAACTGAAGCTCCTTTCTCTGTGATAACTCCAGCTTGTGTCAAGTTGACACACAAAACTAGCCAGTACAGTGGCTAACAACCATCTGTAATGGGATCCGATGTCCTCTTCTGGTGTGTCTGAAGACAGTGACAGTGTATTCATATAAATACAATAAACAAATCTTAAAAAAAAAAGTTTTGTTTTATTTTGTTTTGTTTTTTAAAAAAAGACATAGGCTGCTATCAAGAAAGTCAACCAAAGCAAAAAGCTATGTGCGCTACAAACAGCACGTCCTCAGGAGAAGTGCTGATCTGGAGAACATATTACATACTATGTCCACCATGGATCTATGGGATTTTCTTCCCCTGTTGGGTTTGTCTTGCTTTGGTCCTAGCCCACCTTGTTATTTTCTATTTCTTCCTTTGGGAATGAAAGTGTTCACCCTGTGCCATTACACTTAAGTATGAAATTTTCCTTTTGGTTTTACAAGGACTCACAGCTGAGTTTGATTTCATCTCAAATACTCTGAACTTGGACTTTTGAACAATGTTAGACCTGTAAAGACTGAAAACTGTGGAGGTAGACTGCATAGTTGTATGGCCATGGGCATGAGCCTTCGGGAGGCCAGAGAGGGGATCAATCTCTCTCTCTCTCTCTCTCTCTCTCTCTCTCTCTCTCTCTCTCTCT
>JADRCH010000088.1:8728401-8779280 GCA_019843965.1 Rhynchomys soricoides
TCTCTCTCTCTCTCTCTCTCTCTCTCTCTCTCTCTCTCTCTCTCTCTCTCTGTGAGTTGAGTGTATGTGTGTGCAGGCTCCCATGCCACAGCATGCATGTGAAGGTTTGAAACAGGGACTGACTTTTGCTGTTCTCCCCCAAACATACCAGATGAGAGCTCCCGAGGACTTTCATCTCCACCTACCATCTCAGCACATGTACAGATGTGTGCTTCCACAGCTGGCTTCACATGGGTTCTGGGGATCTGAATTCTAGTTCTCACACTTGTGTGTCAAGCATGTTTATCCGCTGAGCCATCCTCCCAATCCAAATGGTATGGTTTAAAGAGGTATGTGTGGGTTCGAGTTAACAAGAGATGGACTTGTGAGGGTTAATCCTGATTGCTAACTTGATTGAACTGAGAAGCGCCCAGGAGATTAGTAAAGTACACCTCTGGGTAGATCTGTGAGGGCATGAGACACTAACATAGGCATTTTTTGTGCCTCCTCAATGCCATGAAGTGGGCTGATCTTTTCTACCATGCCCTCCCTGCCACAGTGGGTAAAAACCTCAACACTGTGAAACAAAATGTTTCCTTCTTTGTTTTTCTCCTGTTTGTCACAGATGCACAGTATCTGAATAACACACAAGGGTTATGTGCACATTATTTTTACTACCTTTTTAATTAATTTAAGTACATTTATTTTTAATTATTTAATTAGAGTGAACTATTTCCACTGACCTCTGAAGCTAACACAAACACAGAATGAGTTAGGGTTAGTAAAACAGAAACCTCTCAAGTTTTACCTCCAAACACTTGTTGCAAGCTCATGGCTTCACTTTCTCTTCATAATGCAGGAAACTTGTATAATGATATGCTTCTACAGGTTTGCTCAAAAGTATATTGTAAGCTCAAAAGTAAAGAGATATTTCTCTTTTGTCTACTGCTCAATCTTTAACCCACAGCAGTATAACAGGGAAATGCTTAGCAAGTATTTAAAAAAATGGATGCAAGCATTTGTTACAACAACTCACTGTTCAACGATTCAAAGAAATTACTTTGAATAGTATATATAATTAATACATATTGTATATTATATTATTATATATATATAATAAAATTATACATACTATTCAAAGCAATTTCTGTGCACATGTGAGTCTGGTGCCCTAGAACTGGATCCCCTAGAACTGAAGCTATTGATGGTTGTGAACCACCATGTGGCTGCTGAAAACCGAACTCAGGTTCTCTGCAAGAGGAGCAAGTACTCTTAAATATTGAGCCAGCTCTCCAGCTTATGTTGAATTTATTAATGCCATGAAAGTCCAACAGAAAGGGAGTCCTAATACAGCTTACCATTAATTTAGCATCTAGGTGATTTTAAATCAAATGTCATTATCAGTATAGCTCACACTTTTCTCTTTGGTTTTTCTTTTTCCTACTTTCTTCCCTTAAACTAGTCATTGGAAAACGTTAATAAAAACCATTTTCAGATACTATATAAGCTGAGATACTTAGTGGACCAAAAAGAAAAAAGAAACAAACAAACTGTACAAACATACTCCATAACATACAACACATGCAATGCAGAAAGCTGCAGACAAATATTAACAAAATATTGAGATGATCACATGACTTAGATAAGGAAAACAACTCAACCTTACTTTTTAAGGCAATTATTTTGAAGTGGAACAAAGTAAAAAAAAAAATGAGAAAAAAGACAGAAAGCGTAAAAAGATAAATGTGGGCTAGAGAGATGGGTGAGTGGCTAAGAGCACTGTCTACTCTTCCAAAGGGTCCAGACTCAATTCCCAGCACTCACAGGGCAGATAACAATCATTGGTAACTCAAGTTCCAGGAGATCTAGCACCTTTTCTGGCCTCCTTGGGCACTAGGCAGCATTCACACAATGCACTTACATATATGCAGGCAAAACAAATACACACATTAAGAAAAAAAAAGATTAATGAGCTGGGTGTGGTGGTACATGCTTGCAATCCTAGTTACTCCGGTGACAAACACAGGCAGATCACAAGACCCAGGCCAGCCTGGCCAATCTAGGAAGATCCTTTTTCAAAATAAAATGAAAAGCTGGGGATACAGCTCCGTAGGTAGTTTGCCTTAGAATGCATGAGCCCTGGGTTTGAACCCCAGCACAGCATTAAAACAGTAGTAATTCCAGCACTTGGGAGGCAGAGTCAGAAGGATTACTATAAACAACAAAGCAATATTATCCATAGGTATTACTTGTAAAAGTTGAATAACATACAAAAAACTTCCTGCTTGCCAACAAAATGAAACTTAAATTCCATAATCAGAATTAACTAAGCTGTGTAACACATGCTTTGAAAAACCAGTAGCTTATCACTGTACACACATTCAGGTAAAACACTGGTACACACAAAATAAAAATAAATAAATCTAAAAACTTATAAACAACCCATGACTGTCACGTTTTTAATGCATCTTTATGTGTAAATTGCTCCCTAGAATTTTCTAAATTATACAAACTTCATTTCTTACATAACATTTAAAGATATATGAAGCCCTACATAACAGAGTTCAATTTGCTCAGCTTTCCTGGGGCATTAAAAAAAAAGTACCTAACAAAAAAAACCTGAAGTCATATACAACATGGAATTCAACTATACATGAACCATATACGAGATGATGAACAAGATACAATCTCTAAGTCAGCTTCCTATTCACACTTAAATTGTTTCAGTTTGAAATTATAAATAAAAGGAATCAAATTATGTACGAGCCTTAATGTCTTTATGTGTCCAAAACTGAAGGAAGAAAATCAGTTTTTAACATTCCATTTTAAACTATTAGAGAAACCTTCCTCTGTAATCACGCTTCAAGCATCCCTTCTGGTGTCTTTATAAAAATTCATCATACAGGAAATATAAGCTTCTGCATTAAAGATTTCTTTCATTAGCCGGGCAGTGGTGGCGCATGCCTTTAATCCCAGCACTTGGGAGGCAGAGGCAGGCAGATTTCTGAGTTCTAAGCCAGCCTGGTCTACAGAGTGAGTTCTAGGACAGCCAGGGCTACACAGAGAAACCCTGTTTCGAAAAACAAAACAAAACAAAACAAAAAAAGATTTCTTTCATTATGTTTTAATTTTTAATGGGCCATAATCCTCATCAGGATAGATTCTCCAAGATGGCATACAAGATGGCATATCTGTCACCACTGCAGCTTCTTTAAAGTCGCAAGACAAAAAAGTAAAAAGTATTCAACCCATTCAATGCTTTTTAAATCCTCATTTTTTTAATTCCTTAAATGAATGTTATTCTAGTCTACTTTGCTGAAAGAAAACAGATACATCTTTGCAGTCTATCCTGGCAAGTCCATGTTTAATGTCACTGCAACTATTAATGGCTCAAAACCAAACACTGTAACAAAACATAGCCTGACTCCTCCTCGTATTTGACAGTTTGAGTCCATTCATAATACACTCTCTCACACACATTCAGTTCTACTAAATAACATCTTCCCATCATATACAGGCTAAAAATGTCTTCTTTGAATTTTAAAGGACAGCTTCCAAAGCTAGGAGAGAGAAGCCTATCAACTTTAATCCAAAGCAAAGTACAACTCAATGTCATTTTTACCTCTAAGGCAGCGCCACAACGGAAACAAAATGAACTTCATTGAAGGATCAGGTATCCTAGCATCCCCATGATTATTTACTTCTCTGACTCGACAGTGCGTATATGTGGGCTCTTTTGTCCCTCTTTCGGCATCCCCGCGTATCAACAGCATCATCTTTGTCAAAGCAAATCCCTCTGGTCATTACTTCAATACTACAAAGTCCTGGCCTTCCTTGTTACCACACAGATGAGATTCGGTAGTCCCGTCACTCTTCCATTACAGTGGGAAAAGCAAGATAGAATGAAACGCTCATAATTTTAAAAGACTCCTCTCTGTTCCGTCCTGGTAGTCAGAAGAGTCATGAGTACAAGTGATATATGGGTCACCCACAGAAACAGACGAGGCAGCTTCATTACCCTCCAAGTTCAGGGAAGGCACCCAAAGCCTCCGGGGAAATGGGGCAATACCAGAACGATCTCTGGGATGAGGATAAATTTGGGTCTGGCGTTGCTTCAGGGCGTGGGCAGAAGAAACCCAGGGGTCTCGGGCAGTCTCCCCTCCACGCCTCAGTTGAGCTGAGCAAGGGATGAGGCGGGCTTCTAGGAGACGCCCTGGGGCTCGGGGGTGTGTCCTACCTGGGCCGCGGCGGACGCAGGATCTCTGGCGGGGGACTGGGGTCCAGCTCAGGGTCCGCACCGACAGGAGTCACCGTTCAGCAGGCGGGCCCGCCACCGCCTGCCCATCCCCCGCCGCCCACTGCGGCGGGACCCGTGCGCGGCTTAGACGGCCGGCGGTCCCCTTGGATGTCGTCCGCGTCTAAAGGCGACGGCGGCGGCTGCGGGTATTGCTGCGGATTGCCCCGGGCCGCTGCTCTCGTGCCAGCCCCTGCGCCTCCTCCTCCTCCTGCCGCCGCCGCCGCCTCGTCCCCACCGCTCCCATCGCCGCTGCGGCGACTACTGCAGCGCCCGCTGACCCGGCCCGACGTTACTCTCCCCCCCGCAAGCCGCACAGCCTAGCCCACCTGCCCTGCCAGCGCGCACCGCCCACCTCTCCGCCGCGGGTGCTGATTGGAGGGCACGTTCCCAGCCCGTAGCGTCGGTTGGCTAGTCCCATTGCCTATCAGGAAGGGGGCGGAGAATTGGGCCCAGAGCGTCTCCGCCCCCCACCGGAGAATTGCCGCTATCTTCAGGTTTGCCTGAGAGGGCGAGTTACCGGGAAAGGAGCATCACAATGACTGTGCGCGTGTGCACGGGAATTCTGGGACTTGTAGTTCCAGCCTCCGCTGCAACGGCCGGCCTGTCCTGAGGAGAGATGTAAGGCGCAGTGCTTCTGAGAGCGGGCTTCAGTAGGTGTTCTCCTAGCTCAGCGTGCTTATGGCCGCAGAGTTGGGCTCTTTGGAAGAAAATTGGTAATGCTTTGTCACTGAGGCAGTCGCGTCGAGAATCGTGAGGCTTAAGGTCTACTTGCCTGCTTAGACTTAGAGCTGCCAGGATCTGGGAAATGGGCGCTGTCCCCAGAACCTTAACCTAAGCTGCTGGCTAGAGCCGGGAAACCCAAAGGTGTGGGGAGAAAAGAAAGGAGTTACAAGGACGTTAGCCTGGCGAGGAAGTACCTCTTCACAACCTACGAAAAAAGATTTCATTAGCTTTTTGATAAAGACGATGAACAACTTTCGTGTGGACCAGTCTGGGACTCTAAGCTGGGAGTTTGCAGGAGTGGCTCAAGACACACAAAGACTAACTACGAAGGGTGGAACATTGAGGCTGTGTGGGAGACATATTTCATGTTGAATGTGCCAAGCTCTTTGATGAAAAACAAAATAAAAAAACTAAGAGTAAGTCCCCCTCCTTTCTTCACTGTCCATTATATAGACATTAAAATATAAGAATTAACTTTACCAAGACCACAAAACTGATGTCAAAACCAAACTGCGGACCTGTTTAAATAGTATGTGCCCAACGTTCTTTTCCCGTAACAGTTACAATGCCTGCCACAAGTTTGCCATGGACAGAAAGGATGAGATAGGATGAATTGTAAAGCTTCACTTTTACCTTCAATTATTTTCTTAGGTGACAGAAATGTGCTTACTGTTGAGGAAATACCAGCCTCTCTATGTTCTTTTACAAGCAGGAGACATCTTTACTGCCTGTCATGTCCAGGCTCTTGGATTAAAACCAGAACAAAAGGCAACTGATGATGAAGTCATATTGTTCTATTCAAACATAAAGAAGTTGCCAGATTGTTTTGTTTCTATTGATGAAAGTTGGAAAATGCTTTTTTTCCATTATTTAATACAGACATGTGCTACCACACCAGGTAGAATTTTTTTTTTTAAAAAAAAAAGGTTAACATAAAAATAGGTTTCATTGTGGTATCTTCATTGTTTTCTTTTAAAGATAGGATGTAGCCCCCATAAAGCCCTGAATAGCCTCAAATTTTTGATCTTCCTGCCTTAGCCTTGAGCATGCTGCAATTACAGCTTCCAGCTGGCATCTTGACAATCACCTTGTAAAATAAGCCAAGCCAGAATCAAGCTAAGCCACTCCCCATATTCAGCCCCACAAAAATATGATACAATAAATGTTTAAGGTTTAATCTGAAGCATCAAAAATAAATGTTTACTATTATCTTCAACACTGATTATGTGTCAATAACTACAAATATAGTAAGATTTGGGAAAATAGGCAGTGGTGGCGCACACCTTTAGTCCCAGCACTCAGGAGGCAGAGGCAGGCGTTTCACTGTGAGTTCGAGGCCAGCCTGGTCTGCAGAGAGAGTTCCAGGACAACCAGGGCTACACAAAGAAACCCTGTCTTAAAATTTAAAAGTAAAAAAAAGATTTGGGAAAATAAAGGTGAAATAGATGACTGACTCAGGTGTGCAGATGCCCTGGATACCAGATGAAGGAACAAAACTCAAATTTATGAAGAATCTTACAAAGTATTCTAGATAGTAAGATTCAGTTTTATACCAGGCAGTCTTCATATAAGACATAATGCACTTTACAATAGTTTCCCCCCCCTTTGCTCTAGCATGAAATAATCAATAACACACTGAATATCCCTCTCCTTTTCCTGTTCTTCCATGGGTGCTAATCTACCCACATTTAGGTGCCACTCTGTAGTGTTCCCCTGATCTCAACAGGAAATTACCTATGTGGGTCATTTGTAGCATGTGGTTTCCAGAGCAACATGACAGAATGTTTTGTTTGTTTGTCGTACCCTAGCAGGGCAAGCACAATACTCCAGAACCACATCCCCAGCCCCAACACCACAGTATGAATCAGTGTGAAGATCAAAGAAAGGAGATGGCTGACACCCTCTCCTCCCTTGTCTTTAAAAATTCTCCTGGGACATGAAGGAAGTGTTGAATCCACCCCCTGCATCTGTGATGGTTAATATCCGTTGTCAACTTGACATCAGCACAAGAGAATTAACTAATGCTGCACCAGCAAAGCAAAAATCTCAGGTGGCTAAGAGTGTAGTTCACTGGTAGAGCACAGGTTAATCATGAACAATGTTTTGAGTCCAATTCCTGGGGTCAAAAAAGAACAGAAACAAAACTTCTCAGACCCCAGAATTGTACACTAATAACTGTGCATTAGTTAATTTCATTACAGCTGTCAGGCTGTTTTCAAACTGAGTACACAGTGCTTCAAAACGTCAAACTCAATAGTGGGGTTTACAAATGCTTCTGCAAGCCACCAAAGAGTCTTGCCTTTAAATTTTTCATCAAACTAGTTTCTATTTAAACATTACTCAATCCACAAAATCTCTATAAACAAATTTTCATAGGGTGGACTACTTTGCTAGGTACTAGAAAAGCAAATACAAATAAACTTTAGAGTTCTGCTATGTACTTAGCAAATAGGCAAATCCTACAGACTGCATTGTAGCAACTACTGCTCTGGAAGTTTGTAGCTTAGGTAGACACACTGTAACAGGAGTCACTAAACAAGACTGTGAGCCAGAGGCATGGGATTCTCTGAGAGTGCTGCAGTTCAGTTTTTCCTCTTTTTTTTTTTTTTTGGTTTCTGAGACAGGGTTTCTCTGTGTAGCCCTGGCTGTCCTGGAACTCACTCTGTAGACCAGGCTGGCCTCAGAAATCTTGCCTGCCTCTGCCTCCCAAGTGCTGGGATTAAAGGCATGTGCCACAGAAGCGTCTTCACACCAAATGTATGAACTACCCTGTTTGTGTTCTGATTTTATTTTTTTAAATAATCTTGAAACTTCATCCTTTTGTGTTGAAAGCTTTATTTCAAAAATTTAAAAATACAAATATGAAGAATAAAGCTAGAAAAAAGTGTTGGACAGCTAGACAAGGTAACCATAATTTAGAGGATATGAATTATTGAATATCAATTTTGGTTGGATGGCAATTAAAATAGACTATAAGGGAGTATTGAGACTGACAAAAAAGTAAAGTAAAAATAAGAAAAAAAAAGAAAAAGTTTACATTTATAATGTAAATCTAGGGTAAGATCAGTGATGGACCATTTGACTAACTTGCCTAAAGACCCTGGGTTTGATCTCTAGCACTGCAAAAAGAAGGGAAGAAATGACTCTATGATTCTATTCTAATTATAGGGGTTTGTGTTTTGTTTTGTTTTGTTTTGGTTTCTTTTGGTTTTTTGGTTTTGTTTTTTGAGAAAAGGTTTCGCTATGTAGCCTTGAGCTGTCCTGAAACTTGCTCTGTAGACCCACCTGACTTCAAACTCATAGAGATCCTCCTGCCTCTGCCTCCAGTGTGCTGGGATTAAATGCATGCACCACTGTTGCCCAGCTATAGTTATTTATTAATCTTCTTGCCATTTTTCCCTAGCTTTTATGGGACTCATATTAATGATATCATTAAAGGTAACACTTAAAAAGTTAGTTTTTTTGGGGTGGAGGAAAAGTACTAGGGATTGAACCTAGATCATTACACATTCCAAGCAAGTACTTCATCAATGAACCATAGCTTCAAGCCAGCAGTTAAGGTTTTTAGAATGTTAAATTCTATGTTTTTGCTCAGGTTTATAGATGTATTTATTTATTTATTTTTAAACATTTATTTATTTTATGTATATGAGTACACTGTAGCTGTCTTCAGACACACCAGAAGAAGGCATCAGATCTCATTACAGATGGTTGTGAGTCACCATGTGGTTGCTGGGAATTGAACTCAGGACCTCTGGAAGAGCAGTCAAATGCTCTTAACCACCGAGCCATCTCTCTAGCCCTTATGTATTTATTTTTAATGTGGTTTGTTTGTTTGTTTTTTGGTGTTTGGCCTGCATGTATGTATGTCTGAGGGAGCTGAACCCACTGAAACTGGAATTAAAGTTATGAGCTACCATGTGAGTGCTGGGAATTGAACCTAGGTCCTCTGGAAAAGCAGCCAAAGCTCTTAACCATTGAGCCATCTCTCCAGCCCTGTCAGGTGTTGTTTTTCATTTGGGTACTGGGAATTGAGTGCTCAGGGCTCTTTTGTTTGTTTTGTTTTGATCCCTCTTGTGTGCAACAGGAAAGTTGTCTAGTAATACATCATTATATCCCTATAGGTTGGGTTAGCTGATTGGCTTGCTTGGTTTTATTGAGACAAAGTCTTACCACTAGCACAGGCTAGCTTCAAATGTCCCATTGTGCCTCCATTTCCCAAGTGCTGGGATTATGGACTTGAGCCCACTCTGCCCAGCATTATATTCACAGTTTTAAAATGAGAAATGGTGAGGTAGTGCTGTGATCCCTGATGTAGTGTGCCTCTTGACAGTCAGGAAAAAGCTCTGTGATTTCTACGGTTTGGGATTAGCTGGCTACTTCAAACACTGAACCATTCACACTGTAATTGCTGTGATTTTGAGACTCTGACAGTTGACAGGCTGGCAGTGCTAACAGTGCACCATAGTGGCCAGAGTCTAGCACTACAGGGAGCACTTGGCCTCCTAGCTAGAGATTTTTTAAAAAATTTTTGTTGAAGTAGGATGATAACCATCCTGAAAAATATTATTCTAATTTATTTTCTAGTACCATTATTTGGGCATAGTATATTATACACTATAAAAATATTTGTAAATTGCAGATATATTTCTAGAAATGTACTATACACACACATACACACACACATACACACACATACACATACACAATCAAGGTTGCTGTATAACAGCATATGGTGAATTAAGATGTGGATCACATATGTTCTGTTTTGAATTTTGTTTTTTACACACATTTATTATTTTAAACTGTGTAATACTTCATACTTCCTACCATTTTTTAATATTTAAGTCCACTCAATTGTTAAACCAAACCAAACCAAAACCAACAAATAACCCAAACCAAACAACAAAACTCACAAACCTATTTTTGCAGAAATTAATTCTTGGAGTGGGAATATAGTTCCATATTAGAGCACTTGCCTAGCACGCTCAAAGTCCTGAGTTTGATCCCCAGCACTGCAAACTGATTAATGAGAAAAACTAAATTCTAATCAGTACAAAACTACTCACATGCTCTCATGCTTTGTATCAACTTCCAAACCCGTGCTCTAAGCACTTCTGGCTTTCCCTTAAAGTTTTTATTTTACGCTTGTGTGTGGGGGAGGGCGGGTGTGTGTGAGAGAGAACATGTTGACGTACCTGGGAATCAAATTCATGTCCTTTGGAAGAACAATACATGCTCTTCATTCTTAAGCCATCTTTTCAGCTTAGGCTCGCTTTTTTTTTTTTTAATCTTATGCTTTAAGATGGTTATATATGCTTTATTGATTTCTTTAAGGCCTACCCAGAAACAGGACCAGGGCTAATTGTCAGACTTCAGAAGAGAGGAGAGAGAACACACACTTTCATTTAGTCCTGGCACTCTAAATGTAGACCAGGCTGGCTCAAATTCAAGATCAGCTGGTCTCTGTTCTAAGATTAAAGGCATATCATCTTTCCTGGCTTGAGAGCACACTCTTAGTAACTTTACTTTAGCGGTGGTAAATGCATAGAAGCAGATTTGGCTTCCTGGTTCCAGGGCTGCATTCCAGGGAAGCTGCTGCCTCCTCTGCACTAACTCTACTGTGTGTACTGTTATAGTAGGTTGCTGGTATACTGGAGGGTGTAGAGATCCAGCTGGAGATGGGAGCTTGGTCCAGTGAGTTCTGAGCCAGTTATAATTACAACTCAGAACCTGCCTCAACCCCTCCCCAAGGCCCTTGTAATAACTGTCCATATCCTCCAGGTATATGAATATCACGCTTTGAATATCTGGGTATTTTAATATCAGTGCATTTTTATAATTGTTAATTCCTCCTGCTGAGCTGACCCCTTATTGTTGTATTCCATTTCCCCAACCCAAGGCAGGGTCACTCACACCATGTTGCCCAGGTTGTGCTCAAATTTGTTGGCTCAAGTGATCTTCTTTCCCTGCCTACTGAATATTAGCTGGCCAGCTAATATTCTCTCTCTGTCTCTCTCTGTCTCTCTCTGTCTCTCTCTCTCACACACACACACACACACACACACACACACACTTTTGATATAGTTGTACTTCACCTCACATGATTACTCTTGTGTTTTTGGGAGGGGGCTCTATTTGCATGGAGCATCTTATTGCATTTCTTCAAACTCAGTATCTGCCATATCTTGTTCTGTTTTGTCTCTTATTTACCAGTTTTTATATGTATATGTATTTAATATGTGTGTTTGGTCACGTGTGCTGTGGTATGCGTGTGGAGGTCAGAGGACAGCTTGTGTCAGTTCTCTACTACTTTTGGGAATCTTTCTGGAATAAGCATCAAACACCAATGAAAGTGGAGATGTCACCAGTGGACCAACACCAGGACAGCTCTGAAAGGCTTCCATCTTGGATCCAGTTTGCATTCTCATTTTATATTCAAAAACCACAAGGTGGGCCAGGCAAACAAGCAATATTGTATTACAGAGTGTATGTTGCAGTCAGCAGGTTGTTAAGGGCAACAGCCCATTGTTCCAGCTATTTCTCCATGTCATTATGTTTCAGATAGCAAGTGACATCATGCTTGGCAAACAGTCAGTACAAGCAGTGCTTTAAGTAAATCACTAAGTCAGCATTTAATAAATGATCTTTTCTACCTTATTCTACTTCTCCATGTGTGGTCTGGGGATGGAGCTCAGATTGTCAGACTTGGTGGCCGTGCCTTTACTGGCTCACCTTGGTCCCCCATGTACCCTATTAAAGGTGAAGCCGAATCATGTCCTTGTAAGCAACATAATTTGGGTATAGTTTTTTCATTCAAGTTAATCACTCTGTCTTGTAATTGTAGAATCTGTTTCATTTCATTTCACTGGTTAGCTATTTGATGGTAAGCAATTACGTAACATATTTTGAGTTCTTTTCTTTCTCTCTTAGACTTTTCTTTTTGGCTAAATGATTTACTCCAGTCATGTTTTGATCACTTACTATTTTTTGTTTGTCTACTTTAGACTTTTGTTTTGTGGTTACTATAGGCTTAAAAAACCCTCAGAGATTGGTTCTAACAAGCTGATCTGTATGACAGCAGTATAACACAAGGAAAGGAAAACTACATTAAACAACAAACCCGACACTTTCGAGGTTGCTCTTTCTCGCTGAACTTTGATTGCTTCATTTCCTATCTTCCTATTTGACTTGTCTGCAATGGTTAATCTCAATTGTCAGCTTGATGAGATCTAGAATTAACTGGGAGATGAACTTCTGGACGATAGTCTTGATTAGCTTAGCTGAAACAGGAAGACCTACCCACCATGGTGAGAGGCATAGACCATACCTGAGCTAAGATACTAGCTTGTACAAAAAAGGACAAAGTGAGCTGAGCCCAGGAACTGGTTGCTTCATACTTTCTGCAGATACAATGTGACAAGCTTCTTAAGCTCCTGCTACTCTTAACTGTGAGCCAAAATTAATTATTTCTAAAGTTGCTTTTTATCAGTATATTTTTATCATAGTAATAGAAAAGTAAGACACTCTCATATGCCATTATTTTCTTTTCAGAAACGCAGCTATGTTATGGAGGCTGGTCCCCAAACTGATAGGCTCAAGCAATCCTTCTGCCTCAGACTCCTGAATAATTGGGACTGCCAGGTACAAACCACCCATTGTCCTTGGTTTGTAGAATTTTTTTTTAAAAAAAATCTTCGTATTGGTTAGTAACAGTTAACCTACTGTTTTACAATACTAGAACATTCTGAATATATCTGTACAGTCACTCCTGCCTGTGAGTTAGCATCTTTTTCCTTTCTTGTGGTACCGGGAGTCAAACCCAGGGTCTTATACATACTAGGCAAGTGGTCTATCTGACCTAAACTCTTATCCCCAAAGTCTTCTATTCCATGAGTCCCCTTTAGCATTTCTTGTAGGACAGCTCTGGTAGAGATGGATTCTCCTAGCATTTTATTTGGAAATATCATTTTTCTCTTTCAATCATGAAGCTAGCTTTCTCTTGGCTGATTTTCCCCCTGTCCGTACTAAGTACATCTTAAGTACTTTCTCTTTGCTTACAAGATTCCTGAGAAGTTTGCCATCAGTAAACAGATTTGACTCTTACGCTTGTTTCTTTTCTCTTGCAGCTTTGAGAATCTTTTATTTTATACCTTTGAGAGCTTAACTATGACAATGGGGCAAACTTGGTTGAATTAAAACCTTCTGGTTTTGTGCTATGTCATAAAATGTGTTTAACGTAGGCATGGGACACTACATGAAAATAGTATGCATAAATCGGCATGTGTTGATGGGATGTATAGTCAAAAAGTTTGGAGACCATTAACCCTAAAAGTCTGTGTCTTGAAAAAACTTTAACCTGGGTGTGGTGACATATGCCTATAATTCCAGTACTTCAGAGGTAGAGGCAGAAGGATCAGGAGTTCAAGGCCAGCCTCAGCTATATCATGAGTATGAGCCCAGCCTGAGCCCCAAGAGACTCTGCCTAAAACAAACAAACAAACAAAACATGGCTGGGCTGACATACTTTTTAGTAGAGAGCTCCTTTCTAGGTATGATTTTTATACTTCAAACCCAAATCCCCAAACATGAGAAGTCCCTTTTCTTCTTAAATATACACATATAAGATATTTTATTTCAAAAAGCACAAGAACATTATACAAGTGTTTAATTTACATTTTTGCAATAAAAGATATCAATATATGCATCATTTGTATAACTTCATCATGAATGGAATTTGAATCAGTGGTATAAACATGTTGCAGTCACTAAATATAGATCATCATCATCATCATCATCATCATCATCATCACAGTGAACCAAAATGCATAGTTGTTATGAAATGACAAATGACCACTAAAAGGTGAACTCACAGCCCGTACACTAACATAATAAATTAATTATACAGATATATGTTTATCTTTACTGTATCAGTAAAATCCTTGCCAGCCCCTTACCAATATTAAAAACACTGAGTCAGAGCCATCCCACTAAACCAATTCTTTCACACACTACACTAAATAAAGTGACTTGGTTGCTTAAGTAAACTTCTTAGCAGACTTAAATCGTTTGTCATGATGAATACTATTAAAAATCCCTTGGGCTGGGGCAGCACTGTGGCCCAAGTCCACCTCCAGTGTAGAAACTTCCATCTCAAGAAGCAGAACTCAGCAATGAATTAGGTTCTTTGGCTAGTGCTAGCTAGTCCTTCTGGCAGCTTGGAAGCTTAGCTCCAGGGTTTACAAATTAAATCTAAGAAGGCTAAAAATAAAGTCTTTATCCTTGGCAAATGGGGGCCAGATGACTAAGGCAGAAACGAGCATCTTCTGTTGCCTATTCTAGCCCAGATTTCAGAGCTAAACAATCGCTCAAAAAATTATAGAAAAAACAAAGGGCAATGTTCAAATCACTTAATCATATTGGCAAATGGCACAAGCCAAATACTGAATTTACCAATCTTTGCTCTTATAATTGCTGTGTACTGTTCATTAGAGTTGCATCTAGGTCGTGCTTTCTTCTGAATAGTATTTATCCAAGTAGGAAATCATGATTGTGAGTCTGGTGCCTGCTCACACCAATCCCTTGCTGCAAAATCCACTTCCATTCCATAAAAATGGCAACAAATTAAGCCCCAAATGTGCATCACTGATCATTTAGCAAATGCATTTTTACTTCTTTGCCTTCACTAAACAGAAGGCAAGGAAACACTTAGACACACACAGGGCAGCAGTAGCCAAGGGCAAAAGAAGATATAATCTCCAAACACATCTTTCAACTGAAATATTACCCAATACCACAGAAGCTAAAATAAGTATCAACTGATCTACTCACAAGTTCTTGATATAAAACGTTAAAGCCAAGAATCAAGAAGTCTATGCACAGACTCAAGAGAGCTGTATTATTTATAAGCATGATGGCTCAACTATAGCAGGTTATAACAGGACACAGACTGATTACATTGCTTTTTTTTTTTTTTTTGGCTGTTTATATTAATCATAAACTGTCATTTACGAAAGGTTTCAAATAAACACCAAATCAAGGGTATGTTTCTTACAAGCCATAGAAGGTTGCAGAACTGGCTTAAATACAAGTGTTCTAATTTCATCTCATATGACCATTCACTGGGGCAATTTTCTGATTCTCATTCTACAAAGAGTTTGCTTCAGAACAATAAGAGTTTTCTGAGAGTCAATAGGATGGGGCCACAGAGACAAGAGATCTCACTGCAGAAACCTGCCTTAAAAAGTGGAACGGATGGATAACTTGTGACTCCACCCAGCTACCTGGAATCAGGTGAGGATAACAGGCTTTTTGTATAAGGAATGCATAATGAGTACATTCTCCTAATTCTTCTTGAGGTCTACATTGTCAGGATGCTTGCCAGACTGGCACAGCTAACACTTTATCCATATAGAGATTTAGATCTGTTTCTGGATGAAGCCATAGGTGGTACAATAAGGATATTTCCTTAAAGAAGAAAGTTGTTTACATGTTTTGAAATCTTTAGTTGAAAGAAACTGCATAGTTGTGCAATTCTTCTTTAGACCATCACAGGTGATAAGCATCTTGTCAGAGACCTAACACAAGCTTAATTACACTCGGGAAACACCAACTACAAAAGAGCAGAGATGTCAACCAGATGGAGAAATGTCCACAAATGCTTAATGTGACCTCATTAACCAGGTGGATGATATGAAATGAAATAGAACAGTTATGAAGGGAAAGGAATTTTCTGGGAATATTAGCAGAAATAGACACTTGGGTGAACAAGCATTTCTTTAGTGTTCTAGAACATAAAACATTAATCTATGTCTTGTTTTTCCCTTGAAGCTTATGTTTGATAATTGAAAGCAATATTCCATTAAGGAATATTTTATTAATATATGTGAATCTGGACATGGATCAAAAGACCCTCCAATACTTCCCCATCTTCAGAAAGTTCTCTAGAATTTTAGATCAGTCTTTATTATTGATGTCACTCATGATTGTTTTGAGGCAGAGCTGGAGCTCAGAGCAACTGCCAATTGAATCCAAATAGCATCTGATTAGTCTCCTGGCTCCGAGCAATCTCTTCTATAATGCAGTGCTGTTGCCAGACCAAATGCAGCTTCCGATACCGCTCCCGAGATAAATGAAGTGGGTTTCCCCTCCTTCAGGAAAAAACAAAACAAAACCGACATCTAAGCAATAACAATACCATCTCTAGTCTTAAGTCAGTATACACTACTAAGACATCCCTGCAGCTGTGAGCATAAGCGTCAGGACAGGACTGAGAAATGTGGCAACTCTTCACTGATTACTAAGAACTTGGCACACCACTTAGTTAAGGAAGCAGAAATGGACTCCTTGACTATTTGGGAAATCAGGTCTCATACATAATGAACATAATGAGACCTCATTTAAACAGGTTCTAACTTGAAGCAGCTTTGGTTTTTTCTGGTGGTTAGCTGAACAGGGTTCTAATGGCTTTCTGTCCTCACAATTTACCCAGCTTCAGTTTATGATTTTGTGTAGGAGGTTAGGTTTGAGGCGTAAACACTGAGGCCTTAAATCACTCTTCTGCTCAGAGATACTTTGTTCTATAACCTTCCCTATGATTCATCTTGCACATGCTTGGTGAACGTTCTTGTTTGTTTGTGGATTTTTTCTCAGTCTTGTTACAGTGTCCAGGCTGGGTTTGAACAGTGATACTCCAATGACCTTCCTGCTGCATCCTCCCAGGTAGCAAGGACTACTTATAGATGTGCATCATCAGATCTGGCTTAGCAAATGTTTAAGTAACTACATTTCTACTCCAGGGTTACCTAGTTTGCAACGCTGTGCCAGCTAACACAAAAAGCCTGAGGTTTGTTGAGTACAGTAATAGAGATAACTGGCATCTCATCCCCTGAAACACCAAATGTCTCAGCTCCTTGTCAACTTTCACACTGTTTATCATTACCTTAAAAATTCTACATTTTTGTACTTTTTCTAGAACTCAAGATTATCCTCAGTTATTAACTATTTTGTTGTTGTTGCTATTGGTTTTGTTTTTGAGATAGACTCTTACCATGTGGCCCTGGCTGGCCACTATTCAGATCTGATGAACCTTAAATTCACAGAGACCCACCTGCACTTGCCTCTTGTGTACTGGAATTAAAGGTGACCTCCACCCTGACCAGCATTAACTACTTTTACCACTCAGTACCTTTCCCTTAAACTTAAAGGCAAGTCAAATGCTATCTCAATAAAAACAAATCCCTATATAATCCAATAGATCCCAAACCCTATCTAGTGAATCTATTCATTTTGGATGATATTTTAAAAGAATAATAGGGCTGGAGAGATGGCTCAGTGGTTAAGAACACTGACTGCTCTTTCACAGGTCCTGAGTTCAATGCCCAGCAACCAAATGGTAGCTCACAACCATCTGTAATGGGATCCGATGCCCTCTTCTGGTGTGTCTGAAGACAGCAACAGTGCACTCACATAAAATAAATAAATAAATCTTTAAAAAAATAATAATAAAGTTCGGGAGAGAACTGTCAGTAAAGTGCCTGCCGTGCAAGCATCAGGACCTGAGTTCAAGGCCCCTGACCTACATAAAAAGCTGAGTGTGATAACATGTGGTACTGATCAGCCACCCACCCTCCTAGAATCAGTGAACCTGTCTTACTATCTCACCATGGCCAGGTAGTCAGGAGAGTGGCCTCAGTGGTTAAGATACTCACTACTGTTGCAAAGACCAAGGTTCAGTTCCCAGCACCCAAATGGAAGCTCACAACCATCAGTAACTCTATTTCTAGATTTTTATGTTTAAAGAACTGTTAATATACACATACAATAAAGTGAATAAAATATAAGACAACTGATTAAATCTTCCATTAAAGAAAATCTCACTTTAGCCCTGGATCTGTTTCTCCATATTCATCCAAGTAAGGGGCTGGGTAGGCACAGCCTCTGGCTTTTCCTTCTACCAGGACCACTCTGCATTCTCTGATTCTGAAAAATAAAACAAATGTCAGGAAACACTGTTAGATACACACGTATGCAGATGATAGACATTGAATCAAAATTAAAGAAAAGACAAGACATGGCCAGTAAGCATTTAAAAAAAAGCAATAAAAAGGCAATACAGTCATGGATGAATACACTAAACTGTGGGGGTTTTGTTTTGTATTGTTTTGTTTGTTTTTGAAGACAAGATCTCTCTGTGTAGCCCTGGCTGTCTTGCAACTCACTCTGTAGACCAGGCTGGCCTCGAACTCATCCACCAGCCTCTGCCTCCCCAGTGCTGGGATGAAAAGGCGTGTGCCAGCACCGCCCAACAGTAAACTGTGTTTTGTCTGAGTAGAAGGAACACTGCTGTTTTTCTTGATGCAATAGAAAAGGATCCATGGATCTAGAGAAATGAGAAATGAGTAATTCTGGCTGCATATACTGAAAGGGAGATTGTCCTGTGAGCCACAGGACCCTGGAGAAATTTCTGCCTTTGCCTAACTTGCTACGTAGACAGAAGGGGGCTTCAAGGAAGGACAGAGCATCCTCCAGTCTAGAACTGTCAACCAAGGAAGTGTTGAAGGCTTTCCTAGTTCAAGCCTCCAATAGTACTTGAGGGCACTTGAGACACTTATTGCAGAGAAATGGTTAAGGACCACAGTGAGAAATCATAAGACAGCAAATTCTAAATGTACGGTTGGGATAGGTGACCTTATTCCCGTGGCTTCTCTAGAAGCAAACAAGTGTTTGAGTTCTCTATAATTCTTTCCCCTTGTTTCAAAGGTTGCTTTTAAGCAATGATAATATATCTCACAATAAGTCTTTGGGGATTATATAGACAAAAATTGAATTTCACATGAAAAATGGGACAGAAAAAACACAGAAATCAACTTAAAATTTTATTTCTCTCACGCAAGCTATCTTCTTTCATAAACATTTATCACTATTGTTCTAAGTAGTCAATCATTTATCTAAAGAAGGAAATAAAAACATCCAAAAACAAACTTAGAAGGCACTTGAGGCAGGATCTCTGGGAGTTCAAGGCCAGCCTGGTCTATATAGAGAGAATCTGTCTCAAAAAATAAATAGCTGGGTATGGTGGCCTATGCCTTTAATCCCAACACTCTGGGGGCAGAAGCAGAAGATATCCTGTCCTGAAAAACCTAAGTAAGTAAACAAGTAAATACATTCATAAATAAGGCAGTCTAAAGTTAATAATTCACACATACTTTATAAGCATAAGTTTTAAGATTCCAAGCTTTCCCTTTATATCTAAATATTACACAGTACTGGAATCACTGGAACAAAGTCTATATCATTTAAGATTGCTCTAACAATGAGGGAAATGTAAACGGAATCTTTTTTTTTTTAAAGAACTACTTATTCTACTGGCATAGTCACTGGATACACGTTTTCAACTAAGACCTGTGGTAAGCTTCCAAATGACTCCATACTCACTTTAGGAAAATGCAGACTCCAGCACCACAATGAAGTGCATGAAAAACGCATGCTCCAACCTCTTCGCCATTCACTATTTCTTGGCAACAGATGTTCTGAGAACACAGGATGGCCCCACAGAAAAGACAGAGCACAGGATGCTTTCGCTCATCATCTGCAGACCGTGGACACCTCAACAGGAGAAGACACATTTCAGTGTGTTGGAAAAACAAGAACCAGATCATGTATGTGTCTAGTAAAAAAGCATGCTTCCATCACTCACCCTACTCTGCAAAGAAAGCTACTAAAAGACAAAGGATGTTTAATTAGATGACTGCTCATTTATTTTACTTGAAGGGGACATTTTAAAAATTGATTAAGGGGCTAGGGAGATGGTTCAGTGGTTAAGAGAGCTTTCTGCTCTTCCAGAAAATATAAGTTCATTCTAGCGCCTCAAAACTGCCTGTAACTACAACTCCAAAGGATTTGATGCCGCCTTATGGCCTCCATGGAAATTTGCACACATGAGGCAGATATACACCTTAATATAAGTAACTCTTCAAAAAAATGTTTTTTAACTTAGCTCCACTTAAAGGAGGCCTATTCTACCAGAGAATCTTGCTCCAGGTGACTGGTCAGCACAGCCTCCTGAGCCAGGCTCAGCTGTGCTGCCCACTACCCTCCTATACCAAGTGATGACCCCAGTGTCCTCTGCTTGAGCCATCTTATACCTGGGAACTTCCTGTGCCAGACCTGTACTGCTCTTTACCTTGGTGAGAGAAGTTTCTTACTGCAGTGGGTAGTTGTTAATACACAGTTGTTAATACAATACATGTTGAGACATGGCAGGTATTAGCAACTGAGATAGAGCACTATATCAACCTTCCCTACATGTGCTGTGAAATGCTGCCTCCTGATTCTGGCATGGCTGCTGTATACATAAATGCATAGCAGCTGTTATTACTTGCACAGTTAAAAACTCCAGTGTGGAGCTTGAGTCAGCTCAGTGGTTAAAACACTTGTTACTCTTGCAGAGAAGACACAGGTTCAATTCCTAGCACCCACATGTGGCTAACAACTACCTGTAATTCCAGTTCCAGGGATTCAATGCATTCTTCAGGTATCCATGGGCATTAGGCATGCCCACAGTGCACATAACATACATGCAGGCAGAATACTCATACACATAAAAATAAAATCCAGAACGGAGTAAGGACGGGCTACTCAGCAACCAGCTGAGGAGCTATTGGAAGCTGATATCTGAGAGGAGTGAGGAGTCACTTTTCTGGGTGGTGGGGTGGAGCCACTAGTATGCTGCCCGTCCCATACATCCATGCCCATATAGGCAGCACTAATAGGACTCTGTGAGCTAAAGAAACAAGAAAGAGTGTCAAGTTTCAAGGGAGGTGTGTTTGGAGAGACCTGGCAGAACTGGAGGAGGGAAATGGAAAGTGGATATGATCAAAACACACTATATACATGCATGAAATTTTCAAAGAATAAGTAGCAGGATGTAGTGATTAATATGCAAAAATCTTGATTGAGCTTGGATGCAGCTTAATGACAAAAGGCTTATTAAACTCCAGCACCACAAAACAAAACAAAACAAACCATACCTCTAATTAAAGCATAGTAAGGAAAGTCATTGTTACATGTACAGTCTAGTGAAAATTTGCTACACGTCTCACATGTATTCTAAGATTCATTTATAGAATCCAGCCTTCACCCGACGTGACCAACTAACAGCTGCTACTGCTATAATGCTTTAGTCAAGTGTCTTTACAATGTTGGAATACTATGGTTTTGGAAGTGTGCAATTGTTTTAAAACTGCATTATGTAGTAAGGGTTTACCTACAATTGCTATACAGTTTTTCAAGGTTGAAACAAGTCTACAGCCCAGGCTTGACTCAAACTTGCCCCCACCTGAATGCTGGAATTGAAAGTGCACCAGCATATCCAGCTGGCATTCTTTGTAGCTAGCTATCACTCCACTCCTATTCCCTAACTGAGCACAGGAAGATACAGAGACGCAGCTCATATTTCCAGTGTGGCTTATCTTCCAAAACCTGGGATTTTATATACAAATGTATCTGGCAGTTCACTGATGGGGGCTGGTGAGGATGTGAAGATATAATGTCTCATATACTGCTGGTGAGGTTGTTAATGACACAGTGTGTATAAAAGGGTTTGACACTAAAAAAGTCAAACATATGACCTACCAAATGACCTAGGGATACATCCAAATGAAATGAAAACTGTACATTCATTTGGCAGCTTGTATATGAATGTTTATAATAACATTATTCATAATAGTTAAAAGGAAGAAACAACCTCATCATAAATATGAATGTCCATCTATGGAAGAAAACATAGACAACTGTGATCTATACATATGATAAAATATTAACCAAAACAGGAACAAACTTGATACAGCTACAACTTGGATAAACCATAAAAACATACTGAGTGAAAGAAGACACAGACTCTTTTTCTATGATGATACATCCACACAGCTAAACTCATAAAGACAGAAAGCAGATTATCAGGGATGAGGAGATAGAAGACCAGGGGCATGTAAAGGAATCAGTGGTACAAATCCTTTGTAGTGGCGAGAGTCTGGACAGTGAGAGGCAGAAAGTAATACAACCAGCAGCAGTTCTGTAACACTGTCAATGACGAATGACAGAATTGTGTACTGTAGGGTGGTCCGAGAAAACCTAGTACAGTGGATACACAGCAGTCACCCCTTCTATTCTTTATTTATGTATGTGAGTACATTGTCACTGTCTTCAGACACCAGAAGAGGTCATCAGATCCCATTATAGACAGTTGTGAGCCACCATGTGGTTGCTGGGAATTGAACTCAGAACCTCTGAAAGAGCAGCTAATGATCTTAACCACTGAATCATCTCTCCAGCCCCAGCAGTCACTTCTTAAACAAGCAAGCTATACCCAGAAATCTGTGTGTATATAGGGCTCAGATGACAACTTCCATGTGGGCCCCAAGGATCAAACATGAGTGAGCAGGCTTGGTGGAGTTCCAGTGCCAAGTGACTTCTCACTAGCCCCTCATTGGTTACTTTTTCACAATAAGTTTATTGGTAAGGTAGGCTAAATACAAGCTCAGGAAAAGGTATTTCTCTCTCTCTCTCCTCTAACACACACACACACACACACACACACACCCCTTTTCTTCTTACCTAAAGTGAGAAGCTTGATTTAGAAGACAGCTGTAGTCATCAGGAAGCTCTATCAAACTATTTCTTTTTCTAGGGTACCTAGAAGCATAATTTAAAAGGCAGTTTTATATATGAGTAAGCAGATTAAAACTGAAGAAGGCTTCAGGGCATGGTATATTTACTTATCTATAAACTAAAGTTGAATATATTCCAATCATGGGCATATCATCAATTTAATGTTTTCGGGAAAAATAAAGAAGAGAAATATTAAATGAACTCTGTTAAGACTCAACAATTTAAGGGAGATGTTAAATATAGGTATGAAGGAGCTGGGCATAATTGTGTACACCTTTAATCCCAGCATCAAGAGGCAGAGGCAGGCAGATCTCTGAGTTCAACGCCAGCCTGGTTTACATAGTGACTGTGTGTGCATATGTGTACATGTATCAAGGAAACTCCCAAAACTCTTGAAGACTAAACAAGATACTGAAGTGAAACAAAATTTGTTCAGCAGTTGATACTTGGTGGCAAATGTTGTCAGCCATTCCCTTCATATGAGAGATGGTAAAAGACCTATGTAGCCTAAGGAAGGTCATCTGAATAACATGAGACTCTCCCTAGATGAAAAATCAATTTACATTTTATAATTTAAAAAATACTTTAAGAGTATTATTTATTTTATGTATATGGGTTTTTGCCTACATGTATACCATGTGTGTGCCTACTGCTCAACTTGGTCAAAAGACAGCATTAGCTCCCCTGAAACTAGAGTTACAGATGGTTGTGAGCTGCCATGTGGGTGCTGGAAATTGAACCCAGGTCCTCTGGAAGAGCAGTATTCTTAACTTCTATGTCCTCTCTCTAGTCTTTCACTTTATAATTCTTGATTCAGCTAAAAAGAAATCTTCTAAAGCTAACCCTGCCTCATTAGGAACTGTCTCATCAGGCATGGTGGCTCATGATTATAACTCTAGCATATAGGAAACTGAGGCAAGAGGGTTTTTCGTTTGAGGTCAACCTGGGCTACGTGCTATGAGACAGTTCTAGGCTAGCTGAAATTACACAGTAAGGCATGGTCTCAAAAACGCCAAACAAACACAAGAAGAATCTTTTCCTCTTTAAGTTTCCTGTTTCTTTTAATTTTCTAAAGAGAGATCCCATTCTGTAACTTGGGTTGATTCCAAATTCAATGTGTAGCCGAGGCTGGCCTCAAATATCTTAGCCTCCCAAGTATCAGGACTACAGGCATAAGCCATCATACCTACTTTCCTCTTTATATTTCTTTAAGGCATTAATGGTATATTCTATATATTATCATATTTTATGCTATAATGTTTTATATATATATATAAAGTATATACATAAATCATATAATGTATGTAAAGTATACATATGTATATAAAGTTTTATGTATATAACTAAGATTGCCAGTTGCTCATAACCAAAGATGGTATATATTTGTTATCTCCTTTAAATTTCTCAGATTATTTCAGTACCATGCTGTAGAAAGATATTTAAAAGGCACACCATGACATGAAATAAAGAAAAAACACTACATGGTATTACTAGTCGAAAAATATATACTGACATTATAAACTTTTCTATTTCTCTATATTACGATGTCTTTCTTTTCTGGGAACAGACATGCTGCTGCAGGAGCTACTTTTATCAATCACTAATGCAGGGTTATAGGGAACGCAGCTTATGCATATTTACACTGTAACTGTAAGGAGTTCAAGGGCTGAAGAGACAAGAGAGGAAGGCAAATGTACATTATCTCACAACATCCCTTCATCCAAAGAAAAATGGTACTAGGGATCCCGGCTTGTATCAGTTTATGGAAGCAATTTAACTCACATGAAAACTAGATGGTACCATAGTGGAGTATGAGCCCAGGACACAGGTAAACACGCCTGCCCCTCTCTCTTGTATGCTGTCTAGGGATGTAGGAGACTGGCAGACATATGTAGATACACTTACATGCCAGAGAAGACAGGCTTCAGGGGAAAGGTGGCATTTGGATATGTACTTGAGGAAAAATGTAGACTCTGAAAGAACTATAACTCAAGAGAAAAGGGCTGAAGAAGCTTCTTGTTAGTTTGGAAACAGTTTCATTTGCTTACAAAGCCCAATCTGGCCTTCAACTCATAAGCCTCATGCCTCAATCTCTTGAGTGCTTGAATCACAGTGTGTGCTACCATGTCCAGCCTTTAAAAAACTGTCTTTATTTTTGGGGGGTATGCATGGGGTCACCCTAAGCATATACACAAGAAGGGGAGAAGACTAGTCGGACCTATTTATTCTGTTATTCTCAAGGGTGGGGAACTAGTTTATATGAACAGTGTAAACCACCTCCACCTGGCGTTAGTGAGCTAGCATCTCTCAGACACAAGCTCCTTTGCCTTTTGACAGGCAGGTACCAATTTAAGGATGATTCCTCCAGTGGAGCTGGTGGCTTCTGACAATTTAAGAAGAACCAGATTACCATTCCGAGAAAAAACTAATGTAGGAAGAACCTGCTATCTGGCAAAGACCAACAGATAAGCAGGAACAGGGGACTGAGAATAAAGGGGTCAGACCACAATTAAGGTCAACCAAGCATTTTAGGTTTTTGTTTTTTTTGAAGATTTATTTATTTATTTTATGTATGTGAGCACACTGTCGCTGTCTTCAGACACACCAGAAGAGGGCATCAGATTCCATTACAGATGATTGCGAGCCACCGTGTGGTTGCTGGGGTTTGATCTCAGGACCTCTGGAAGAGCAGTCAGTGCTCTTAACCATTGAGCCATCTCTCCAGCGCCCCCCAACCAAGCATTTTAGAAACACAGTTCTGGATGTATCAAAAAGACTTAAGTAGTAAAACCAACCTGACCACAGCACTTTTCTGCTTCAAAGAGTTGAGTAAGGCAGGATCTCCACACCACCTGAAAGTGGAGCCAAGAGAAAAGGAGACTAGTCACAGGCTCACTGCAGTGCGCCTCAGCTGCTCTCTCCAGTCCCCTCCCTGTGCATTTAAGTTTTCCTCTTACTCCTGTTCTCTCCTTCCCTACCCTCCCAACCCCATCTAAACTCATTTTTAAGGGTTTGGTCAATTAGTCTTTAGAACAGAAACCATGTACCAATTTAAATGAGAAAAATTAATACCAGGAAGTAGCAATGCAAGTAATAGGGACTCTGCATATAGCATGGTGTGATGTACTTCCCTACTCCAAAGCTCTAGATTCAACCCTCAGACAGAGAAGTGGGAGAAGTAATAGAAGGGCCGAGAAGGCCCTTGAGACAAAAGGCAAGTGAGCCTTAACTATTTGCCCTAGTGCAGGTCGGAGGAGTGGGAGGAAAGATGGCATCACTGTTGCCCTGGGTTGAGTCACCAGTGGGTAATAGAATCACAGCAGGCTTTTTTGGTGTCAACTAGAGCCACAGAAGAGCCATGTCCTAGGAGGCAGAGAGAGTGGCTGGGAACTCTGGCATCCTTATCCTTCCTTGCTTCCAGCACCTTGCTTGTGCCTCCCACTGGCAACACCTACTCTGAATCCAACTGACAAAGAACACTGAGATGTCTCCTGCAGAGCAGACTTGAGGTGAGCAGGAACAGGAAGAGCACAAATGGCAGGGACTTCCTTAATGCTTAAACTAAAATAGCACATTTAAGACTAAGCCACTTCATACTCAGCTACACTATAAATGAACTTTGTGTGATTGTACTAAAAAAATTGACATTGATTCCTAAGAGCAATTCATTTTGATTATATGAGAGATCACAACATCCATGAGAACTTAGGAAGCAAAGCAAAACCCTGACAGAGAGCCTAGGCACGAGACTAGTAGTAGTAGAGAGGCTAACATTCACCCAGCTCTGGCCTGGGCATGAGAAAGAAAAAGGAGGAAGGAGGACAAACAAAATCATGGGAGAGCGACCGTTCAGAGTAACATGGTGAAACAGACTGTAAGAACGGTAGGACCGAGAGATGGAGGGAGACAGGGGACTGGAGACAGCAAACACGAGGTCAGGGTCAGGGATGGCAGAACGTCTCTGTGAAAGGGAGGCACATGCCTCTCTAGGCCATTTCAGGCTAGCCTGCTCTACAGATGCCTGTCTCAGCCTCTCCTAAGGTGTCTACCACATTCTCCACAGTTTCACATACAGTTCCAGACCTCACTCTCTTTATCCTTTTGTATAAGGTCTCAGGTACTGAGAACTAGATTCAAATGTGCTACATAATCAAGGGATGACCTTGAACTTCTAACCTCTAGCCTCTACCTCCAGAGTTCTGGGATTATAGGCACATGTGCCATTGTAACTAGTTTATAAAGTGCCTGGTGCTGAACACAGGGCGTTGTGCATGCTAGGCCAGAACTCTACAAGTTGAGCAATACTACAAGCCCAAGTATGAACTTGTTAGGTCTCTCTCTGTCTCTCTCTGTCTCTGTCTCTCTCTCCTTTTCCTTTTTGAGATGAGGTCTTACTATATAGCCTTGGATGGCCAGAACTCAGAGCTCTGCCTTCCTCTGCCTCTCAAGAACACCAAGATCAGAGTCTTTTGATTCTTAATTATGATTCTATTTACAAGCACTTCTCTCTCCCTACCAAGTTTTAAGACTGGAACAAAATAATAACTGTACAAAAACCAAATCAAGTGACTGGAGTACAGCTGTGGAGGAGCAACTCCACCTGCTCAGAGGCTTGTCTCAACCCCACTCCGTAAGTATGTACAATAAGAATCTCTGTATGGTCCTGCCTCTTACAGCCAATGTTAATCTATTGAAAAATTTAGAAAATAATTGTAATTAAAAAAATTTTCAAATTAAGAGAAAGGCATTGATTGCAATCCCCATTTGTAATTCCAGCATTTAGAAGGCAGATGCAAGAGAAACAGGAATTCAAGGCCATCCTCAGCTACACAGTCTTAGACCGATCTGGGCTACATTAGACTCTGTCTTCAAAACATAAAAACAGACATTTCAAATTGAGCCCTGGAGAAGTCTGAGCCCTGGAGAAAGACCCCAGACTTTGGGGTCAACACAGCAAAACCTTGTATCAAAACCAATCAAAAATTAAACATAAAAAAGTTCAAACGAGATAAAACTAATCAATCACATTTCCCCCATAGTACCTCTGTAGTAAGGGCCTTATGGTATCCCAATATTCTTGGAAAAGCAGGAACAAATTTGTGGGTAAAGATAGATAGCTACAGAGTGCACTGTATTCTCCTTCAGCAGAATCTGCAAGAGATATCAAAATATATTTAATGAACACATTATGCGATCTACTCAGTGTGAAAGGAGCTCCTTCATTGTTTACACTCATTTCTATCTGCTCCATAAAACAGTGGGTGGCAAGTAAGCCACAGTGATTCTTTTATAATACAAATCTGAGTCACCCTGATCAGATGGCTCCCATGACTAACCACTACACTTGGTATAAATTACAAAGTCTCTTCTTCTGGGGGTAGTATGTGGAGACAGGTGGTACTTTGCTAATGATAGAACCCAGGGACTGGACTGGTAATGTGCTCTACTGAGCTACACCCTAGCTCACAAAGCCTTTATTGTGGCACAAATGCCCAGATGAAATGCATACATCTGGCTACCTCCTGGACCTCCCTGCACAGTAGGTTTCCAACTGGAATCATACTTCACTGTTCTCTTACTATGCCAAGCAATACCTTTACATTGAAATGCTCAGATCTCTGTCCAGCTCAACTCCATATATGCTGCTCTGTTTAATGTCTCCTTGGAGAAAAGTCTTCCTTGACTACCTATGTCCAAGAGTCCCGATCCTGGCCAGCTTTTCTTTGCAAGACTCATCACCATTTGGTATTGTATCATGCATATTTAAGCTTCTTTCTATTTGCCTGAATCCTAATAAAATACTTTTTTTTTTTTTTTTAATGACAGCTTTGGATAAGTACATAACTTTCTGTATGTGGCAGCACACAGACATTACTTGGAAAGTAACATCCTATTTTATAGAGAACCCTGAGAAAAATTGAGCACACCTAGCCTACTGAACTGAGTTCAAGATAAAGAAGTTAACAGTTGGTAAAGGTGACCCCATTTATGTATTCTCAAAGGACAAAATGATCCTCTGGTCACTTTAAAATCAAACAAATAGAATATTCTGACTCTCACAAAGAAAACATAGTAAGGGAGCTTCTGCTTTTGTCTAGATTTAGAAATAAGTAAAAGAAAAATGATGCTGTTAGTACATACAGGCTTTTGACATTCAGAAGGCTTTTTTGATCATTATTTTAATCCATCAGTATAGCTATATGCTCAAAATCCAAATTCAAGTTTATAATAGTCACCTTCCCGCGTAAACAGTTCCATAAAGGTAGCGAACATCTCTAATTCCCTGTATATCCTTATGTTCTTCATATAGATAGTTTATTTTACTTTTTAGGCAAGTTCTCACAATATAGCCTTAGGAAGCCTGGAACGCACTCTGTAGACCAGGCTGGCCTCAAACTCACAAAGATTTGCCTGCCTCTGCCTCCTGAGTACGGGGATGAAATTGTGTGCCATTACATTCAGCTTGCACATATGTATTTTTAAAAGAATTATATGCATGCCTGGGTATGTACACATGTACATGTATGTGCGTGTACTTGTGCATGCTCATAAGCCTTGCTTTCATGTGGAGGCCAGAGGACAATTTTTAAGAGTCAGCTTCTTCCTTTCTACTTTGTTAAGCCACGTCTGTATTGTTTCTGCTGCTGTACTGGGAACTCCAAAGTAGCTGGGTCACAGCCTTCAGGGTGACTCTCCTGTCTCTGCTCCCATTTCTTCATAGAAATGCTAGGATTACAATTGCTTGCCACCACATCTGGTTCTTAAATTTTTATTTACTTTTTACATTTACTTATTTACTGGGGGAGGGGAGGGGCATGACTTTACCACAGTGTGCATGTTGTGGGTTTGAGAACAACTTTTAAGAGTTAGTCTCCCCTTCTGTGTGGGTTCCAGGAGTGAACTTATGCTTGGCAACAAGTACTTAGTCAGGGAGCTCTCATGCCGTCCTTCAGTCAGCCTGTCACGTGGGGCGTGGGGATTGAACTCAAGCTGTCATGCTGTACATGCTATCGGCCGCATGCTTCTCCTTCGCCTTGCACGCAGGTATTCTAATCACTCAAGGATTTAACTAGACACATAGGAACCACCAGTAGGATCTGCGGCTTATGAAACCAAACTGGATTTTGGCCTCACTTTTAATTTTAACTACTCCTGGGCAGGGGCACCTGGGTTCAGCGTGGACACAACAGATGGTGGGCAGGGCAGAGGTGGTTCCACTGTTCTCTCTTGTCAGTCAGGTCTCCATTCGCTCTCTCATTTCTGTCTTCTACTTACTGGCAAACAGTTCTTCAGGTGGAGTTACTCCAAGTAAATAGTGGAAGAGCAGTGCAGCACAGCGAAGGTAAGGGGTGATGCCATTCCGCAGGGAGAGCCACAGGTACCAGCCAGGAGCGCCACACCCGGTGAGGCTAGGGGGCAATTCCAGAATAGAACATTTACTAGACTGGAACTAGATTTTAAATGTGACCTCTGTTAAAAACACATTTGGTTCATGACTTAGTTTCTAAGCGTTTTAAAAAAGTATTCAGCTAGCCAATAGTTTTTATGTATCTATTTTCTAAAGGAAACCTAGGCTTTCATCTTTTTTAACCCCTTTTCTTCTGCCTGACAGTGACACTAATGATGAGCACTAGGGCAAAGACTCTGCCAAGGGCTAAACCCCAGCCTCTACCAGGGACACTCTGAAAAGTGGATCAGCACTCTCTCCTTCCTTAGGGAAGCATAAAAACAAAGTGAACCTTAACAAAAGTCAGTTGAAGAAAACTAAGCATTTTAAAGTATCTTGATTCTCACAGGTTCTTCCTGCAATGTACAGCAAAGCAAGCAAAACTTTCATTTTCTTCCCACTGTTACTGAGATAAAAAAAACCAAAACCAAACAAAACCAAAAACCTCACCACCCTTGCAAAGAAATAAGAAGAAAAGCTTAGTAATAAGGTGACTGGATTTCCTAAAAAATGAGTATGTTCCTAGTGCCTGTATTAACCCTGACAGCAATCTGTAGGTTAACGAGACTACTGCAATGGTAAAACCTAAACAGTTCAAACTATGGCTTCAACTAACAATAGCATCTCAACATTATCAGGTCTAACAAACAAACCACCAAAATACAAAACGTGTATAGGGAAATAAAAGTGAACATTTTAATTCTTTGCTCAATTTTCTTGTAAACTTAAATTGGCTATATACATTATATATCGCGATTATATACATTAAAATATAAATGCAAAATTAGTTCCCACATTAACAATTAAAGATATCAAAGGTTTTAACTATTTACATACATCAAGGTACAGTCTCCATAACAAGGAGACAACTTATTTTCTACTTTTATTCAAAATAAACAGTTCAAATCTACTACAGTTTATTCAAGGTAAAAATCAAAGTAAGCCTTTACTATAAGCCTATCTTACAAACAAAATCACAAACTAAAAGGCCTTAGCTGATTCTAAAACGAGAATTCAAATGGCTGAAAGGAACACTGCCAACCTTTTCAACACAGACCTGGACTTACTGAGGGGAGGCCAGGGCTGGGGCAGAGCGGCCAGTGCCTGCGACTCACCCATTTGTGTGCTGTGAGACTTCCACAAAGAGAGCAGACGCACAGCGAGCCTCTTCACTGTCCTCCTCACCCTCAACAAGCGGGAGCCCTGGAGACAGATCTGTAGGGTAGATTTAAACATTTGCTCCCTGCTAGAGAGGTCAAGGACACCACAAGAACCCCTACAGAATAAACTAACCTGGGCCCATAGGGGCCCACTGAGACTGAACCACCAACCAGAGAGCATGCATGGGACGGACCTAGGCACCCACACATATGTAACAGAAGTGCAGCTTGGTCTTCATGTGGGACCCCTAATAGCAGGAGCAGGGGCTATCTCTGACTCTGTTGCTTGCCTTTGGATCCCTTTCCCCTGACTGGGCTGCCTTGTCTAGCATCAGTAGAAGAACTAGTCCAACTGCAATTTGATATGCCAAGGTGAGTGGATATCCATGGCAGACCTCCCCCAAAGATTCTGCTCACTATCCAGTGTGTTAAACCTCAAATTCATGATTCCAGAACATTCCTATAACTGCTTTGTCCTTTACATTAAACCCCTCAGCTTCAGGTTTACTATATAGAAATGGAGATAGAATGGCTACCTTGCAGTTTCCTATGACAGATTGTTATGGCACATTTGAACAGAGTTATTGTTTTCAAATTGCCTATGTATTAATGCATTTGAAAGGTCATAAAGTTTCTCCAAATGATTTGACATCATATTGTTTTTCATTTTCCAAATAAAATCTAAAGGCACACTTTATCTTTAAAAGTTGCCAACTCAGTTACCGAGCTCAGTAGGTAAAGGCACATGATGCCAAGTCTGACAACCTGAATTTAATACCCAGAACCCATACAGTAGAAGGAAAAAACTGACTCCTGTAAGTTGGTTTGACCTCCACATGCGCATGATGGCAGACATCCCTTCCTCCACAAATAAATAAATGAATGTAATAATCTACTCAACTTGGAAACATACGGAGTTTGTAATGATTTTTTTCCCCCATTCAAGTTAAGAGATAAAAGTGAAGTGTTGCTCAGTGATAGAATATATGCTTACATGTCCTAGAACCTGGGTTCAATACTCAACAGCATACATACAAACAAAAAGCACAGTATTTTTAAAATTATGACATGTATGTCTGTATGTGAACTTGCATACATGAATATGCAAATGGTGAGGGCAGGGGAGCCAAAGTGAATTTTCCATATAGTGAAATGAGTTCAAGCAAACCATTTGAAGAGTTTGACAAATGCATATATGTAATGAGATTATTGGTTTGTTTATCAATGAACTGATCTGGGAAGGAGATAAAGTACCTGTCACTCAAGCATGAAAACCTGTGTTCTGATCTAAAAGTTGTGCATGGCTACTCACATAGGCTGAACAGAAACAGGCAGATTCCCAGAACTTATTGGCTACCCAACCCAGCTTAACCAATGAGCTCCCAGTTCATTGAGAAACCCTGCCTCAAAAACTAAGATAGTGAGTGATTAAAGACACTTAACATTGACCTCTAGCCCCCATAGGCAGGTACACACTCACACAAATGTGAATATAATAACATATATATACACACATAAATCAATAAACTTAATGGAGCTGGAGAAGTTTCAGATTCATAGCAAAACTGAGCAAAGAATACAGAATTCTATATATTTCTGATCCTACACATAGAGAACTCCTATTTATCAATATCCAACATTGTTCATTTTATGTGTATTATTGACAATTATTTTGACCAAAAGTTCATACTGACAAACTGGTTCTAAAGTCTAAGCCCAAAGTCATGCCTCATGTCTGTAACCTATCACTTAGAGCACAAAATAGGAGAGCTGCCAAGAGTTGAAGGACAGCCTGGGGCTACACTGTGAGTTCCAGAACAGCCCGACTGAGAGTGAGACTGTTTTTAACAAGGGGTAAGCCGGGGTGGTGGCTAGGCGAGCTCACCAGTCTCCAGAGGACCTAGATTTAGTGTCCAGCACGTTAGGCAACTCATAACTTCCTGTAACTACATCTCGAAAGGATCTGATGTCTCTGGTCTACGTAGGCACCTGCATTTAGAATGCAAACTCATAAAATTAAAAATAATAAAATGGAGTCTTTGAAAACAGTTTATGCAGAGAGGCAAGAGTCTAGAAGAGCCAGTTCAGTCCTGAAAGAATAAATTAGGGTTGTAAGGCTGACCTCACCTGACTCAAGACTAAGGTTCACTCATGATGTTCTGCATCCGATTGGTTTGGATAGCATATATACATATATTATACAGACTAGCTTCACTGTCTCTGTGCTTTTCCTCTCTCACCATGTACACACTGTTCTGCTCACATTATCTCCAGTTTTGCCTTCCCTAGAATGTCCTGGAGTTGGACCCATAAGTATCTCTCACACTGGCTTCTCTCATTCAGTATATACACTCAAATCTCCTCTATGCACTTTCAGGACTGGATAGTTCATTTTTTCCTAGAACCAATAATATTCCGCTGTCTAGATGTATCACAATTATTTATCAATCAACTAATGGCTACCCTCATTGTTTCCAAATTTTCTCTATTATCTTATGGCAAAAGTATACTATTTGCTGATTTTCTCTGTAACAGTGAAACAGATGCATGTAGTACTCAGGGTGGTAGAATGGGGGTGTGTGTGGTGAATCCTCTAGAACTGGAGTTACAGACAGTTGTGAACTGCCATGCAGGTGCTAAGAATTGAATCTGGATCCTCTGGAAGAGAGGCCAGTGCTGTCAACCACTGATCTATCTTTCCAGCCCCCTTTAAAATGTTTTTTTTCTTTTCTCTTCTTTTTAAATCCGATTTTTCTTTAAATTTCCTGAATTTTCAGTAGTTTTTATTGATCACTGTTATCCAGAACCAGACTTTATTTATTGTTCATTTGTTTTACATGTACACATTTAATATATGGTATATATGCATGTATGTACGTGTATGTGTGTTTATGTACGTGTGCACACATGCATAAGGAAGTCCAAAGCTGATACTGAAATGTCTTCCTTGATCACTTTCCATCTATTTATTTATTTCTTCAGGCAGAGTCTCTCATTGATGCTGGAGCTTGCCAATTCCACTTAGTTTACCAAGTCAGCTTGCTCCAGGGATCCCTGTCTCAGCCTCCTGAGTGTGGTACCACCATCCCTGTCTAGCTTCTGTGTCTGGTCCTCAGGCTTGTAGAGCAAGTACCTTACCCACTGAGCCACTGCCTACCACTTCATTTGCTATTAATGACTTGACTCTAAAAGGATACTGATAATTTGATGTTATATTAATGTAACTCAAGTCATAATTCAAAAACATTTAATGAGTACTTATTGTGGAGAACAAAGATTGCCAGATACTTGACGCTAAGGCTAATGGTTTTAAAATGTGATTGTTCTCTGTAATCAGGAAACACATGTGGGGAAGGAGAAGCTGGGCAAGGAGTGGAATGAGCTACAAATAACTATGACATAAAGTAACCTACGGCAGCGCAGCAAGGTAAGAAACATACGATCACTGGAACTGAAGTAATGGTTCCTGAAAGGCTTGGCAAAAGGCAGAATGTATGTGGGTAAAGACAAACCCGGAGAGACTTTGACAAAGAGGAATTTGAAAGACAAAGAGAAACAGGGCCTAACAGTCCCACTACATATCTGGGGAGTAGCAGAAATTAGATAATCAAACATCTTAAGCTTAAAGTATCTTATTACCCTTTCACAGCTTGTTCTGCCTTTACCAATTTAAGTAACATTTGGTAAGACACACGACATAACACGAGACTTAGAAATACATAACATGATTAATCACAAACATAATTTATTCTGCCAATAAAGCACAGGCAGATAATACTTACAGTCATCTGAGATGGGGGCTTTACCTGTATCTGTTGTCAGCAGTATCTGAAGCATATGTGCCATGGTGATCAGACGGAAGAGGTAAAGGTGGCTGTATGAAGAACTAACTGACGAAGGCTGTAGATCTGCAGTGTCATCCCAATACAAGGAAGGGAACGCTAAGACAGCGCCTACCTAGAAAGGAAAACAGACAGCAACAGGGAGGCTGTGCAAGGCCATGACAAACTGACTTCCTAACTAACTGCAAAGGGGACCAAATGATGCAGTTTTGTTGTTGTTTTTTTGAAAATAACCACCACACTTTTCCTAGTGATATTTAACAGAATATCTTAGATTATAATTATAATGTGCCATAAATGGTGACCAAAGACAATCACTAAATATCTCTTTGCTGAGTCTACTTATTGTAGGCCTAGAGGTCTGAAGATTCTGTATTATAAACACTTGGATGTTCTTAAAAAAACACTGACACACAGGCCTCAGTTCAATCCAACAAAATCAGACTCTGAGGTCAGGTCCAATTGTTAGGATTCTTCTTAAGATTCTCCAGGGGATCCCAAAAGAGTGTCAGGGTGGACAGCTACTGAGTACAGACTTAGATCATAATATACGAATGGGGTGGGGTGGGAGGATTGGCTAACTCGATAGCCACAAAGTCCATGGTTTTCAACCTTACCACTGTTTTCTTCATTGGGCTCGGTTTAAAAAATAAGATTATTGAAAGGATAGAAAAGTTCTGCATAAAACTCCCAAGAGTTGCCACCTATCCACAGGTGTTTCAAGGAAGCTGCCATGTACTTATGGCCTGGACTCTATCACTAGATAATTAATGATTATACTTAGTGTATAGCTTACATAGTAATCCACTGCATATGATACAAACAAGTTAAAAAGAGTGGGGAGGAGCCAGAAGAGAATTAGAAAAGTTTATTTGTACGTATATTATCCAATATAACCAACTACAAGACCAATCATAATTAAAAAATAAATGTGCTTTTGCTTTTAAAATAATTTTGAGGTCTCGGTGAAATCTGTATTTGTAAAAGAATGGATAAAACATCAAATGTAACACCTTGAACATCAAAAGTTTATTATTTTGAACAGAAAACATGAACTTAAATAAGAAAAAACATGAAATTATAAGCTTGGTGACTTCAAAATTATTTACTAAACACTTACCAGAACATGAAATAGATCCACGGATAGAAGGCATGGTGTATTTTCTGATTGTAGGTTAGGAAGAACAACTAAAACAAAAGTTAATGTAATTCAGTCAGCGAGGCAGTAATGTACTTGAATAAAATGCAAATTGCAAGCATTAAATAAAAGTACAATGGGGCTAGAGAATAGAGACTACTATATCACACTTTTAAGATATGATCGTCATAATAACAAGGAAGCGTAACAGAATAAAGGCTACCAGAAAGTCTTACATACAGCTCAGGAGGTAGGATGTAGGAGAGAAGTGGAGATAGAAGCTCAAGAAATATTTGCTAGGAACAAAGGGACATGCTTGTCACTTGTGAGGCCCGGGCCCACTCCAGAGCAGCCCCTACCTTCCACTTCCGAAATGCTGAAAGACTGACTTGCTTTGTGTATAGGTGTTGAAGCCAGTGCTGAGTGTGCTAGGCCAGGGCTGTGCCCCCGATCTAGCTCCTGCCCCAGAAGAAAGGCTTTTATAAAGACTTTTCCTCTACCACGTGTCCACCACCATTTCTACATGCTCCGTAATATACAGTATGTGAGCAGATTTAGGATGGTGAGCAGGGAGAGCTCGCAGTGGAGAGGAGGACACAGAAAACCTTCATGTGTACTGCTCAGTGGTTAGGAGCAATGGCTGGTTTCCCGAGAACCTGGGTTCACTGCCCAGTACCCACATGTCAGCTTACAAATGTCTGTAATTTCAGTTCCAGGGGATCTGACACCCTCATGCAGACATACATGTAGGCAAACTACCAATGCACATTAATATAAATAAATTAATGAGTTAACTAAAGAAAAGGAAACAAAACCCATTTAAGACAAAAAGAAAACCTTTCTATACATAATTAGATTACATGGATTATATTGGGAGAAAGTATAGAAAGACCAAATGTGATACATTTTTTATGAAAATATCTCTTACTCTCAAAGAGACTGAAATTTTAACTGGATTCATAACGAACTTAGTATATTTTGGGTTCACTTAGGACTAGGCTTAATATCTTGCCTGTTTATTTAGTCTGCCTTTAAGAGAACAATAACAACCAACTTTACTAGCCTTTGGTTTCCCCTGCATTCAGCCTCTACAACCAAAGCTAATGCATTATGTAACTTCCAAGCCCTTGACCCAGACAGCAATACAATTGTGTAAATATATGTGTGTTATGGTCATCGTTTAAAACAGCAAACAAGTTCAAAGTGACCTTATGCAACAAATGTCCACCATAAATGTTGGAAACAGCTTACTGATACTGCTTGATAATAGTATGTTTGCAGTATGGGGTGCTCTGGGGTCATGTGGAGGTAAACATCTCTTGTAAAACTCAGTACTACAAAATTAAAGTATCCCTTATTCATTCTCCATGCCATGCTTTCTGTGTTCTTTATTAGGAACAAGACAGAGTAAAAGAGATAGATATTAGGTCTTTATTAAGAATAAGACACAAAGTAAAAGAGACAGGCATTAGGTAGGGCATAGACAGACAAGTCAGAAAACATAAGTTACAGACAAATAGAAGACACAGGGAGAGAATTCAAACTTAGGCTCAATCTTGGTTAAATTAATCCAAGGGGAAGTGCTGAATTTCCTTTCTTTGTGTGACAGTGGCATATTTTGGTGCCTCTGAGGATACCATTAAATGGGTTTAATTGACAAATACTACAAAGTATTATCTTTTTAATTTGATCAGTCTTTAATGAAAACTAGGGAAGAAAAAGAATGGCAAGGAAATGAGATCAAGAAGTTAAGGCCATAGGATTTTCATTTCTTTTTATGTTTGTTGAGCTGGTCTTGCTATGCAGCCCAGGCTGGTCTGGGAACTCAAAATGCTCCTACTTCAACCTCATATGTGCTAGAATTACAGGTATGAGCCATCATGCCTGGCTAGAAATAGTTTTGTATATATAAAAGCAAGAAAACAAATCATATAGTTTTACTTTTATATATGTGTACAGGTGTGTGCAGAGGCGATAGAGAGGCCAGAGGTCAGCCTTGGGCGTCCTAAGGTGTTATCCACCTTGTTTTTCTGAAATAGGATGTCTCATCTGGTCCTATGGCTCACCAATTAGGCTAGCTTGCAGGCCAGTCAGTACCTTGAATCTACTTGTCTCTGTCTTCTTGGTGCTGGTATTAAATTTACATACCACCATGCCTGGTTTTTATGTGGGTGTTAAAGAACAAAATCAGGTCCTCATATTTGCTTGGCAAGTATTCTACTAACTGAGCCACCACCCAGACCCAGTACAGCCATTGCTTTAAAATCTTTAAAATTTATTTCAGTGTGTAAGTGTGCGCGTGTGTGTATGTATATGCTCATGCCTATAAGTGTGTGCACCTGTGTGTAAAAGCAGATGCCAGAAAAGGATGTAGTATCTCTTCTATCAGTCTCTGCCTATTCCTTTGAGACAGTTTCCCTCTCAACCAAGGGCTAACATTTTCTTGGCTCACCTGGACCAGCAAACCCAAGTGGTCTTGTCTCCACTCCTACCCCATCCTTACTCCCAAAGCTGGGGATATAGGTATTTGTGGCATGCTTGGTTTGTTACTTGGGTACTGGCATGTAAGCTCCACTCTTCATGATAGCAGGGCAAGCAGTCTTAACCACTGAGACATCTCTCCTGCCTCAACACAGCTATTACTTTTAAAACTAGTTTCTTAGCCTCAATTCCAATATTCTAAGAAAGTAGCATAAATATTAAGGTCATGATTTTTGGATATAAAACTGAAATAGGTTCTCATACTGGCTATTTGTTACAGGAAATCAGCTTAACAGTATTTACAGATTGCTGAGGAGTTTATTAACATAGACTTTTAAAGGATTTATACTAGGTGTGGCATATAATAACCATAAACTGTTTTTTTTTTTTTATGGTCTATCTTAAACTAAAATGACCATAGGGTTTTGCTACTAACAGTCTGGTTAGTAGTGAGTGTGGTGGTTTGAATGTGCTTGGCCCATGGGAAGTGGCACTATTAGTAGGTGTGGCCTTTTGGAGTAGGTGTGGCCTTGTTAGAGGAAGTAAGCCCCTATGGGGGTAGGCTTTGAGATCCTATGCTCAAGGTCCAGCCAGTGCAGAAGAGAGCCTCTTCCTGGCTGCCTGCAGAGGTCAGTCTTCTGGCTGATTTTGGATCAAGATGTAGAACTCTCAGCTCCTTCTCCAGCATCATGTCTGCCTGCATGCTGCTATGCTTCCTGCTATGATAATACCGGACGGAACCTCTGAACCTGTAAACCAGCCCCAATTAAATGTTTGCCTTTATAAGAGTTGCCTTGGTCATGGTGTCTCTTCCCAGCAATGAAACCCTGACTAAGACAGTGTCCTTAACAAGGCATTTGCAATTTCTAGGTCTCATTTCTTTGTGTTAAAAATTTTCACTGGGCTCTGGTGGTGGCATGTCTTTAATCCCAGCACTCAGAAGGCAGAGGTTGGGGGATCTCTATAAGTTGGAGGCCAGCCTGGTCTACAGAGTGAGTTCCAGGACAGCCAGGGCTACATAGAAAAACCTTGTCTTGAAAAATTAAAAAAAATTTTTTCAGCAACACTTCTATCTATATATCTCTTATTTTCTTTCCGGGATTATAAACTGCTTCACTATGAGGACATTTAAAACATTTAAATAATTTCCTAATCTCTGTCCTGAGGTTTGTTCCTTTCAGTGACTGTAATAATTCTCTCATCATCAAATTTTTCTTACAGGCAGTTCTAAAACTTTCCCCCCTGGTTACTATAAATATCTATTTTAAAATTCCTTTTAAGAGTGGAGTGTGGCTAGCACAAGCCTGTAATCTTAGTCCTTGGCAAGCCATGACAGGAAGATGACAGTAAGTTTGAGTTCCAGACCAACCAGACCTACAAAGTGAGACCCTGTCTCAAAAATAAAACTAAACTCCATGAGAGCAACAAGTTAACTTTAGCATGCTTAAGTCTTCATTTTATCATTGCTCATTGCCTGCTTTCCCCTGCTGAGGTGCTGGTGGTCAAGCCTGTCCTTACATATGCTGGCACAGTGAGTTACATCTCCAGATCTTGCCTCTTACTGATTTACAGTCGTGGATATGCCTTATTCCTCACTGTAAGTGAGGGGGATAATTTTCTCAAAGATGGTGATTATTTATTCATTCATTCATTCATTTATTTATGTGTATGTACACATTTGTGTGTTGTAAATACTTTCTGTGATTGTGTAACATTTGGAATTCTGGGAACTTTTCAGAAGGCATATAAATGTTAGATGCCTGATAGGCGGAGTCAGCGGTCAATGGTTGTTGGTCACTCAGGGGGGTTGGTTGCAATTTGTTAGTAGTCAAGCTCAAAGAAGAAATAAAAGGAAAGGAAAAAGGAAAGGAATTAGATTAATGTCTCTGTCTCTGTCTCTGTCTCTCTCTCTCTCTCTCTCTCTCTCTTTCTCTCTCCTTATCCCCCTCTATCTCCCCCCACATCCTTCTTTCTCTCTTATCTAGTGATGGGGTAAAGCCACAGAATAGAGGGTGGGGAAAAGAAAGAACCCCACAAAGTAGCAAAAAGTACTACAAACAATAATTCAGTCAACCAGAACAATAATGAAAAAATTATTTAAAAAATATGATTTTTTAAAAAATTTGATTAAAAATTCCTCTCAAAATAACCTTAAGTAGAAAAAGTCTCCATTAGCCAATTACAAGGCACACGTAAACTGACTAGTTTATAAAACCAAAGTCCAATTATCTATGGTTTCCTAGACACTAAACAAACTGAGCCAAAGGATGGAACTAATGTAACTGTGGAAGCTATAAACAAGCTGACCTATCAACTCTTATAGCAAATAAAGTAGACCCAAATAGACTGAAGAGACAAACAGGGTCACTACATATTAACAAAGAAAACATATTATCAAATTATCAAGAAGATGTAAAAAGTATAAAGTGAAGTTTGTATGTTTGTTTTGGTGCATCAAGATAGGCAGGGTATCTCTGTTTAACAGTCCTGACTGACTTAGAAATTGCTTCGTAGACCAGGTTGGCTCAAATTCCCAGAGATCTGCCTGCTTCTGCCTTCTGAGTACTGCCCAGCTCCAAAAGTATATATAAAATTTTTTTTTATTTTATTTTATTTTTTTTTTTGGCTTTTGGAGACAGGGTCTCTCTGTATAGCATTGGCTGTCCTGGTACTCACTTTGCAGAGCCTCGAACTCACCAAGATCTGCCTGCCTCTGCCTCCTAGGTGCTGGGATTAAAGGTTTGTGCTATCATAGACCCAGCTAAAAGTATACATTTTAAAATAACATTACAATCATCAAGGGGTAGTTCTGCATCAGCTTATTTGGACAAGTCTGCTGCAGTAAGTGTGTGCAATCAGTAAAGTATGTCATCTCCTAGCTGAAATATACTGTCTATAAATGCAGAAGAAAACACAAGTAAATACTTACATAATAATTAAAAGAAGTCCTACCTGATAGGAGCCGAACCAGATGTTTCTGTATCAGGACCTGAGAACAGGTAGTCCTCTGTGCAACTGCAAACTGTAGTAACGCTTTCAGACCATTATGCTAGATTGTGAGAGAGGTAAGATACAATGATAGAAGATGGCAGAGTTAGGTCAGGATGACAAGTAACCAATCCTAGCCTATGGTACACTAACGCATTATGTACTGCATCAAATACTCACAATATTTTATGTTTTGAGACAAGGTCTTTCTATGTATTCCTGGCTGCCCTCGAACTGAGGAATCTTTCCGTGTCCTTCTCCCAAATGCTGGCATTATAGGCCAGCACCGCCACACCCAGCTACAGTATTTTTAGTACACAAAAAATGCTTTAAAATTTCACTATACTTTTGAATTTTCCACTAAAAAGAAATGTTAGTTATGATCAGTTCAGTTCTCAGCTTTGTTCTGTTTTCTAGACTCAATCCTTTTAAAAAAGATTTATTTTACTGTCGTTCTCTTCAGACCCACCAGAAGAGGGTGCCAGGTTCCCATTACAGATGGTTGTGAGCCACCATGTGGTAGCTGGGAATCGAACTCAGGACTTCTAGAAGAGCAGTCAGTGCTCTTAACCACTGAGCCTCCAGACTCGACCTTTTAAATATATGGCTGTTGAATCCTGTGCAAACTGTATTTCTAGAAATTCTAAAATGATAGTAAGAAGACATGGGACAACTAAAATACACCTTCTGCTTCCCAGCAGCAGTCTGGGAACTACAGGGACACACACTGCGGACTGTGAGTTTCTTGTATCACCTGTCAGGAAACGAGGAGGGAAATGCCTAGCAAGGCAGTGGGCTAGGAAGCTTCTGCAAGTGCCCATTCTTCTTTACAGTGCTACTGAGCACACATTTACAAAAACAAAACAAAACAACAAAAGACACAGCTAACTAGGTACATTTCATGATTCTTTGGGGATATGGGCAAGAAGGACCAAAGAGATAGGCAATAATAATTATTACTATTACTATTATAATAATATTGCTATTATTATTAATGCTGAAAATTTAATCAAGGACTTCATACATGCTAGACAAGTGCTAGCATTTCTTGACTACTTATTAGTTACTAGGGTTGCATATTCTTTTTATGAATTCTTTTTATTATTTTCTGCATATGTGCACACCTGAATGGAAGTCAGACAGAGCTCACACAAGTAGATTCTCTCCTTCCATGTATGTCCTAGAAATTGAACTCAGATCATCAAGCTTAGTGGCAAGTGCATTTACCCACTGAGCATTTCACAGACTTCAGGGTTGCCTTTTTTAAAAAAATGTATATATGTGTGTGTGTGCACACTTGTATGCACGTGTGCTGGGTATTTTGGTCAGTTTGACACAAGCTAGGGCCATTTGGGAAGAGGAAACCAAACTGAGAAAATGTCCCCGTTAGGTTGACCTGTAGGTGGTTCCACCGCTGGGCAGGTCATCCTGAGGTGTGTAAATGAGCAAGTCATGGGGAGCATGCCAGTAAGCAATGTTCCTCCAGTCTGCAAAGTTCTGGCTTCGAGGTTCCTGAGCTCCTGCCCTGACCTCCCTTCCTGATGGAGTACATAGGCTGACATAAACCCCTTCCTCCCCAAACTGCTTTTGGTTGTGGTGTTTTACCATAGCAGTATAAACCTAACTAACACAGTGCACGTATGTTGGAGCGCATGCAGCAGTCAGCAATGTGGGTCAATTTGTTCTACTATGTATGCCTTGTAGATCAAACTCAGTTTATCAGGCTTTGTGGCACGTGTCTTTACCCCCCGAGCCATCTAACCTGCCCTGAGTGTCTTTAACTCAGTCTGATTACCTGTCTAGAGCAGAGCCCATTCATATTCAATGTTATAAGACAGTGAGTCACCAGCGAGGGGACATACAAGGTGTATCTGGTTTTCGGCTCAGCAATACAGGTGAGGGGAGAAGAGCAGTCAAGTTACATGAAATTTGTGTGAATTGCACTTTACTGAAATTGAAAAAATTCTGTAAAGCACACAGCACTAACCATCGTGTTTACTGGGATTGCAGCATGCTCCCCGCACCAGCTCTGCTGCTCTTTACTAGTGCCCCAGGACCTACGGAGTCCCATTGGCAGATGCATACCTGTCTATTTTGAAGTGCTCCAAATAGAGGCTTTCCTTCATCTCCCAACAGGTTTTCTTAAAGAAGAAAAACATGATAAATCTAAAAATATTGTACAGTTTACTGTTTTAGCTATGGTTTGGTTTGGTTTGTTCTTCACTGTGGAGCCCATAATGCCTCAGCCTGAAAAAATACACACCAAAGCATTGTCCTATACGCATGCTGTGAGTCTAACAGGTTTGTGAGTGGCTCCTAAAATCTATCCTAAGATTGAAGCAAGAAAGCTTTGGAGAAAAAAGTATACACATGTTACTCAATCCAAATTATGACACAGTGTACTATTCCAGAAAGGGATTTAGTGAAGAAAATGTAGATTTCATAAGAACTGTGACCAAAAAAATGTATTAAAGGGAAATCTAAACTCGCTTGGATCAAGATGACGTGAAAGAGACACACTATCATCTATATAATGACACGCCCACTTACAAACCTCAGTGCCTCTTGCCTACTTTGCCTTTCCCTGGGAAACTTCCAATATGGCAGAACATCTGACAGGTTATCACTCAGACCTAGTTCTGCCAATCTTCTCTTCTGGCCACTTCATACTTCCTCTTCTAGTAAATTTTGTTTGTTTGTTTGTGACTTTGGTTCTATTTTCTTTTTTCTCTCAAAGTATAAAGTAACTTTCCTGTAAAGTCCTGAACTGATTCCTCTTCATTTGCATTTGTTCTTCATCTAGTGTTGTAAGAGTACCACTGTTTGACTACAGTGCTTAAAGCTAGCCTTCAAAATACTAGCCAGCTGCACAGGGCTACTACGGTAGGTGAAAAAGATATAAATATTAAAAATTCTCAGGCCACGATACACCAAATTGGTAGCAGCCTTCAAATACAGCAAACTCTTCTGAGTCACCCTCAGGGGAACAAACATCTGTTCAATCAATGTGAATTCTGTTTCATTGAAACCTCCAAAGCATCTTTGATTTTATTTTGTAAAGAGGCTATACCAATTGCCTGGATGGTGAAAGCACACGTGCTCCAGGTCATCATGGGTACTCGTGGGTCTAGTTCATCAGGAGCCACTTTCAGGCCGATTCTGTAAATTGTTGTGGCGAAGAGAATGACCATTTCCTTGATACTATTTGAATATTTCACCCTAAAAATAAAGTAAGAAGAAATTTATACAGTATTTTAGGAAAAAAAAAAAAGGCTGCTTTCTGAGAAGCCTTATTAGGTCAGAAAGCAACAGAAACAATTAATTCCTTTTGACATTAAGTGCATTAGTTACTTTTGTCATTGCTGTGACCAAATATCTGACAAAAAGCAACTTAAGGAAGGAAGAGTTTAGGCTCACAATGTCAAGAGATAGAGTTCATCACGGAGGAAAGGCATGCTAGAAGAAGCAAGTCACGGCTGTAACAGCTGTTCACATGTGGGTGGGCTCCTTTTTCCCTTGTTCTTCAGTCCAGTCACTCAGCCATGGGATGCCAATATCCACATTCCTTGTGGACTCCCTCCCTCAATTAATCCTCTCAAGAAAGCCCTCACTGGGGTGGGAAAGATGGCTCCGAGGTTAAGAGTAATGGATGCTCTACCAGAGGATCAATTTGAATTCCAGCACTCACATGGAGGCTAACAACCCTCTGTAACTCCAGTTCCAGGGGACCTAATGCCTTCTCTTCTGGCCTCCACAGGCACTAGGCACACAAGTGATACACAGTCAGAAATGAAGACAAAACACTCATACATATAATAAAAAATAAATACATAAAATAAAAAAATAAATCTTAAAAAAAAAAAAAAGCCCACAGACAGACAGACAGATGCAAGTGTGTCTCATTAAGGTATTATTCTTAATCCAATCTAGTTGACTATCAAATTAAACATCAAAATAAGTAAAGTGTCAAACTTATCAAGCTAGGGATTAGAAACTCTATAATTTATTCATTAAAAAAAAAATAGGGAAAGCCAAACTATATCTCCTAAAGATAGAAAAATCTCTCACAAAATGGGAACCGGTTCATATAACTGTGCAGCTAAAGATGCAGTAATGAGCACAGCTGGAAGGGTCCAGGCCCAAACTAAGGACAGACTGAGAGAAAAATGAAGTCCTAAGGAAGCTCTCATCTAGTGTGTGTGTACGACTGTGTATATACATTCATGCTGTGTGTATACATTCATGCTGTGTATATACATTCATGCTGTGTATATACATTCATGCTGTGTATATGCATTCATGCTGTGTATATGCATTCATGCTGTGTATATGCATTCATGCTGTGTATATGCATTCATGCTGTGTATATACATTCATGCTGTGTATATACATTCATGCTGTGTATATACATTCATGCTGTGTACATGCATTCATGCTGTGTATATGCATTCATGCTGTGTATATACATTCATGCTGTGTGTATACATTCATGCTGTGTATATGCATTCATGCTGTGTATATACATTCATGCTGTGTATATACATTCATGCTGTGTATATACATTCATGCTGTGTATATACATTCATGCTGTGTGTACACATTCATGCTGTGTATATGCATTCATGCTGTGTATATACATTCATGCTGTGTGTATACATTCATGCTGTGTATATGCATTCATGCTGTGTATATACATTCATGCTGTGTATATACATTCATGCTGTGTATATGCATTCATGCTGTGTATATACATTCATGCTGTATATATACATTCATGCTGTGTATATGCATGACAGGTAACCCCAATAAGCACTTGGAGTGACGGTTTCTGGTTTCACTTTTAACAACTATTTGAGTAGCAATAAGACAGACAATATGAAAAAGAATTGTAAATAGAAAAGGTATGAGGTAGTCATGTGCACAAAACAAAAATACCTCATCTGGGACATTATATGTTTTTCAAATTATCTTTTGTAACTTTGAGGTAGATTTCAATTGTACATGAAATACAAACTGAGGGTAAAGTGACATAAAGTTTTTCAGAAAGTCACAAGCAAACAAAATGTGACATTAAATTAAGTCTTTACAGTTGATCCTCTTGTAGCTTTGATTGTTGTTTGTTTTGTCGAAACTGATTATGGAGAAGCAGGGAACAGCCTCTTCCTAGTCACTTAAGGTGGCTCAGAGGAGAAGCATGTCTACTGTGAAGCCAAACTGTCTAGGTTTGTTCCCCAGAGTGTTGTCCTCCAGCTTCTATCAGAGGGCCATGGAACATGACCCCTGCCCTCCAACACACACACACATATTTAAACACACACACACACATACTCTCTCTCTCACACACACACACACTCACTCTCTCTCTGTCTGTCTGTCTGTCTCTCTCTCTCTCTCTCTCACACACCCCCCCCAATAACATCTTTCTAAAAGAATCTCAAACCATCTAATTTTACTAAGTAAAACTTTAGGGAGAAAAAATGGACAAAGAGACAGTTTTACAAATGAAGAAAAAAAAGGTTAGCTCCATTTTTTATTTTTACAATTTTTTTTTTTTTGAGGCAGGGTCTCACTATGTAGCCCTGCCCAGCCTGGAACTCACTACACAGACCAGGCTGACCTCAAACTCAGAGATCCACCCACCTCTGCCTCCTGCGTGTGTTCCATGACACTCCACTTCACAAACTCTTTTCACTCATTAGATACTTACGAAGACTGAACTCCAAAACTCAGGATGGAATGAAACTCAAAAGTGGAATCCCCCATTCCTTGATTAAACAAGACAGGAACTGCTGGAGCTTCTCCTTATAAATTAAATGAAAAAGGAGATAAAAATCATGACTAAGTTTAGTCTAACAATTAACTATCTGGCTGTTTAAACCATACATGATTCCTTTCGAAATGTCAGTAAGTAGTAAATAACCTGACCTAATTTCTCTGCTGAGATGACATTCTTTTTGCATATCAATCTCACAGATATGAGTTTTTCTTTAAAGACATCATTCAGTGCTGCTCTCTGTATTTTGCTTTCTCCTCTAATAAATAATGAATATTTTGCCTCATTGGTAACTTCATTTATTTCATTTTTAAATTTTTAGAACCTGCATTTGTATTTAATTGTGTATGTATATGTATGTGAGTATGTTTCTGTTTGTGTGCACACACACCAGGTATGTGGAGGTGGTTCATGTGCAGTCCAGAAGACAACTTAGAGGACTTAGATCTCTCCTGCCACCAAGAGAGGTCCTCAAACTAATTTTTAAAGCAAGATGTGGTGGCACCTGTGTATAGTCCCAGCCATGGAGAGGATGACACAGGAGAACTGCTTAAGCCCAGGAGCTGGAGCGCAGACTGGACAAGATTGTAAGAACCCTTCTTAAGCAGACAAAACCAAACAATACAAACTGGACTTTGCCTTCATTTATTGATTTATAACTTAATAACCATACTTCTTCAACAAATATCATATGCACATGGTAGAGTGTGTATGCGTGTGTGTACATGTGTGTATACAGGCTCAGGAGCCCATGTACATGCATGGGGAGGCCAGAGAAGAACACAAAGCACTCTGCCTTCTACCTTATTTTTACAGACAGGACCTCTAACTGAACCTGGGATCGCAGATTGGGCCATCAGACTCTTAGGATCTAGCCATCCCTTTCCCCAGTACCAGCATTTATGTAAATGCCAGGCACCCAAATTCAGATCCTCATGCGTGACCAGCAGGTACTTCCTTCACTCTCTGAATCATGTTCCTAGCCCCTCTTCACCAAACATTTTAAGTGATTTTTAATTTCATTTTTTAAGCCTATCTCCATGGCAACATTTGTCATTCAGCTGTAATATATATATGGATACAGCTTTAATACCTTTTTATTAATATTAAGACAGAACATTATATACTATTCTGTTTTCCATTATGAAAAATGATTGAACTGAGTAAATTGATAGCTAAAAAGTCTTGGACTTAAAATCTCTATTTCTTGATATTCAACAAGTCTGTACTTTCAAATCATATTTTAGCATAATAATTACTTGTAAAAAAAAAAATTAAAGATTTAGGGGGCTGTAGAGATGGCTCAGTGGTTTAGAGTACTGGCTGCTCTCTCAGAGGAGCTAGCTTACAACTTTTTAAATTTCAGTTCCGGAGAGGCAATGCTCTCTTCGAGCCTCTGAGGGCACTAAACTCACAAAGTGTTCCACAGACATACATGTAAGCAAAACACTCAGAAACATACAATTAAATTTTTAAAACTTTAAACATTTAGAAACAATTTCAAATGTCTAGTACAGATAGATTCCCACAAACCTTTAGCATGCTTCAAATTATAACCTGATATTCTGGCAAGAACAGTCTGTATCCACTGTGGCAAGGTCAAAAGTTGAGCAAGAGCCTCTGCATTCTCACTACAAAAAAAGTGATATTTAGAAATGGTCAATTCCATTGTACAAAGACAACCTACGGGGGTAAACTTGTTGAGTCTTTCTTTGGATATATTAAATATTAATGGATATATTAAAAACATCAGTTGTGTGGTGTTTTGTTTTGTTTTCTTTTCTTTTCTTTTCTTTCTTTCTTTTTTTTTTAAAAGCCCAGCACTCAAGTGGCAGAGTTCAAGACCAGACTGGTCTACACAGAGAAACTCTGTCTTGAGAAAAAAAAAAAAAAATCATCAAATTCTGCTGAGCATGGTGGCACAACCTTTAATCCCAGCATTTAGAAGGCAGAGGCAGGCAGATTTCTAGGGTTTGAGGCCAGCCTGGTCTACAGAGTGAGTTCCAGGACAGCCAGGGCTACACAGAGAAACCCTGTCTCGAAAAAAACATAAATAAATAAATAAATAAATAAAAATTAAAACATTATTTCTTCATTTTAGTAACATTCTAGGTCATGAAAATGTGACTAAAAATGTAAATGGTACAATGACTAAGACATAACTGTCCATCAATGACTGAGAAGTAATCACATACCAGTAACTGGAACACCGCCATGGCTGCTCATCAAATGCTAGGTGACGTGACTGATATCGCAATTCCTCCGCACATCCCAAGCGGGTTGTGTCTTCCTATACCTACCCACTACCTACTGGACGCCCTGCCACATCTCACGTGAACTACAATGGCCTTTAATGGCTCTTCCCCCTCTCCCTGTTAATTACTTAGGTTTTGAGACAGCCTCTCTCTGCAGTCCTGGCTGTTCTGGGTCTCATTCACTCTGTAGACCAGGCTGGACTTGACCTCTGCCTCATAAATGTTAGGATTAAAGGTGTCTGGGTTCCTTCTGCTTCTGTTCTATTTGATTTTTAACAATGAATTTCCCAGATAACAACCAGAAGGATCTTCTAAAACTATAAATCAGGTTTTGTTATCCCTCTGTTCAAAACAGACCAGTAGTTTTCTACTGTACATAAGTTAAATAAATTTAATCTTTTATGTTAGCCTCTTATGATTGGGCTCTTTGCTATCCCCATCTAGGCATTGCCTTATTTGCTATGCCTACAACATGATAACTGTTTGTACCTTGGGGCCTTTGCTCTTAACGTTACTTGTTCTAAACCTATCTTCCTCTGGAGAAAAGCAACTGTTTAGCCCTCACTAGGATCTCTACTCAAATGTCATTATCTCAGAAACAAGCTGTCTGAAGTCTGTCTTGTCTGTAGTGTCAGGCACTGGCTAGCCTCTAGTATGTCCTTGGTATTTCTCATAGCTCCGTAGCTCATATTAGGTTACTGTAAATCTTTCCTCCGTGGAATGTATATTCCATAAAATAAGAATTCATTAAAAAGGCAGTCTTACTTTAAAAAACAAAAACAAAAACAAATTTATTGCAGCCAGGCAGTGGGTGGTACATGCCTTTAATCCTAGCACTTGAGAGGCAGAAGCAGGAGGATCTCTGTAAGTTCGAGGCCAGCCTGGTCTATAGACTGAGTTCTAGGACAGCCAGGGCTACACACACACACACACACACACACACACACAAAGCCTGTCTTGAAAAACAAAAAAAACCCAAACAAACAAATATTTATTTATTTATGTATGTATGTACAGGGTGCTTTGTCTTCAAGTATATCTGTATGTACAGAGTGCTTTGTCTTCATGTACATCTGTATGTACAGGGTGCTTTGTCTGTCTTCATGTACATCTGTATGTACAGGGT